>WNWK01000297.1:377500-573668 GCA_009830355.1 Cherax destructor | reverse complement strand
AAAATGTCATACCATGTCTGGAAATTCCGTTGGACAATGGTGTGGGGCAAAATGACAGAACCACAACAAGAATTGAGGGAATGGTGCTTGTCAATAGTAACAGGTGTATTGTCAATGGTCGTAAGAAGAGAAAGATCACGAGCTTGGCCAGCATTCTGGACCGTGATGATGCGAGTGCCGCTCTTGAGAGCGTGAAATGAGATGTTTTGACCAACATGGCGTAGTAGAGCCTTACCAATACTATGGTCTGAAAGATAGGTATTAGGAGAAGTTGACGAAGAGAAAAAAACTTTGTCCATTGAGTAGTTTGAAACAGAGAGTTTAAGGGGAGTGAGTGACGAGCTGGTCGTTTCTGCGATGAACGAGAAGGGAGTGTCGAATCGTCATGTGTGGGTCTTGGTCGTTTTGTGTGGGACCGGGGTGGTCCGATGGGAGACGGGCGAGCGATTCGAAAATTGCCGCACCGTCGAGGAGAAGCCGGAATCAAGGTCAGAGAAGAGCGAAGGTCAGACGTATCGAAAGGGCCAGTCGGGACCCCGGTACCTGAAGCAGGTGACG
Organism: Cherax destructor; assembly: GCA_009830355.1. NCBI lineage: Eukaryota > Metazoa > Arthropoda > Malacostraca > Decapoda > Parastacidae > Cherax > Cherax destructor. The sequence goes on along the minus strand of WNWK01000297.1, from coordinate 573,110 downwards.
AACCAGCACCAGCAAGAGGTACAGGGGCATGAGAGGTGTCCAAAGAGTCATCCGTTAACGAGGCAGGGTCAGTACTGGGTGCGGTATCAGGAAGGGGCCCGGGGTAGTGGGTTCATGGATTGGGTCAGCCATGGTTAGGTTACTTCTTTCTTTTTATTTTTAAGAAAAAAAGAAAGAAGAAAAGAAAATAAAAATAAAAAAAAGAAAAAAAAAAGGGGAACGTGGAGGAATAGGTCCTAGGAGGAATGAAAGGGAGCGCAAATCCCCTCCTGTGCCCAAGAGGACCTCAACACCGCAAGTAGTGCAGATGCTGCATGGAACCCGTGCCATACCCTACCCTTCACGCCAGTAAACCAGCAATCCGGGATAGCAACCTCACATCCACCGAGCCATCTCGGCGGACAAAAGAGAGGCGGCCGGACATCCGCCACAAAGCATACCGCCTTGGCCACCACCCCGGAATCCGAAGGTGGCCTCCAGAGATACACCCGTCGCCGAAAGATACCCAAAGCCACCCCCGGGTGACCGGAGAGGATCGGGACATCCCCAGGCGATCCAGATTCCACGGCAAACTACACCACCGCCAAGGACCTCAACGGAATGGGATGGACTACGATACCCTTCCCCCTACCTAGGAACTAGAATGCCTGAGGAGAGAAGCTCCCAGGGTAAAACTGGGAAGGAAATAAGGGAGGGATGAGGAGGAGAGGAAGGGAAGGAGGATGGGAGATGGGAAAAGGGAGGATGGGGGAGATGGGAAAAGGGAGGGGATTGGGGGGAATTAGGTTCGGTCTGAGGAAGAAGACCAAAAGGTCCAATTCCTCAGACCGATAGCCTCTTTACCACGTCAAGGAGCCCCCCTTAAAGAGGAAATTTCCTCTAAGACTCCCACTCATTCCCGGGTACTGTATGAATCTTTAGGATTTAACACTTCCCAACATTAACTGTGTAACTATTTTTGCAATTTCATAATGGTACAAAGGAAGGGTGAGTATTATAGTTATTACTGTATAATTCATGGGAAAATGTTAAGTCTAAGGGTCACAGCACCTGGGAAAAGGGAAGGTTTTAAAAAAAAAAAAAAAAAAAAAAAAAGTGAAAAGCTGCCTAAATTCCTCAGATCAAGAGCTTTTTCACCACAACTTTTGCAAGGGCAAGAAGAGCATCAGTAACCCTACATGAAAACTTAATTACGAAACAAGGCAAATATTTCCCACCCAACAGTCGCTCCCTACCTTATATCATAAGCTGGTAAATTTTTTTAACGACAATTTCAGTGGATAAAGTATGAATGGATGGATATGATGCAGATGACTGTTGAGTATGTTGCATGATTTACAAAACATTCAGTAACTGCCATTACATTAGTGGTATACAATACCGACGAGGTGATGAACAATGCATTTGTAAGACCTGGGTATCTTTATTCTGAAGACATTTACCAACTAGCAGCTTTTTCAATGGACACAGTAGACTTCTACTGTGTTCAATATACAGTATATGCCACTGGTTGGCACGTCTTCGAAATATATAATAAAAAAGAAGCGCTAAACCTCTTCAAAATATATCCAGGTGTTACACGTGCATCTAATTCATCTAGTAACTATCTCCAATAGAGCAAAGTATAAAATGATTTTCAAAATATGCAAACTTGTTACAAAAGTTCCTAACATAAAGCACTAAATTCATATAAAACTATAAAATCTATTAACACAATTCTTAAGGATTTTAAAACATATTAAAAAATATACCTTGAATCCCAAGCAAGTGCAAAGCCAATATGGGTCATTCTGGAATAAATACCTTTTGAATAACCCTTTGAAGTTGTATGAACTGCCCCCATCATCATAGGGAGCAATAAATCCACAAAGATTATACAATGATAATCAGGTTCGATTTGAGGGCTGAAAGGATAGCTCAAATTCCTTGGATTAAGAGCTCTTCACCAGCATCAAGGACTTGCTCTAGAAAGGACCCTACCACCAAAAACTGGTGCTGAGGATTGTTTTGATATATCTGATACTCTAGTTCTCAGGACCAATGGATCACATTTGTCTGAGTGCATTCTGCTCATTTTTACATAGTCTGGATATTTTGCTAATACAGTGGACCCCCAGTTTTCGTACTGCTCCCAACTCGAATAATTATGTAAGTGTATTTTTGTAAGTGCTTTTGTAAGTATATTTTTTGGGGTCTAAACGGACTAATCTAATTTACATTATTCCTTATGAGAACAAATTCATTCGGTAACGGCACTCGAACAGCATTCTGGAACGAATTATGGCAGATAACCGGGGGTCCACTGTATTTTAAATGAAATATGAAAAGTTTATTAAAATCTAAAAGATTATGCCCCTTCACTCTAAATTAATGTTTAACCAAAAATGTTACTTTTAGTGAAAAAATTACTGCAGATTGAATCTTTCTACAATTTTACCATAGGCTCTTAGGAACACTACTATAAACACACGTAAATGGAGTGTGTTCCGAGGGTCAACAACGGCCCCATGGTCTGTTCCCAGACCAGGCCTCCCAGTGGATGCCTGTTCTGCTTAGAATATAAAGCGGTAATAACTTCATTAACCTGTTATGCATAGTGCTGTATGACCCTTTCAGGTTTACCACAACTTGATTATATATTATTAACCTGTCAAACACCAATCATACGTAAAGAACACAAAATCTCTTCATAAAGATAAAAGTTGCATCTCTAGCATTATCACATGAAACCTATTTGACAAAGTTTCCTGGTTTCCTAGCAAAGTATTACAGAAAATTACAACTGCTTTATACTAACAAAAGTGAAATCATACACTAAAATGCAGTTCTTGTCCACATTAAGGAGATTAAGTGTGATCCACATGGTAATGATGGTAAACAACCATTTTGCAATCTGTATTTGAAAGACACTGAGCAGGATAATCTTTAATTATTAGACATTTCACCCACAGCAGGAGTTTTATGGGTACATAATTAAAAAAAAAAAAAAAAGGCCATATCGCACTGAGGCAGAATGACCTAAAAAGAAAAACTAAAGCTTTTCTTTTTAAATTTAGTAATTTATACAGGAGAAGAGGTTACTAGCCCCTTGCTCCCAGCATTTTAGTTGCCTCTTATAACATACATGGCTTACGGAGGAAGAATTCTGATAGGTGAAATGTTGCATAATAAAGGCTTATCCTCCTCAAAGTATCTTGAACTCGCCATTTATCGGCAAATGCCAGTTCATTTACACAGTTTTGACAAAGGTGAAATTAAATATAAAAAGAAAGTTGCCTTACCTCCACTACAGCAATTTGCTCTGGCTTGAGCTTACCGTATTTATATGCGACAATCTGTCATCAATATCATTGCAATACAAATACAGTAGAACCTTGGTACTCGAACTTAATTCGTTCCAGAAGGCTGTTTGAGTGCCGATCTGTTCGAGTACCAAACAAATTTTTCCCAACAAATTTTCTTTTTTTGTTGGCTGTTATCACTAATCTTCTTAGACCCCATGGTGACTTATACAAATGATATAAAAAACACCAAAAAATGGAAAGAAACACGAAATAGTTTACAGCGAAGTTTTGGCAAGCCGTGTTTCTTTGGTCGAGCGATTTTTTTTTACAGAACAAAGCATTCAAATACCAAATTGTTCGAGTACCAAGGTTTCACTGTAGTATCTGAATGGATCCATTAAATAATTTCACAGAAATTATGCACCAATTATAACATTTCACACCTGCACTATTTTTATCTTTCTAATCTGAACACCTTATTACAGGTGGAAATACTGTACATATACTAGTTTCTCTGGCCTGGGAACCTGAATATACCTGTAACATTTTTTCTGGTCTGGACACCTACATATATCTGTTTGGTTTTCTCTTTCTGGCCTGGACACTTGGTCACAAATGGATATACCTGTACGTACAATGTTATCTTTCTGATATGGACACAAATGGATACAAGTGCCCTTGCCCAATTCATAATACACAATGAATTGGGCAAGGGGGTAAAAGGGTGTTTAGATAAGCAAGTAGCTTGTTGAGTACATCAGGAGTTTGGGAGCAAGTTTTCTGTTTTACTTGTTCAATAGAATATGTCACTGTGAGCACTTTCAAAAGAAACACTAGTACCGTATTGTAATACTGCATAAATAATAATATCCAAAATGGAAAAGAGGAAAATGCACGGGTTGGGAATGTTGCAGCAAGGAGGAGGCTGAGGGCAATGTGTGGCATAAATATTATGCAGAGAATTCATAGTTTAGAGATTATGAGGAGGTGAGGAATTACTAAAAGTATTATCCAGAAGGCTAAGGAGGGACTGTTGAGAAGGCTTGGTCATTTTAGATTAAAACTAAGTGCTAAAACCACAAAGGGTGATTTAGAATGAAGCAAAATAAGATGACTTGGAGGGTGTATAAATGTGTAGTGGAGGGAAGTTGGGATAGGAGTTGTCCTAGGAAAGGATGGAGGGGGTAAAGGAGGTTTTGTGTGCAAGGGACTTGGACATACAGCAGATATGTGGGAGCATTTGACAGGAGTGGAGATGAATGATTTTGGGACCTGATGAGCTGCTGGAGTGTGAGGAGGGTAATATTTTGTGAAGGGATTCTGGGAAGCCGGTTAGCTGGACTCACGTCCTGGAGGTGGGAAGTACAGTGCCTACACTCTAAAGGAGGGGTTTGGGATATCTGTTGTTTAGAGGGACAGCTAAACTGTTGCATGTGTGCACCTCTGGCAAGACAGTGATAGTGTAAACTAATAAAAAGAACTGATATGAAAAAATTAATAATAATAATAATCATAATAGTGGAGACTTGCTTAATGACTTTGATTGGGACCAGAGGAATGATTTATAAATTGATTATTATTCTTATTCTTTAAAAAAAAACAGCCATATCCCACTGAGGCAGGGTGGGCCAAAAAAGAAAAAAAAGTTTCTCTTTTTAACTTTAGTAATGTATACAAGAGAAGGGGTTACTAGCCCCTTGCTCCCGGCATGTTAGTCACCTCTTACGACACGCATGGCTTATGGAAGAATAATTCTGTTCCACTTCCCCAAAAAGAAGCGCTGAACCTTCAAGGGTCATACAGCTATAAACTGAAAAATATTTTAAAAAATCACATTTTTTTTCCCAGCGTCAAATATTACAACTTGAGATATGAACCAAGGCCATAATATTCCCTATCTAATTATGTACTATTATTTTTTTTTTTAAATTAATGAAAAACCATCTGTTTTTACCAGAGATGGGTCCATTGTTTAACAAACTGCTGTAGACCTCATAATAAAAATGATGGAAAAGTTAAAATTTAAAAAAAAAAATCTTAAAAGACTGCGAGTCTTTTTCCAAGTAGAATAACAACAAAATCAGGCACTAATGTTTTATGGAGTAATGAAGTTGATAAAAAATGACCGCTTGTTGGCAACACTGGTGTAAATGCATAAAGCATTATTTACAGTTTCAATTTGTCAAATTATGGTTTTTTTTTTTCAATGTAACGCTATGTATAAGTATGTACTACTATATTTTAATATGATAAAAGCTGTTTAACCCTTTCAGGGTCCAAGCCGTAGATCTACACATTGTCCACATTGTCCAAACCGTAGATCTACGCCATGAGCTCAGCTCACTCAGATAAGCTGTGATCGGTAAATTTGAGCCTAGATATGAGAAAATGCATCTGTGTGGTAAGTGTGCACCATATAAAGTAAACCCTGAAGCACGCAGTGCATAATGAGAAAAACAAAATTGCGACTTTGTTTTTTGATTAAAACAGCAACTTTGTGGTGTATTTTCATGTGGTTTTTATGGTTGTATTCATGGTTTCTTGGTCTCATTTGATAGAATGGAAGATATATTACAGAAATAGAGATGAATTTGATTGGTTTTAGTACTGAAAATAGCTTCTAATTGAGCTCAAAGTAGTGGAAATGTTTGATTTTTGCTTATTTTCAAGAGTAAACAAATCACATCACGCGACCAATAAACGTCAACTGGTAGGTCTAATATACGTTTACAAATGCACTGATAGTGTTTATAAAATTATTACAATATTGCATAAGAGTAATTCATCTATTTTTTGGTGTGAATAAAAATTCTTAATGTAAATAAAAAATCAAAATGGAATTAATCTGTAAAGTCTGGAAACGCAACTAATAAACAGAGGAAATGTTATTTTAGTGCCAGGAATGCCTGCATAGTTTATTCTGGACACTGTTTTGAAATTGGAATATTTTGAACTTTGTATGAAATTGGCAAAATTACCAATTTCTGATCACTTTACTGGCTACTTGAAAAAGTTGATTGGGCAGTTTTTGTGTGCAATCAGTAAAATATAAGTAATACTAACGAAATAGCTAAGAATTTGGTCAACTGGAATAATGTAATTGGCCTAAAATATGAGTCAAAGTAGGCAAAATCGCCGAAATGTAAATATCACTGACACAGTCAAATTTACGATAGTGTAATTTCGTCAGTTTTCCACTAAATTTCGTACTTTTTGTTTTATTATCTTTAGAAAAAGATTCTCTACAATTTCATAAGAAAAAATTAAAATTTTTTTGAAAATTCTTGGACCCTGTAGACAATGCGTAGATCTACGGCTTGGACCCTGAAAGGGTTAAGGTCTTTTATTATACTAAATATGCAAAGCACATTTCATTTAGTTTATGGGGAATGCTAAACTTAGGTTTGATCCAGGGAAGTGGAGGTTAAGGCCCATTCCTTGTATAGAAAAATCTTGTATTTTAAATGTGGGAAAGTGTGATAGTCCTCAAAACATGGAAATAGGTCATATTGTTTGACTTGATTAAGTTGTCCTGATTTAAAATTCTAGAATTCCACTGTTAGTATCATGAAAATGAATATGAAACCAATAAGGAATCTTCCTGACAGTTTCACACCCTAACTGCTTGTAGGTGTGTGCTTGCTGGTGGTCGCAAGACAGGTCCTGGTTGCAGTGTTTCTGATGCACTGCATGAAACCACTTGCTCCTTGATTTTTTTTTAAAGCAACAGGAGTTAGTAGGCAACCCAAACAGTAAAATGCCTGCAGGTTGCATATTTTAGGCCATGAAAATTAGGCATACAAGTATGCTGTGGAAAGATGGGTCCCTTGTATATTATTACTTTATTCACAGTTTAAGAGTTAACGGTGATGATATCCTCATTTTATGAATGCATGACACAAAAATTATAAGAAAATATCAAAATATCAAGAGAACTATCATCCTTTTTTTTTGTTATTGTGGTGTTGAAAGATTGTGATGGTTTTTATTATTATTATAATCAAAAGGAAGCACTAAACCTACCAGGGTTATGTGATGGTTTCTAGGTTGCTTATACAGTGGACCCCCGAGTTTCGGTCATAATTCATTCCAGAAGGCTGTTCAAGTGCCATTACCGAACGAATTTGTTCCCTTAAGGAAAAATGTAAATTAGATTAGTCCTTTCAGACCCCCAAAAAATACACATTCAAAAGCACTTACAATATTAAACTTACATAATTGTTCAATTTCCGAGGTGACCGAAACTCGGGGGTCCACTGTATTTGAACTTCCAGGGTTATGATGGACCTTAGGCCATTACAATGAAATATGAATGGTCATTATTTTCTTTTTAAATACTGTACTGTAATAAAAATAAGACAATAATAATAATAATTATTAATACATGGTTCTAAATATTTCACACGTTATAAGAACATACATCTCCATAGGGAAGTGGAACAGAATTCTTCCTCTAAGCCATGCATGTCATAAGAGGCGACTAAAATGCCAGGAGCAAGGGGCTAGTAACCCCTTGTCCTGTATATATTGCTAAATGTAAAAGGAGAAAATTTTGTTTTTTCTTTTGGGCCACCCCGCCTCAGTGGGATGTGGCCGGTGCATTGAAAAAAGAATATACATACCAATAATTCAATCTATCCCCATTTTGAACATCATATGCTGATATACCAACCAAATACATTTATTTCCAGTCCTATTCATTCCCACAAGTGCACTAGTTGCTTGGTTTCTTCGATGTGACAAAGCCCATATCACTTTTGTACACATTAGGAAATGTAAACAGGCATCATTTCTAACATTGGGTGAATACATGACTCAAATAAATATGAAATTTACTAATATTTTACTTACTGTGGTCTAACAATTATAAATCATGACTAATTACCAGCAACTATCTATTCCAGTATCTTATCAAAAATAAGTCAAGTGATTTAAACACTTTCCAGGCATTATAACCTGTATTGGTTTAGTGTTTCCCAATGAACAATAATAATACAGTGGACCCCCGGTTAACGGCCTGCTCCAAACACTAACAATTATGTAAGTGTATTTTTGTAAGTGCTTTTGTAAGTGTATGTTTGGGGGTCCAAAAGGACTAATCTAATTTACATTATTCCTTATGTTAATAAATTCGTTCGGTAACGGCACTTGAACAGCATTCTGGAACGAATTATGGCCGTTAACCGAGGGTCCACTGTACAGTGGACCCCCGAGTTTCGTAAAAACTTCACTCCTGAAGTCTGCTCAAGTGCCATTACCGAACGAATTTACCCCCTTAAGAAAAAATTTCACGTAGGTTAGTCTATTTCAGACCCCCAAAAATACTTTTCCACAAGCACTTACAATATTATACTTACATAAATGTACGATTTCCGGGGTTTACGAAACTCGGGGGTCCACTGTATATACCAATACAAATTAAATGCAGTATTTTTTAATAATATTTTGGCCTAAATTATGTGATAATGCAAACTCTAATAAAAATGCTGCATTCATGAATACAGTGAAAAGAGCCAAGGACCTTCACTGCCTCTGTTCAGCTTAACTCAGCCTATGAGGTAACAGACATTTCAGAATACCCGAGCACCAAGAATTAGTGAATGATCGTCAGATTTAATCATGCTGAATGCTAGACCACTATATATTTCTCATAAAAGTACTCACTTTACAAGCAATTATTATAATCATAACCTTAATTTGTGAAGGGGTAAGCCAGTGGAAGGCCTCAGTCAGATAACCAAAAGCTCCAGTGGCGGGTCATCGTATGACTAAGACCCAAGTCAGGAAACAATCATGTTTCCTGATAAATTTTACCTAGCTTAACCTTTACTTTACATTTTTTAACATTCCAAATGCTCTTAAAAGAGCCATAAAAAAAAAAGGGAAAGATGCAGGTAGAATCCTTTCTGGCCACTAGAAATATTGGTGGTAAAATATTGGAAGATGGGGAATTACAATTTTTAAAACAGAACTGTGAAAACATGAAACAAATATTAGAAATTAGAGAAAAATAGTAATCCATAGAACAATTAGATATACAGTGGTACCTCTACTTACGAGCAGCTCCCAACTCGAACAATTTTGTAAGTGTATTTTTGTAGGTGCTTTTGTAAGTGTATTTTTGGGGGTCTGAAATGGATTAACCTAATTTACATTATTTCTTATGGGAAAAAATTCCTTCGGTATTGGCACTTGAATAGCCGACTGGAACGAATTTTGCTCGTAAGTAGAGGTACCACTGTATTAGAGAAAAATGGCAGTCTCTAAAAAGGACAATGAAAGCTAGAAATTATATGGATATAAAGGACTGAATGGCAGTACTGTATTGTATTATCTTACTAAGCTCGACTACCAGGAATGAAAGAGACATAGAATCCTGGGCAAATCAGTGGGGGTAGTAGAATGGATAAGACGATACAATACTGTAAAACAAGCAGAAAACCATTTCCTTGAGCAAATTTGAAACAAGTCCCTCCAATATTCTCCAGATGAAAATTATAATAATGTATGTTTTCCTTGCCTGTATGCCAGGGAGTGCAATATGAGGATTTTAGGCATTTTCTAAAGTTACATTACAAGAGCTTGGACATCTTGAGAGAATAAATGATGGTGGAGTTATAATGAAAACATACAGGAGGAAGTACAAGGTTTAGTCATGTATACAACCCATTTCATGGAAAGAGAATTTGCAGGAGTATTTAAGGGATATGTCATAAATGGTACAGAACAGAAAAAAAAAAAAGTTTAAATGGAGCTGCCAGAGATTTTTTTTTTGCTGTTACCTCCTTCAAGGGTTCTTAGGCAAAAGGAGGTATCAAAGCTATAGGTACCAGAGCCCTCTTGAGATGAGAAATTGCATCCAAAATTATGTATGTACTGGAAACAAGAGATAATTGTTATTCCACAGTGAAATTTGATGAAAAAATAATTTTCCAATTGAATAACAAATTGTGACACCAATAACACCTTTAATTTTCAAACAGTGTATTACAAGTAGTGTTAAACTTTCAAATTCAATGAACATAAATGATGAAGCATTAGCTGCAAGATAAAACTTAGATAAAACCAGAACTCAGATCCTATTAGCAATTTTTACAACTAAAGATTTGTTTATAGCTAGACATGCAATTAAATCACACAACGCAAATATTTAAGATAAACTCACGTACTGAGCCCTCCTCCTTCCTCGGATCAAACTTAATTACCTCTCATTTCCCAGGCGCTGTACGACTCCTATAAATTTAGTGCTTCCCAGTGAATTTAATAATAATAGTTCAAGTATAAAAAAATGAGTAAAGAAAATGTTTATGAAATATATCTGTGATCATTTTAATGATGGAAATCAAATGTAAAAACTGGAATGTTGGAAATATTAGCTAAGAAAATTACCTAACCATTTTAATCAGATTTCAGTATTGTAGCACACTTAGGAATTTTATACTGAATTATGTATATAATACTGAAAAAGCATAAGTCAAAATACATTAAAATTAGATGAGGCACATTTGATAAAACCTGTACAATATTGTATTACAAGATGAGAAAGTACAGTGGACCCCCGGTGTTCGTGATTTTTTCTTTCCAGAATGCTGTTCAAGTGCCATTACCAAACGAATTTATTCCCATAAGGAATAATGTAAATTAGACAAGTCCTTTTAGACCCCCAAAAATACACTTACAAAAGCACTTACAAAAATACACACAGTTGTTCGAGTTTGGAGCATCACGAACACCGGGGGTCCACTGTATATAAATATGCAGAGAGAGTATCTTGAGTTATCAATAATCTTTGGTATACAGTGCCAAGTTTCTAAAATGTGATCTTACATTATGTGTATTTATGAATATATATATATATATATATATATATATGAATATATATATATATATATATATATATATATATATAATATATATATATATATATATATATATATATATATATATATATAAATATATATATATATATATATATATATATATATATATATATCTGTGGAGACAAAAACGTTATCCATGGAGGCAAAGAAGAGAATGTAGAAAGTATTGTGGTACCAACACTCTTATATGGGTGTGAAGCATGGGTTGCAAATGCTGCAGCGAGGAGGAGGCTGGAGGCAGTGGAGATGTCCTGTCTAAGGGCAATGTGTGGTGTAAATATTATGCAGAAAATTCGGAATGTGGAAATTAGGAGAAGGTGTGGAGTTACTAAAAGTATTTGTCAGAGGGCTGAAGAGGGGTTGTTGAGGTGGCTTGGTCATTTAGAGAGAATGGATCAAAGTAGAATGACTTGGAGAGCGTATAAATCTGTAGGGAAGGAAGGCGGGGTAGGGTCGTCCTAGAAAAGGTTGGAGGGAAGGGGTAAAGGAGGTTTTGTGGGCGAGGGGCTTGGACTTCCAGCAAGCATGTGTGAGCGTGTTAGATAGGAGTGAATGGAGACGAATGGTTTTTGGGACATGACGATCTGTTGGAGTGTGAGCAGGGTAACATTGTGTGAAGGGATTCAGGGAAACCAGTTAATTGATTTAGTTGGACTTGAGTCCTGGAAATGGGAAGTACAATGCCTGCACTTTAAAGGAGGGGTCTGAGATAGTGACAGCTGGGAGGGACTTTTCTCAGCTGTAGTATCTGAGCTCCTCTGCAAAGACAGTGATTATGTATGAGTGTGGTGAAAGTGTTGAATGATGATGAAAGTTTTTTCTTTTTGGGGATTTTCTTTCTTTTTGGGTCACCCTGCCTCGGTGGGAGACGGCCGACTTGTTGAGAAAAAAAAAAAAAAAAAAAAAAATATATATATATATATATTTATTTGTGTGTTCAGGTTTCATGAACCACTTTAAGAATAGCAACCTGTGGGTAGACCTCGTATTACACCAGTAATCGACTGTGATCATTTCTTGCCCATTCAACCTTTTGTTTTCCCTCTCCTGAGCACCAGCTCTTCCTATTGTCTGCACCACAGCTGCCTGGCTTCTAAGCACCAATTAGTTCCCTTCCTTAACCTAGGAAAGACCTTGTACTATTGTGGGAAATCTTATTCAAATTTGTAGTAGATCTTCTTGCTCCTCCAGGCTAGAGGATGGATGAGGAAAATGAACATGAATGCAACTGAAGATGTTCTGGACCTTCATCCCTTCAAATATAATAATGCACTTGTGTCCATTTACCTCAAGTTGTCTGTAGCCATTCACCTTTTTGCTATACGAGAGATTGTTACTGACATGCTTAGTGTAAGGCTTATGGATCACGAGGAGGAAAAACTTGTGTGAATACCTGATGCAACAGTGGAATCCAGTGGTGACGGGAAATCGTGTGGCAACAAGTGTCATTGTTGTGCCAGTTAACTGGTTCCCCACATAAATGACCACTTCCACTGCTTAATGACATGTAAGAGAGCAAGTGACTGTCCTGTAAATCCCAGGAGCTATAACCTTCCATATCCAGATAGTGGATGGAAGAATTCAATCAGAATTCCTAGGAGCTGTTAATTAGGCCTCCAGATCACCATTAACAATTCAAACAACTAACCAGCAAAGGCATTTTTCTCCCACTTGAAAAAGTTCAACCATTATTTATCAGTTATACAAAAAGTTTTATGAATCACATCAAGGAGCACTTAACTTCACAGACAAGCAAGTGATCAAACCATAGTGATGTTGAAACAAGAGAGGGCTTTTTGATGTTAAGACAATAATTGCTAGACTCAAGAATACTACCCTTCTTTCATATTGGTCAAAAAGATGGCTGTTACAAAACAGATTATGGAGGAATTTACCCATAATTAATACCTGTTCCAGGTACCTAGTGCCTCATGAGTTTGACATAAGTACATTCTCTGCATGAATGACACTCTTACATTCCTACCAGCATTCCCACATAAGCATGAGGATAGAGAAACTAATTCTTCCCAAGGCAGGGCACTTTCTTGAAATAAATTACTGAAGATACTTTAATCACACAACACTGAAATTGGATTATGTGCAAAGGACAAAAACTAATCCTATTTAATATCAATAGTTCCAGTGATGAAAGATTGGATATCAGATTGGAGGGAGAAAGTATGGAGGAGGCGAATGTATTCAGATATTCAGGAGTGGATGTGTCAGCAGATGGGTCTATGAAAGATGAGGTGAATCATAGAATTGATGAAGGGAAAAAGGTGAGTGGTGCACTTAGGAGTCTGTGGAGACAAAGAACTTTATCCATGGAAGCAAAGAGGGAAATGTATGAAAGTATAGTTATATCAATGCTCTTATATGGGTGTGAAGCATGGGTGGTGAATGTTGCAACAAGAATGCTGGAGGCAGTGGAGATGTCATGTCTGAGGGCAATGTGTGGTGTGAATATAATGCAGAGAATTCGTAGTTTGGAAATTAGGTGGTGCAGGAGTACCAAAACTATTATCCAGAGGGCTGAGGAGGGGTTGGTGAGGTGGTTCGGACATGTAGAGAGGACGAAACAAAATAGAATGACTTCGAGTGTGTATAAATCTGTAGTGGAGGGAAGGTGGGGTAGAGGTTGGCCTAGGAAAGGTTGGAGGGAGGGGGGGTAAAGAAGGTTTTGTGTGCAAGGGGCTTGGACTTTCAGCAAGCATGCGTGAGTGTTACATAGGAGTGACTAAAGACATATGGTTTTTATGACTTGACATGCTGTTGGAGTGTGAGCAAGGTAACATTTATGAAGGGATTCAGGGAAACCGGCAGGCCAGACTTGAGTCCTGGAGATGGGAAGTACAATGTCTGCACTCTGAAGGAGGGGGTGTTAATGTTGCAGTTTTATAACTGTAGTGTAAGCACGCCTCTGGCAAGACAGTGATGGAGTGAATGATGATGAAAGTTTCTTTTTCGGGCCACCCTGCCTGGGTGGGAAACGGCCGATGTGTTAATACATATAAAAAAAAATAATAAATGAGCTATGATCACGCGACTTATGGGTGTCCACTGCACATAAGGACTTCCTCCTGCAAGTAACTTTCAGAAAAGAGAAGAAAAATCCCAAAGTTCAATCCTCCATCCAAAGATCCTTAACAGTCTGATTTTACTACTAAATGTAAAGAGGTAAAAAATAATCCATTAAATGGTGATGATAAAAGGAAGGCAATGAATTCATGCATGGGGCAAGGAAGAATAAAATATGGTAGGATTAGGGAAGAACCAGAGGTCAGTGCGGAGAAAGTGGACATGGAAGTAAGACAGATGTTGAAAATAGGTGGGAATATATTTTTGGAATGGCTGGTATATTTGTTTAATATACAGTATACATGAAAGAAGGGAAGGCAACTAAGGACCAGCAAAAAGGAAAATAGGGTACAGGAGAGAGAGCAAGAGTTATAGGGGTAATATAAAGTCTTTCTGGTATACCAGGTGAAGTGAATGGCAGATTTCGAAAATGTTAGGGGAAAAGACAAAGTATGACTGAAATGAGAAAAACACATGCATACAGCATGTGTTTACATTAAAGTATAAAAGTAAGCAATACCTAGGTAAATGTAAGAATTATTTATTGCATTTTATTTAAAAAATGCATTTGATAGTGTGGATAATGAAGTAATGTGGTAGGTGCTGCAGATATATGGAATAGGTGGTAGGTTTTTAAAAGCTAGTGTGTTTGTTTTTATGAGAGTGAAGTTCAAGTTTGTGTTTGGTGTAGGGTACACTTCAGGAACAGATGGAGGTACGGGGGTGATAGTATTGAGAGGTAGAGGCTTGAGCATCTAGCAGGTATGTGTGTTAAATAGGAGTAGAGACTTGGTTTCTAGGCTTTGAAGTGCTGTTGGAAAATAATTAAATTAATATTTAAAAATGGTGTCAGGAATATAGTTAGCCAGACCTGAATCTTGGAGATAGGAAGTACAGTGCCTGCACTTAAGGATCGGTAGAGACATTGCAGTTCAGAGAGGAACATTTGAATTGCAATGTCTGCATATTTCTGTCAAGACAGCTAAGGAATGATTATTCAGCTTCAATCAAAGTCACTTGTGATTTCTGCACATATTTTCTGCTACTTTTCCCATGGCACTAACAAAGCATCCTTAGCAACTGCAAAAAGCCTTCAATGATCCCTGGGAGTCATCGCTTTCATGGCCTAATCCTGGAACCAGTCCTCCTAGATGATGACATGATCAGTCAGGCTGTTGGTGCTAGCAGCACACAGTCGAACATGAGCACCAATTCATTGTTTATGAATGTTCCACAAAAATTCTTAGTCATGATAATAACCTAACCATCACAGGACTGTTTGCCTCCACAATGTGGGTGGTTGAATGCAGCCATCTTGAGTAAATGAGTCGGTGTGAGCACTCACCATAGACTTTACTATGGATTCATGAGTCTCTGTTGTTTTTTATATTCTTCTTGAAGCTCTCGGAGGTTTGCTTCCAGCAATGGTACGTCGTCATACCGGCTTGCTTCTCTGAAAAAATTACATTAATGTAATCAGATGGAAGTTAATTGTTAAAATCAATGGTGATATACCAAAGTAAATGCATGGATGTCATATTACTAGTCACTTTTTGGAGAAAATAACTTCATAAAATAAATTTTCTTCATGGGAATCTAAGACAAATTAAGAACTGAAACACCAAAACCATAGGAGATGTTTGGATATTAACCTTTCAGTGGCCAACAACTAGAACTATGTCATTAACCCTTTGAGGGTCCGGACCCCTGATCTGAAATTTTTCCACAAGGTCCAGGAATTAAAAAAAAATCTTATGAAATGGTAGAGAATCTTTTTCTGAAGGTAATAAAACAAAAAGTAGGAAATTTGATGGAAAACTGACAAAATTACGCTATCGCAAATTTTGCTGCATCAGCGATATTTACACATTGACAATTTTGCCCATTTTGAGTCCTATTTTAGGCCAATTGCATTGTTCCACTGGAAGGCATACTAGCTATTTCGCTAGTATTCCTTCCATTTTAGAGATTGAGCACAAGAAACTGTCTAATCAACTATTTTGCCTACTCAATAAAGTGATCAGAAATTGGTAATTTGTCCAATTTCACACAAATTTCAAACAATTCCAATTTCAAAATAGGGTCTAGAATAAACAGTGCAGGCATTCCTGGCACTAAAATAACATTTCCTCTGTTCATTAGTTACATTTCCATGCTTTACACATGAATTCCACTTTGATAGACAGCAACCAATCGGGGAGGTACTACCGTCCTAGCAAGCGAGTGTAAAAAGGAAGCCTGTATTTTGTTTTACATGATGGTAGGATTGCTGGTGTCTTTTTTGTCTCATAAACATGCAAGATTTCAGGTACATCTTGCTACTTCTACTTACACTTAGGTACAGGACAGGAGAGATAGAGGGGATATGATAACGACATAAAATACTGAGAGGAATCGACAAGGTGGACAGAAACAGAATGTTCCAGAGGTGGGACACAGCAAAATGGGGTCACAGTTGGAAGTTGAAGACTCAGATGAACCACAGGGATGTTAGGAAGTATTTCTTCAGTCACAGAGTTGTCAGGAAGTGGAATAGTCTGGGAAGTGATGTAGTGGAGGCAGGATCCATACATAGCTTTAAGGAGAGGTATGATAAAGCTCATGGAGTGGGTAGAGTGACCGAGTAGCGGCCAGTGAAGAGGCGGGGCCAGGAGCTGTGACTCGACCCCTACAACCACAACTAGGTGAGTACAACTAGGCGAGTACATGTATGTACACGTTTATGTATACTAGACACTCATCTGAGTTTTCTTTGATTTTACCTTAACCCTTTGGGGGTCGACAGGCCTTCTTGGAAACACGTTCTCAGGGTCGAAAATGTTTTTTAAAAAAAAAAAAAAAAATTATGAAATGAGAGAATCTTTTTCCGATCATAACGACACCAAAAGTTTGAAGTTTGAAATTTGAATGAAAACTTACGGAATTATGCTCTCGCAAAGTTATCGGTCTCGAAGATGTTTACGCATCGGCGATTTCACAGATTTTGAGCCCTATTTTTGTCAAATTCCAATGTTCCAGTCCACAAAAATCATAGCTATTTCGCTAGAATTCCATTTCTTCTATCAATTGAGTACAAGAAACTGCCTATTTACCAATTTCAACTACCCAAAATAGTGGTCAGAAAATGACAATTTGGCCAATTTCACACAAATTTCAAACGATGCCAATTTCAAAATAGGGTCCAGAATAAACAAGGCAGACATTCCTGGCACTAAAATAACATCTTCTCTGTTCATTAGTTACGTCTCCAGGCCCCTCTTACATTACTTTTGCTTTCCATTTTGAATTTTTATTCTCACAAAAAATAGAAGATTTACTGTTATGTATACAACTGCATCATTGTAAAAATGGTATAAATAATATCAGCGCACTTGTGCAAGAATATTAGACTCGCCAGTTGATGTGTATTGGATGCATGGTGTGATTTGTTTACTCTTGAACATAGGCGAAAATCGAACATTTTCGCTAATTTGAGTTCAATTTCAAGGTACTTGTCATTGTCAAACCAATCAAAATCATCTCTATTTCTGTAATATATCTTCCATTCTATCACATGAGACCAAGAAAACGAGAATACATCAATAAATACCATACGAAAATAGACTGCAAAGTCGCTGTTTTAAACGAAAAAAACGGTCTGTTTTTTTTTTCTCATTATGAAGTGTGTGGTGCAGGATTTTTTTTATACTGCACACACTAACCACATAGACCCATTCTTTCATATGTTGGCCTACCAGCCGTTTCCTGCTTAATTTGAAGCCGCTAGAATTTATGCGTACTAGTACGGCACCAACCCCTGCTCGTAAAACGTACTAGTACGGCACCGACCCCAAAAGGGTTAATAATCCTTATTCTTATTGCTTTTCCTTTTATATCCATGGGGAAGTGGAATAAGAATCTTTCCTCCGTAAGCTATGCGTGTTGTAAAAGTAACCCCTTTTCCCGTATAGCTCACTAAAAAGAAAAAGAAAACTGTCAAAGTGGGATGTTTGAATATGCGTGGATGTTGTGTGAATGATAAGAAAGAGATGATTGTGGATGTTATGAATGAAAAGAAGCTGGATGTCCTGGCTTTAAGCGAAACAAAGCTGAAGGGGGTAGGAGAGTTTCAGTGGGAAGAAATAAATGGGATTAGGTCAGGGGTTTCCAATAGAGTTAGAGCTAAAGAAGGAGTAGCAATAATGTTGAAGGATAAGTTATGGCAGGAAAAGAGAGAATATAAATGTATAAATTCAAGGATTATGTGGAGTAAAATAAGGGTTGGATGTGAAAAGTGGGTTATAATAAGTGTTTATGCACCTGGAGAAGAGAGAAGTGTAGAGAGAGAGAGAGAGAGAGAGAGAGAGAGAGAGAGAGAGAGAGAGAGATTTTGGGAAATGTTGAGCGAGTGTGTGCATGGGAAGTTTTGAACCAACTGAGAGAGTACCTGTGGTGGGGGATCTCAATGCTAAAGTGGGTAAAAAGGTAGTGGAGGGAGTAGTAGGTAAATTTGGGGTGTCAGGGGTAAATGAAAATGGGGAGCCTTTAATTGAGCTATGTGTAGAAAGAGGTTTGGTAATAAGTAATACATATTTTATGAAAAAGAGGATAAATAAGTATACAAGGAATGATATAGCATGTAATGAAAGTAGTTTGTTAGATTATGTATTGGTTGATAAAAGGTTGATGGGTAGGCTTCAGGATGTACATGTTTATAGATGGGAAACGGATATATCGGATCATTATTTAGTTGTAGCTACAGTGAGAGTAAGAGGTAGATGGGACAAAAGGAAAATGGCAACAGCAAGTAAGAGAGAGGTGAAGGTTTATAAAATAAGGGAGGAGGAAGTTAGGGTGAGATATAAGCAACTATTGGCAGAAAGGTGGGCTAATGCAAGTACAATGAGTAGTGGGGGGATTGAAGAAGGTTAGGATAGTTTTAAAAATGCAGTATTAGAATGTGGGGCAGAAGTTTGTGGCTAAAGAAGGGTTGGTGCAGGAGGAAAGAGGAGTGAGTGGTGGAATGATGAAGTAAAGGGTGTGATAAAAGAGAAAAAGGATATGGAGAGTAAATGAAAGGTGAAGAGAGTGGTGAGAGTGCAAAAGGAGAGCAGATAAAAGAGTGGGAGAGGCACTGTCAAGAAATTTTGCTGATAAGAAAAATTTTTAGAGTGAGATAAACAAGTTAAGAAAGCCTAGGGAACGAATGGATTTGTCAGTTAAAAACAGAGTAGAGGAGTTAGGAGATGGGGAGCTGGAGGTATTGGGTAGATGGCGGGAATATTTTTAGGAACTTTTAAATGTCGATGAAGAAAGGGAGGCGGTAATTTCATGCACTGGCCAGGGAAGTATAACATCGTTTAGGAGTGAAGAAGAGCAGGATGTGAGGGTAGGGGAGGTGTGTGAGGCATTGCGTAGAATGAAAGGGGGTAAAGCAGCTGGAACTGATGGGATCATGACAGAAATGTTAAAAGCAGGGGAGGATATGGTGTTGCAGTGGTTGGTATTTTTGCTTAATAAATGTATGAAAGAGGGGGAGGTACCTAGGGATTGGCAGTGTGTGTGTATAGTTCCTTTATATAAAGGGAAGGGGGACAAAAGAGATTGTAAAAATTATAGGGGAATAAGTTTACTGAGTATACCAGGTAAAGTGTACGGTAGGGTTATTATTGAAAAAATTAGAGGTAAGACAGAGAGTAGGATTGCAGATGAGCAAGGAGGCTTTAGAGTGGGTAGGAGATGT
Source organism: Cherax destructor (assembly GCA_009830355.1). Taxonomy (NCBI): domain Eukaryota; kingdom Metazoa; phylum Arthropoda; class Malacostraca; order Decapoda; family Parastacidae; genus Cherax; species Cherax destructor. The sequence continues at coordinate 553,146 of WNWK01000297.1, read as the reverse complement.
GTAGATCAAGTGTTTACATTGAAGCATATATGTGAACAGTATTTAGATAAAGGTAGGGAAGTTTTCATTGCATTTATGGATTTAGAAAAGGCATATGATAGAGTCCTAGGTAGTAGGGTGGTAGACAGCAACCGCCCAGGGAGGTACTACCGTCTTGCCAAATGAGTGTAAAACGGAAGCCTGTAATTGTTTTACATGATGGTAGGATTGCTGGTGTCTTTTTTCTGTCTCATAAACATGCAAGATTTCAGGCATGTCTTGTTACTTCTACTTACACTTAGGTTACATTACACATTCATGTACAAGCATATATATACACACCCCTCTGGGTTTTCTTCTATTTTCTTACTAGTTCTTGTTCTTATTTCCTCTTATCTCCATGGGGAAGTGGAACAGAATTCTTCCTCCGTAAGCCATGCGTGTCGTAAGAGTCGACTAAAATGCCGGGAGCAAGGGGCTAGTAACCCCTTCTCCTGTATACATTACTAAAGTTAAAAAGAGAAACTTTTGTTTTTCTCTTTGGGCCACCCCGCCTTGGTGGGAAGCGGCCGATTTGTTGAAAGAAGAAGATATGATAGAGTGGAAAGGAGAGCAATGTGGCAGATGTTGCAAGTGTATGAAATAGGTAGTAAGTTACTGAATGCTGTAAAGAGATTTTATGAGGATAGTGAGGCTCAGGTTAGAGTGTGTAGGAGAGAGGAAGATTACTTCCCAGTAAAAGTAGGTCTTAGACATGGATGTGTAATGTCACCATGGTTAATATATTTATAGATGGAGTTGTAAAAGAAGTAAATGCTAGGGTGTTGGGGAGAGGGGTGGGATTAAATTATGGGGAATCAAGTACAAAATGGGAGTTGACAGTTACTTTTTGATGATGATACTGTGCTTATGGGAGATTCTAAAGAAAAGTTGCAGAGGTTAGTGGACGAGTTTGGGAGGGTGTGTAAAGCTAGAAAGTTGAAAGTGAACATAGATAAGAGTAAGGTGATGAGGGTATCAAACGATTTGGATAACACATTGGAGAGAGAGGGAGTATGGATGAAGTGAATGTTTTCAGATATTTGGGAGTTGACTTGTCAGCAGATGGGTTTATGAAGGATGAGGTTAACCATAGAATTGAAGGAAAAAAGGTGAATGGTGCAATGAGGTATCTGTGGAGAAAAAAAAACATTATCCATGGAGGCAAAGAAGAGAATGAATGAAAGTGTAGTGGTACTGGCAATCTTATATGGGTGTGAAGCTTGGGTTGTAAATGCTGTAGCGAGGAGGCAGCTGGAGGCAGTGGAGATGTCCTGTCTAAGGGCAATGTGTGGTGTAAATATTATGCAGAAAATTTGGAGTGTGGAAATTAGGAGGAGATGTGGAATTACTAAAAGTATTAGTCAGAGGGCTGAAGAGGGGTTGTTGAGGTGATTTGGGCATTTAGAGAGAATGGATCAAAGTAGAATAACTTGGAGAGCGTATAAATCTGTAGGGAAAGGAAGGCGGGGTAGGGGTCGTCCTTGAAAAGGTTGGAGGGAAGGGGTAAAGGTGGTTTTGTGGGCGAGGGGCTTGGACTTCCAGCAAATGTGCATGAGCGTGTTAGATAGGAGTGAATGGAGACGAATGGTTTTTGGGACCTGACGAGCTGTTGGAGTGTGAGCAGGGTAATATTTAATGAAGGGATTCAGGGAAACCGGTTAGCCGGACCCGAGTCCAGGAAATGGGAAGTACAATGCCTGCACTTTAAAGGAGGGGTTTGGGATATTGGCAGTTTGGAGGGACTTCTAAACTGTTGTGTCTGAGCTCCTCTGCAAAGACAGTGATTATGTATGAGGTGAAAGTATTGAATGATGATGAAAGTATTTTCTTTTTGGGGATTTTCTTTCTTTTTGGGTCACCCTGCCTCGGTGTTAGATGGCCGACTTGTTGAAGACAAAAAAAAAAAAGATTTACTGTTATGCAATACTGTAATAATTGAATAAATAATATCAGTGCCTTCATGAATGCAAATCAGACCCACGAGTTGACGTGTATTGGACATGTGACGTGGTTTGTTTACTCTTAAACATTGGGAAAAATCGAACATTTCCGCTACTTTGAGCTCGATTCCCTAAAACCAATCAAAATCATCTCTATTTCTGTAATATATCTTCCATTCTATCAAATGAGACCAAGAAACCACGAATATAACCTTAAAAACAATACGAAAATACACCACAAAGTCGCTGTTTTAAACCAAAAACGTGGTCACAGTTTTTTTCTCATTATTCACTGTGTGCTGCAGGATTTTTTTTTATTTGGTGCACACTTACCACAGACCCATTCTCTCATATCTAGGCCCAAATTTACTGCTCACAGCTTATCTGAGTGAGCCAAGGTCACGCCATAGAACAACGGCACGGACAGAGGCTTGAAACTCGTAGAACAACGGAACGGACCCTCAAGGGGTTAAGGCCAGGGTCCCTCACATAAGTTTTACTTCATGAGCACAGTTCACTCAGATAAGCTGTGAGCAGTAAATTTTGGCTTAGATAGGAGTATGCACAGTATAAAAAAAAATCCTGCCTCATGCAGTGCACAATGGCAAAAGCAAAACTCTGACCTTGTGTTTGGATTATAATAGCAACTTTGAGTTTTTTCTAGGAGGGTTTTTATGGTTTTATTGGCCGTTTCCAAGTATCATTTGATAGGATGGAAAACATGCTACCAAAATAGGGATGATTTTGGTTGGTTCCAGTACCAGAAGCTGCTTGAAATTGGGCTCAAAGTAGCAGAAATATTAAATTTTTGCCGATCTTCCTGAGGACAGGTAAGGCCCCCTACAATGCCCAGTCAATCATTCCTGGTTATATTTTATCTGGTAAATAGAGTAAATCTTCTATTATTGTGTAATTATGAATTCAAAATGGAGAGGTATGAGGACGTGACTAATTAATAGAGAAAATGTCTTGGTGACAGGAATGTCACATTGTTTATTTAGCACTATTTTTTAATTATTTTTTTTTAATTTTGTGTAAAATTGGAAAAATGACTAGCTTCTGTGCACTTTATAGGGTAGTTGTAATAGTTGAATGGGCAGTTTCTTGTGCTCAACTGATAAAACAGAAGGCATACTAGCTAAGAATTTGGAAGAATGGAGCAATGGAATTGACTTAAAATAGAACTCAAAAGTTGGCTCAAGCCCTCCATGCAATGAGTTACTGTATTTCCAATCATGTCTTTAAATTGATCTAATATACGTTTGGTAGCATTAGGCTAAATTAATTTTTTTTTATAAACACATTGACCATTCCCACCAAGGAAGGGTAAGTTATATTACATACGTATAATCAATAACTGGGAATCAACACTAAAGCAAACGGCCACACAAATTTTTACCCACCTGGCTTGTTTTATATAATTCCTTATTATATTCATCTGTTGGATCATGGGATCATCTGTTTCAGTGACATTATGTGCAGAAGAGTCAGCTCCCCAGCCAGTGTCCACCATCACCTGTTAGAAGCAGAAGCACATGTACAGGTATAAATAGAAGAATGGACATGGGCTTATTATGCCTTGAGTTTATGCATAGGTATATTAAAAAAAATATTGATAATCAACATGAAATTTTTTTACATCTAAAAAACAGAAGTTAGTGTTATGGAAGTTATTTCTTAATTTACAGGAAAGGATGATGCATTAAGTTTTTTTTTTTTAACATGTCGGCCGTTTCCCACCGAGGCAGGGTGACCCAAAAAGAAAAAAAAAACAAAAATAAAGAAAAAACTTTCATCAACACTTTCACCATCATTCATACATAATCACTGACTTTGCAGAGGCGCTCAGACACGACAGTTTAGATGTCACTCTAAATAGCCAATATCCCAAACCCCTCCTTTAAAGTGCAGGCATTGTACTTCCCACCTTCAGGACTCAAGTCCGGCTAACCGGTTTCCCTGAATCCCTTCACAAAATATTACCCTGCTCACACTCCAACAGCTCATCAGGTCCCAAAAACCATTCATCTCCAAACACTCCTATCTAACATACACACACATGCCTACTTATCTTAAAATATTTTTGTTCTTAGCTTATAGCGAGTGGTGAGTATATTTATTGAAGGAAGCCTGAATACATGATGAATGGGTATATAATTGAAAACTGCTGTATTAGCAAAATGCCATAAAGCAAAGCGCTGTAAAGCAGGGCTCTCCTGTATACACAGTTTAATTTTTGTCTATTTTCAAATCTGGGATTTTTTGAGAAATGTGTTAAGTTTTCCTTATGTGTAGACCTGCTTACTTCCTCTGCCTGCTGACGCTTTCTGAGGTTGGCAAATGATGGAGGAGTGATGTTACTGGATCGTGTTGGTGTGGACCGCGGCGAGTCTCTACAGTCCCGGTCCCTGCGACGTAAGATCTCGGCTGCGTGCTCCTCTGCTTTGCGCCGTGCTTCCTTGTCTGCTGCTAATCGAGCTTCAGCCTCCAGTCTGGCATCAGTGAAGGGACACTATTTCTCTATCAACCTTGCTCCATGCCACATGGAAAACTAAAATATTTGCATAAATGTTTATCTTTTGTTGCCTGAGCAACAAAGTAACTGTCTGACTAATCAAAATCATCTCCTTATGACATATAATGGATGTACACAAACTTTTAAACAGATTTTCACATAACAATACAGGAAAACCACATAATACATTGCCAATATGCCTGATGAAATGAAACTTTCCTGAATCTTGCCTTATTTTTCTGTATCTCAGTCATTTAGGTACAGAAAGCGTGTCCCAAATTGAGTTAGAGGCAGAGCATTGTTAGGCCTCAAAAGTAAGGGAAACCTCCCACTTGGTTAGTTAGCCTGCAGGCTTGTTGTGATTGGTTACTACTGGTATATAATCTAGGTAGACTCATGCCTAGCCATTATATTAATTTTAAAACAAAGTGAAGTAATTGCCTTGTGTCACATGTGGTATTATTTTTAAAGCTCTGCTCTATTTAAACACTACAGTATTTAACTTTTATTTCAGCCAAGATAATAGCGAACTGCAAAAGCCAAATAAGACCATTCACATTGCAAATAAAATTTAATAATTTACAAAGATTTGAGTTTGGTGAAAAGTCTCAGAAAATCTCCAAAGCCATCAGCTTATCTCTTACAGTATGTACCATCCACCAGCAATAAGCTAAAGTAAAGTATCTTTATATTAATAAAACACAATATGAACAAGAAGACGAGTAAGACACTCATGCTACAGTTTGGTATCTACTGATGAGAAGTTTCATCTGCTCAGCAGGCTTTATCAAATGAAATAAAGAAGTGATTTAAATTCTGAGGGACTGATAACCTCATAGCTACGTACCTCGCTACTACTTCTGTTGTCTCCAGTATTTAAGTCACCTCTGCATTCTCACTGAAAAAAGCCTGCTAAACACACGAACCATCTTGGCAGTAAAGATACCAAACTGTTGCACACGCATCTTACTTATTTAAAGTGAATACTCCTGCAGAGTCAGTTACATCAAAGACTGCTAAGAAAGTATCACAAGAGTGCAGTCAATAACTGAACAATATGGAAATACTTTTAAATTCAAAGTAGTCCATGATACATAAATTAAAGGTACTGTATCATGTGCTTCAAATTTCCTTTAGACATTTTGCCAGAACAAGGAATAATAATTTTTTACACAATGTAGAACATGAAACCATTGTGTAGATAACAGATGCACAAACAGCCATAAATTTTGCATATACAGTATATATGTAGCAAATTCAAGTCCTCAAGTATCAGTGTCTGTCATCATTTAAAGTTACTGTATCATGTGCTTCAAATTTCCTTTAGACATTTTGCCAGAACAAGGAATAATAATTTTTTACACAATGTAGAACATGAAACCATTGTGTAGATAACAGATGCACAAACAGCCATAAATTTTGCATATACAGTATATATGTAGCAAATTCAAGTCCTCAAGTATCAGTGTCTGTCATCATTTAAAGTTTTAAATACCTTATTCATTATTAACAAATAACATAATTTATGAATAGTTTAGTAGGATGACAATTTACTTACTATGTATTAGGAATAAGAATTATATAATACATAATTCTTAGCAGAAACGTAAGAATTATATAAAGCATTTATAAATGATATAAACTAAGTTGTTAATTTGAATTCATTCCAGCATTATGCAACACTAATTACTTCAATAAATTTAAAATCTGTGAAGAGACTTTCTCCCAATAAAAAACTCAATGGCTGTCTTTCACTAAGGCAAGATAACCCAAAGAAGAAAACACATTTGCCAAAATTCATTCAATTTGTTTTTCTTCTCAGAAATAAGATGGTATCACAATCAGATTACCCTCCAATTGTAACATCTCCACTTACGAGTGTAGGTACTGACTATTACCTCCCCAGTATCTTCAATAAAAAAAACAGAAAGCAAGATATATAAAAACAAACTAAAAATGAATTTACTAACCTCCTCCTCTCCTGCACTTCCTTCAGCTCCTGGTGACTGGGTAGCTTAGGAAGACTAAGAATATGCTCCTTAAGAAACCCTGTTGTCGTAGACTGTATTCTACGCTGCAGAAGTTCTTGTCGTGGGCCTGAAGAAGGGCTATTACTTGAGGCAGCATCTGTCACATCTTTGCCTGTAGTGCTACCCAGAGTCCGCACACGCTGAGCCATGGAATTCAGGCTGTCACCTTTCTTGAGAATTTTTATTCGTAGTTCTTCTGCATCTCGTAGACTGTATGTTGTTTCTCCACAGCTAAAATTACAAGATTAGATACAAGTTCATAAATGTGAAAAATTAAATTCAAATTCTACTGTGGGTACATGTATCATGTTTATGTTATGTAGCGTGTTTCTTATATAATTTTGAAAAAATATCATAGATGCATTAATGAAAATGTTTATTTTTTTTTTTCAACAAGTCGGCCATCTCCCACCGAGGCAGGGTGACCCAAAAAGAAAGAAAATCCCCAAAAAGAAAATACTTTCATCATCATTCAACACTTTCACCTCACTCATACATAATCACTGTCTTTGCAGACGCGCTCAGATACAACAGCTGAGAATAAGTCCCTCCCAACTGTCACTATCCCAGACCCCTCCTTTAAAGTGCAGGCATTGTACTTCCCATTTCCAGGACTCAAGTCCAACTAAATCAATTAACTGGTTTCCCTGAATCTCTTCACAAAATATTACCCTGCTCACACGACATTTAATGTGCCCCAGAGCAATTATTTTTTACATATTATTATTATTACAGTGGAACCTCGGTTTTCCTGATTAATCCGTTCGAAAAAGTCTGACTAAAACCGAATTGTACGAAAACTGAAGCAAAATTTCCCATAAGAAAATGTAAATCCAATTAATCCGTTCCAGACACCCAAAAATATTAACAAAAAATACATTTTATAGAGAAAACTATAGTCATACATGCAGAAAACAATGAGAAATAAATATAAATGACTAATGAAATGAATAAATGAACATTTAACATCACTTTTACCTTTATTGAAGACTCTTGTTGGTGTATGGAAGACGGCGAGGAGAGAAGAGGGAGGAGGGGAGAGGGAGGAGGGGAGAAGGAGGAAGAGAGGTTGTTTGGAAGGGAAATCCCCGTCCATAAGGAATTCAGGTATCAAGGCCCTATCCTTCTTTGTCTTTTACTGGCACTAGGACCAACTTGAGTCACTGAACCCCTGTCGCACAAAAAATCTGTCCAGAGAAGTCTGTTTCTGGCGTCTCTAAGATTTGCCTAAAATGGGACAAGGCATTGTCATTGAACATGATGCAGACACGGCTTGCAACAGCTTTGTTAGGGTGATATTTCTCCACAAAACTTTGCAAGTCATTCCACTTTGCACACATGTCTAACCCTTTCAGGGTCGCGAGGCCCTCTCCCAAACTCGTTCTCAGGGTCGCAAATTTTTGGAAAAAAATTTTTTCTTCTTATGAAATAATAATCCTTTTCCGATCATAATGACACCAAAAGTATGAAATTTGATGAAAAACTAACGGAATTATGTTCTCACAAAGTTAGCGGTATCGTCGATGTTTACGCATTGGCGATTTCGCCCACTTTGAGCCCTATTTTCGGCCAATTCCAATGTTTCAGTCTACCAAAATTTTAGCTATTTCGCTAGAATTCCATTTGTTCTATCACTTGAGTACAAGAAACTGCCAATTTACCGATTTGAACTACCCAATAAAGTGGTCCGAAATTGGCAATTTGGCCAATTTCACACAAATTTCAAAAGATGCCAATTTCAAAATAGGGTCCAGAATAAACAAGACAGATATTCCTGGCACTAAAAAACATTTTATCTGTTCATTAGTCACGTCTCCAGGCTCCTCTTACATTACTTTTGCTTTTAATTTTGAATTTTTATTCTCACAAAAAATAGAAGATTTTCTGTTATGTATACTATTGCATCATTGTAAAAATGGTATAAATAATATCAGCGCACTTGTGCAAGAATATTAGACTTGCCAGTTGATGTGTATTGGACGCATAGCGTGATTCGTTTACTCTTGAACATCGGCAAAAATCGAACATTTTCACTACTTTGCACTCAGTTTCAAGGTATGTACTTGTCATCGTGAAACCAATCAAAATTATCTCTATTTCTGTAATATATCTTCCATTCTATCAAATGAGACCAAGAAAACGAGAATACAACCATAAATACCATACGAAAACACGGAGAGAGTTTTTTTCCTCATTACACACTGTGTGGTGCAGGATGTTTTTTATACTGCGCACACTGACCGCACAAACCCATTCTCTCACATCTAGGCCTACCAGCCTGTTTCCACTTGATTTGAGGGCGCTAGAATTTAGGCATACTAGTACGTCAAAAACCCTGGTGTGTAAGCAGTACTAGTACGGCCAAAACCCTGAAAGGGTTAATCACTGAAGGCACATTTTCCCCTCTTTCTTCCTCCTCCTCTGAAGCAATTTCCTCAGCTGCGGTCTGTTGCTGTTCCAGTTGAAGGTCTTGCAGCTCTTTAGTGGTTAGCTCTTCCCTGTAATTGTCCACCAACTCTTCCACATCTTGGCCACTCATATCCAACCCCATGGACTTCTCCAAAGACAATAGATACCACAACAGACATAGGGTCGTCAGGGTCAGCCTCAAACCCTTTAAAATTCTTCACAAGGACACATTCTGGCCACAATTTTTTCCAAGCAGAGTTCATCATCCTGGAAGTCACTCCCTGCCAAGCCTTATCTATAAGGCTTATGCAATTGAGTACGTATATTGAAGTGATTCCTCTGCCACTTTCGTACTTTGCTACGAGTTCTTTCTTGAATTCTATCGTGTTTCTCGCCTTCTTTATCAAAGAGCTGACACTCGGAACTTTCTTTGGCCCCATGGTGGCTTATTTAGCAGTCGCACTCAATAAACAAGCACAAAAACAATGGATTATTACGAAATGTTTCGGGTGATGCTCACTCAATGAGAAACAAAGGCAGACCGAGTCATGAATGCATGGGATGCTTTGTGTGGGCTCTCAATTCCGGGAAATGAGTGGCCGAGTCACGCGGGCAGGCGGACGAGTTTGGTATGGACCATTTCCAACTGTACGAAAACCGAGCAGATGTACGAAAACTGGGACAAAATTTTGATGAAAAAAGTAGTCGAAAACCGAATCATATGAAAACTAGGGCATATGAAAACTGAGGTTTGACTGTATTATTAATATGGCGTCAAGACTAGCGAGAGACTTAGTGATTTTAATGTGTACCTGCATGCCAGCACAGTGTGTAAGTTTATTTAGGTACAGGTACACTTGAGTATGTATATTTATCAGAGTATGCATAAAATATGAAATAACTTTAAAACACTTAGAAATTTTGGAAAGTTTCCAGATATAATGGAGAAACACGGAGCTCACAAAGGATGTAAACAGAGTGATGTGCGGTGATCGTATTAGCAAGTCAGGTGGGGGGAAGCCGTATAACAAGTTTTGGTCATAATCTGAAATGTCCGTACTAGCGAAACGCGGAAAAGTGGGGTCCTGCTGTATTCTGTCACATGTCTCTGGTTTATTTAACCCTGCAGTTCTTTATACAGCCCATCACACATTCTAAACTGCTTAAACCATCCAGAACTAAATGTGTACTTGTATTCAGGCTGTCTCTCCTCCTCACACTGTTTTACAGTATGCTTTTCAATCCACACATTCAGTAAACTTTGTTTAACTTAGCTGTAATGACATATTCCTCATTTTTGTCACTGTCACACTAGGATTACTTATTGCACAAGCTTTAACCTTCATCTCATTGTCCTGACTTGAATGATCACTGATTCTCTAACACCAAATGCTTGTGCCATCACCAAATGCTTGTTTTTTTTTTTTTTTCAACAAGTCGGCCGTCTCCCACCGAGGCAGGGTGACCCAAAAAGAAAGAAAATCCCCAAAAAGAAAATACTTTCATCATCATTCAACACTTTCACCACACTCATACATAATCACTGTCTTTGCAGAGGAGCTCAGATACAACAGCTGAGAAAAGTCCCTCCCACCACCTTTCAGCATCTCAATTACCTCTCATTTTTTTTAATAGGCATAATTTCATGCTTAATTTTCTTCCATGCTTCACCAGTTTCACCTGTACTTTGTTTGGATACCAAGATAAATATCCAGAGATGAGATGAGATGAAGCAATGAAAAGAAGGAAAAGCTGAGCAATGATATACATTAATCCATGCGGAAAGCTCTTTGTTTACATCCATTCACCCTTCCTAGTACCACTAAAACAACTGACCTGCCCAGTGCACAGTGATGGGTAACCATTGAGAGGCTATACCACCATATTCACGCTGTCAGACACTGCAACAACTTTTATTGCCTGACCACTAGTTATGAGTGAAAGGGGTTGGATTTGAGAGGGACCTACCTAGTAGGTTTCCTCTAGTGATGGGTCTCCTGCCTGCCTGCCTGCCATGGCAATCCTTAACAGAAGTGTGCATTGCCAGTGGAAATGAATTCTGCTCTCACACACCTTAATGGAAATGGTGCGTTTCCATTGGAAATGAAAAGTTAACTTTAAATCGCATTATGCTGAAAACTCTAGCTATGATCATATGACTTTAGTTTTTCTACTGTATATTATTTCGATACCTACTCATCTAATCTGCTTTTGATTGGCTTTAGTGATCAGTGGGTATTACTATCCTTTCACAAACTATTATTCTGTAAGTACTCCATCTTTCACAGATTCATAAAAAGAATTTTGCTTACTATTCTCCTAGATTTTCTCTCCTAGAACTGACAAACAGTACGTATATCAGTTCTACAATAAGTATTGGTTCTAGTTACACTTATCTGAAGTATCTTGTACAAGACCCTCAGGCCATTTGAAAAAATGTATAGTATAATTATAATACACTGTTAGCAAATTCTACATCCTTCTTAATACATTTTAACCTACACAGTATTTTATCAGTATCACTATGATATTTGTTACTACAGTATATATAAAAATATGCAAACCTAAATAATATGTTGATATATGACCTGTGTGTACAAGCTTTTCAAGCATTCCAAACAATTCCAGTTAACACTACTCAACTCTTTTATGCCTAAGATCTGTTTCTGGTATTAGACTAGTTATGCATCTACAGGGGATCCTGACATACCTGAAAATATTCCCATTAAGTGAAGGGTTTGCCTTACTGTTCCATTATATTCAGTCAAATTCCATGAATCATTCATCTAGGTTATTGTTTTCGATAAATTGCAATTGAAATATAGTATTTGAGTCCTAACTGTGCGGGAAAGTGACCGGTCAATCCCACCATAAAGCCTGGGAAAAAAGGATATGGGGAGAATTTCCCTGAAGAATAAGAAATTATTTTTGTGAGGTTCATGGAATTGGTAAATATGCAACCTTTTGATAGACAGGACCCTGATAAATGTAGAAGCATTACTTTCCTAAATAAGAGGATTGCAGAAGGCCGTACCCAGCCATTCATATGCAACTAAATTGCTAAACCACTGATTTCCTAAATAAGACAAAGAAGCACTGCAGCAGGCCTACTGGCCCATGCTAGGCAGGTTCTTCTCAAACAATTCTCATCACTCATGTTGTTAAATCTATTTTTATAGCTACCCAAGATGTTAGCTTCGATGACTACTGTATTTGGAAGTTTGCTCCACTTATTGACAATACAGTAGGGCCCCGCTTTACGGCGTTTCGTCTTACGGCATTCCGCTAATACGGCTATTTCAAATTATGACCAAAACTCGCTATACGGCAACCCGTCTTTCTAATACAGTGCACGCCACCCGGTTTGTTTACATTCTCCGTGAGCACATCTCTATTTTGTCTGGAAACTTTCCAAAATTTCAAGTGTTTTAAATTTATTGAATATTTTATATGTACTCTGATAATAATACTTATGTGTACCTGTACCTAAATATACTTACACACTGTGCTGGTATTACAACCTCAGGTTCTCAAGGCCTGTTAACCTGGTCATAAAAGGGAGCTTGGAGCAAAGTAAACACAGTAGAAAAACTTTGAATTGTATTTTCCTTCTCCAAGTACGGTGGTCCCCCGAGTTTCGTAAAAACTTCACTTCAGAAGCCTGCTCAAGCGCCATTACCTAACGAATTTACTCCCTTAAGGAAAAATGTCACGTAGGTTAGTCTATTTCAAACCTCCAAAAATACACTTCCACAAGCACTTACAATATTATACTTACATAATTGTACGATTTCCGGGGTGTACGAAACTCGGAGGACCACTGTATATATAAATTTATACAAAGTATGTACACTATTTACAGCAGAATAGGTAGTAAGGCAAAACAGCAGCCAAGAGACAAGAGACAACAGTGCATCAACCAGCACAGAATGAAAATGACAAGGGTAAAAATGTGCGTGGTAACCATGTCACCTTTACAATTGCCAGATCCACATTATGATTGGCTGAACCTAGGAACTGATCTGATGATGGGGCCTTGATCATCAGATCCTTAGTGCCTGGTTCGCTGGTTGGGGAGGCAGCCTTTTATGAAGGTATGACATGCGCCGAATAACGGTTACATACTCTTTGCGTGCCACAACTAGCGTGCAGCCCGTCTTAACTCCATTGTAATACTAATAGTACATAATAATAATCACTCTTGAGCACATTAAATGTCTTAATTTACATTAATATAGACATTTTCATTAATCCATCTAGTATGATATTTTCTTCAAAATTATATAAGAAACACATTACATAGCATATAAACATGCTATGTTTATATGCTATAAAGGTGTAGTAGCTGGGCGGAGGAAAAACATTACGTTTTCTCTGGTTCAGCACCAGAGAAAATGTGTATGAATCTGCGTTTGGCCCAGTCACTCCCCTCAAAATAAAATATTCCCACAAAGGTTTTAACATAATAGGTATTAAAATACTGTACATATATCATTCTCTCAAGCCAATGCCCGCCCTTACCTTAATGACTCTGCCATACGTATAAACTGAGGTAAAAGACTCTCAATCTGAGATCTGTATTCCATCAGTTTCTCATAGTAGAGGGAGAGTGTAGGCTTCGACATACGTTGCTCCACTTGACTGTCCCTGGCTTTGAGTCGCTGGTGATGAAAGGAATAAGGAATATGAAAAGGTATACTTGATACAGCTTTATAGCAAAACTACATATACTCCATATCTACTACAGTATCTACACAGTGAAATCAGTAACATTAATCTGATTCTTTCGTCACAGCATATATACAAGATAATTATGTAAAAACATCATATGTAATTAAAAAATGCATTATAGTAAAATTCAAAGCAAACTAGAAGACTATTTAGATTTTATTGTGTAACTGTTTAAAGCAAAAAATCAATTAAAATTAAATCAGTATGGTTGAAAGGGTTGCCCATTGGTGCTAAACTTGAAAATAGCTCATTTGTATGACAGTGAGGGCAAGATGGTGTAACAACATTTATATCAGCTGCTAGTGCATTACCTACCCCCACTACTACCACCTCACATGGCTGTCCCATGCCTAAAAAATACAATTTCTGGACAGCAGTTTTTCACCCACATACAGACTTATAATGCCAATTTTTTTTAGGATAGTAATTCCACACCTATCGTCCATAACAGGGTTTCAGGCAAAACACATGTACAAAACATACAAAAAGAGCTACAAGCCATGATACATGTCTAAGCCCTGCAACAGGTATCCCTGCCCTGTCAATTCAGTAGAAAATACACATGCTCAGAAAACTGGAGAGTAGAATAAGTATTAAGATTGTTGTGACAAAGTTCAAAGTCTCAAGAAAAGTTTTATACATTCTGTCCTTAAATTAGTGAAGAATTTTCATTTTATTCTTTAGAATAGGTAAAACATTATTAAAAGTACTGTAGTTGAGGTTAAGGCATGTAGGAGAGATGGAATCTGTTCTCTTTTAAAAGCAGACCTTAAGCAGGGATAGGTAATGATACCGTAGTTGCTTATACTGTACATGCTTGAGTATCCAACAAGCTTAGAGTGAGCACGAGTGTGTTAGATAAGAGCGAATGGGACAGGATGGGTTGACCCCTATTCCTCTCCTCTAAGTGATCTATTCAGCTCCATTCTCTCTAAATGACAAAACCACGTCAACACCCTTTCCCTAGCACTCCGAATTATACTTTTGGGAAAAAAAACCATTGTCCAATACTGATAGGGAGGCACTAAACCTGTAAGGGTTTTACAGCACCTGGAGAATAAAGGTGCTCTCTAATTTTGGGGGCAAAGAGTCCTTCAGAATCACAGCACCCCCTGAAGAGAATTGTACACAGAAGGCAAAATAAATAACTAAGTAAGCAATGGAGCAGGTCACTAGGATACATGATAGATTTATCAATGTATACCTTTACTTTCCTGGCCGAAGTATCAATAATAATAATAATAGTAATAATAATAATCGGCTGACGTGTTGAAAGAAAGAATAATAATCATAATAATAGTAATAAATAAATAAATAAATAATAAGTAATAATGAGTAATAAAAATCCTAGGTAGTAGGTTGGTAGACAGCAACCGCCCAGGGAAGTACTACCGTCCTGCCAAGTGAGTGTAAAACGAAAGCCTGTAATTGTTTTACATGATGGTAGGATTGCTGGTGTCTTTTTTCTGTCTCATAAACATGCAAGATTTCAGGTACATCTTGCTACTTCTACTTACACTTAGGTCACACTACACATTCATGTACAAGCATATATATACACACCCCTCTGGGTTTTCTTCTATTTTCTTACTAGTTCTTGTTCTTATTTCCTCTTATCTCCATGGGAAGTGGAACAGAATTCTTCCTCCGTAAGCCATGCGTGTCGTAAGAGGCGACTAAAATGCCGGGAGCGAAGGGCTGGTAACCCCTTCTCCTGTATATATTACTAAATGTGAAAGGAGAAACTTTCGTTTTTCCTTTTGGGCCACCCTGCCTCGGTGGGAAACGGCCGACGTGTTGAAAGAAGAAGAAGAGTAATAAAAATATTAAAAATAATAAACAAAATAATAAAAATACAAATAATAAAAATTAATAAACATTAAAAAATAAAAAATACAGTGGAACCTCGGTTTTCGTATGCCCTAGTTTGTATGTAAAACTATAGTTATTCTCTATAAAATGTATTTTTTGTTAATATTTTTGGATGTCTGGAATGGATTAATTGGATTTACATTATTTCTTATGGGAAATATTAACAAAAAATACATTTTATAGAGAAAACTATAGTTTTACATACAAACTAGGGCATACGAAAACTGAGGTTCCACTGTATATAAAAATAATAATAGGTACTTCCTGTATTATAAAAGGTGAAAAGTTAGTATTATTGGAGGACCTCTAAATGAACTACATTCATTAAAAAACTTTGACAAATAATGTTTTAGCCTAAAAAAAAAGCACAAAGTGGAAGCAAAATAAATTCAGAAATCACTCTTATCACTCTCCTATCTGCTATAAGTGGAACATCCTAGTGTGTAAGCATTATTTAAATACTGCATTTTAATTTGATTTTGGATTATTGGTGATGTGCTATAAGAGTTCACACACTAAGGATTTCCCACCAATCAGGGTGACTCAAAGAAGAAAAAATATTTTCCAGCATTCCTTCACTTGCTGCCTATTCAGAAGTGTACAGCCATCACAATTCCAAAAATGCAAACTGCAACATCCCCACCCATCCTTTCAAGTGCAGGCACCATACTTCATCCCATACAACTTAAGTTTGGCTACTGGTTTCACTATAAAAATAAGCAAACTGCTTGCCCAAAAACTCTGCATAATCAAGGGCTTTCAACATGTACTCCAGTATCACCCATGCCTGTATAAACATTGTATCATGTTGAAATATACTTATATTAGTATAACACAAGAGAATTTCCTACCATCATACAGTGTGTACAGGTGCGGAAGTGCTGTTCCGCCGTCATGGAATCCATCACAGAAAGAAGAGAATTGAGGGAACCCTGCGAGCCAGAGCGACGCAGACCTGAGATGCCCGAGAGTAAGGAAGACATGCCTGAGCCCGCCCCACTGCTTGTACTTAATGCTGGTGTCTGATCTTGGCTACCTTGATGAACTGGACTTACAAGCTTTTCTGTAGAAAAAAATCATATTTTATCATCAACATAATTTTTTTTTTTGCTTCACTGGATATCTTCCACTAAAAAAAATGAAACAGCGATATCATTCAATCAAAAGGTGACTTGAAGAAGTGCAAGAAATCAGATTAGTGAAAAAATTTGGCATCTATCCAGAAAGACTTATGTAGAATGAGTAATGAATTACAAATGCAAAACATCTTAATCATTCCACTTTTACCACTGCTTTTCCATGTTAAGTATCTAATCTTAAATCTTTTAAAATACATATAGTCACATTTTAATACAGTTTTAACATCAGATATTATTCAATTATTTATCTGTCCCATCTTATATTTCTAAATTCCTTAGCTTCACTCTCCTGACACTTCACAAACCTCTGCTCTGCTAGAAGCTAACTGTTGGCTGATATCTCATTAAAAACTAAGCTGATCAAGCTAAACTTTCTTTACAAAACTGCTGCACTTCCTTCATATTTTCATGAATCTTTTTTCCTGGCTACTTCCTAACCTTGTCGACCATGATACTGCAATCCAGCTAGAGTTGCCTCATCAATGTGTTATTTTATTTAATACTTTATTTAAAATTTTAATTGGGGGAAGCACCAAACCCCTAGTGTCCATATAGCACCTGGGAATGGGAGGTATTTGGGTTTGATACAAGAGAAGGAAGGATAAGTCCAGTTCTTAGAATCAAAAGCCCCTCACTGGCATCAAGGCACCTCCTTTATGGGGTATTTGCTTGTGCTTAGGTGTTGGGAGCTACTTTTATTTTCATTGTGTTCAAATATTGTAATATATTGTGGTAGCTAGTAGGAAGTGAATTAATGCATTCCCTATCCACTGCTGTATTTGTACAGTAGGATCCCGGTTTATGGCGCCACGCTTCTCGTCACTTCACTAATACAGCTGTTACAAATTATATGGCTACTGATTCACTATTACGGCCTGAGTTCCCAGCTAGGTGCCAGTGTGTCATTTTCTTTCTCTCAATTTGTTTACATCCTACCTGAGCTCTGCATCTCTCTTGACTGTGACTGGAAACTTTCCAAAGTTTTATCAAGTGTTTTAAAGTTATTGCACATTTTTTGTATACTCTTTTTTGCTACAATGGCATCTAAGAGTACATAGCTGTGATAAAAAGAGGAGTTGTAAGGCTCTTACTTTAAGTGCAAAGTTAGAAATGATTGAACTCAGGGACCAAAGAATGTCTATGGCTGAGACAGGACTGAAATAGTACTGATATTTGTACTTATGTGTACCTGTGCCTAAAGAAATAAACTTACACTGTGCTGGCATGCAAGTATACATAAAAATCACTATTTGGCATCATTACAAAGTAGGAACAGCTATGCCAGACTAGGGAGTAGCTAAGAGTGTCTCACTAGTGTTGAAGACACAATAGCATAATATACGACACAATAGCATAATATACGACACAATAGCATAATATACGACACAATAGCATAATATACGACACAATAGCATAATATACGACACAATAGCATAATATACGACACAATAGCATAATATACGACACAATAGTATAATATACGACACAATAGCATAATATACGACAATAGCATAATATACGACACAATAGCATAATATACGACACAATAGCATAATATACGACACAATAGCATAATATACGACACAATAGCATAATATACGACACAATAGCATAATATATGACACAATAGCATAATATACGACACAATAGCATAATATACGACACAATAGCATAATATACGACACAATAGCATAATATACGACATTTAAAGCTATGGGGTGTGTTACGGCCTCCTACCTAAATGGGAGTTAGGTAGTTACCCTGCCGGCCTGCAGTCAATGGGTTACATCATCAGACCCGATGTTTGACTGCTGAGCCAGCTTGACTGACAGTGTCTACCAGACTCTCATATGGAGAGTGTCATCTAGACTCTCATATTGAGTGTCAACCAGACTCTCCCAGGGAGAGTGCTAACCTGACTCTCCCACATACAGCACTTGGAGAGTGTACCAGACTCTCCCCTGCACTTGGAGAGTGTACCAGACTCTTCCCTGCACTTGGAGAGTGTACCAGACTCTCCCCTGCACTTGGAGAGTGTACCAGACTCTTCCCTGCACTTGGAGAGTGTACTGTACCTTAGAGAGTGTACGTGTCCTGCGATAGAGACGGCAGCGACAATGTAGTACCTGGAACTGTACCTGGAACTGTACCTGAAACTGTATCCGGAGTTGTGAAACTGAGTTGTAGCGTCAATGAGTTGTAGCGTCACTGAGTTGTAGCGTCACTGAGTTGTAGCGTCACTGAGTTGTAGCGTCACTGAGTTGTAGCGTCACTGAGTTGTAGCGTCACTGAGTTGTAGCGTCACTGAGTTGTAGCGTCACTGAGTTGTAGCGTCACTGAGTTGTAGCGTCACTGAGTTGTAGCGTCACTGAGTTGTAGCGTCACTGAGTTGTAGCGTCACTGAGTTGTAGCGTCACTGAGTTGTAGCGTCACTGAGTTGTAGCGTCACTGAGTTGTAGCGTCACTGAGTTGTAGCGTCACTGAGTTGTAGTCACTGAGTTGTAGCGTCACTGAGTTGATAGCGGTCACTGAGTTGTAGCGTCACTGAGTTGTAGCGTCACTGAGTTGTAGCGTCACTGAGTTGTAGCGTCACTGAGTTGTAGCGTCACTGAGCTGTAGCGTCACTGAGCTGTAGCGTCACTGAGTTGTAGTGTTACTGAGTTGTAGTGTCACTGAGTTGTAGTGTCACTGAGTTGTAGTGATATCTGGTGGCACGACACAAGTGGAATAATCGTGTGATTTTGTGTTGGGGTCAGATGACGCGGCGACAAGATTTTTTTGAGACGGAGTCGTGACACAGGGGGCGTGCCATGTGGCACAGAGGTGTCGTGTGACACAAATGAAGGAGTGTTGTGTAACACAGAGACAAGGGTGTCTGAGGACACGGTAGGGAATGAGTGTCATGACTAGAGGATTGGTGGTGTCCTGTGTGGCACGATGTTGGCAGCGACGTCTGACACTGCCCTGAATTTTTATGATTGTTTTACTTGTGATATTTTACTACGTTTTAAATTGTTATAAATGTGTATATTAAAGCTATATGTTTTTACACATTATATGTTATACAAATTATATGTTTTTATATTAATAATAATATATATATTAATAAATATCTGAAATATGAGATTTTATTGTTATCCCGAACAGTCAGTTTATTACAAATGGTTATTTTTTTGTAATAGGGTGCTTTAAATGTCGTATATTACAGTATTATTGACATTTTCATTAATCCATCTATGACTTGCTTTTCAAAATTATATAAGAAACATGATACATATCATATAATACAGACAACCATACTAGAACAAAATGACATGATTAAGCTGTGGTAGCTGGGTGAGCGTAAAGGAGTGTATGACAATAATTACAATAAGACGTTCCCTCTAGTCCACTACCAGCAGAGAAACTGTATATTACTGGGTGTAACTGTAGAAAAACTCCTTTTGTATGCCTTTACTCATAAATAGCATCACTCACTCTCAAAAGGGTATGTTGCTATGAGCCAGGCTGTACTGTATTTATGAGAAGATAATTTGTGGGATGTAAATATTATGCAGAGAATTCGAAGTGTGGAAATTAGGAGGAGGTGTGGAGTTACTAAACATATTAGTCAGAGGGCTGAAGAGGGGCTGTTGAGGTGGTTTGGTCATTTAGCGAGAATGGAACAAAGTAGAATGACTTGGAGAGCGTATAAATCTGTAAGGGAAGGAAGGCGGGGTAGGGGTCATCCCCAAAAAGGTTTTGTGGGCGAGGGGCTTGAACTTCCAGCAAGTGTGCATGAGCGTGTTAGATAGGAGTGAATGGAGACGAATGGTTTTTGGGACCTGACGAGCCGTTGGAGTGTGAGCAGGGTAATATTTTGTGAAGTGATTCAGGGAAACTGGTTAACCGGACTTGAGTCCTTGAAATGGGAAGTACAATGCCTGCACTTTAAAGGAGGGGTTTGGGATATTGGCAGTTTGGAGGGACATCTAAACTGTCATATCTGAGTGCCTCTGCAAAGACAGTGATTATGTATGAGTGATGGTGAAAGTGTTGAATGATGAAAGTTTTTTCTTTCTTTTTGGGTCACCCTGCCTCAGTGGAAAATGGCCAACGTGTTAAAAACAAATTTGTTTAGTGCCACTAGTCACTCCCAGTTGGACATCCAATACATGTCCAAGTGCCTGTTCAATATGTGCCCATCACACTACATCTATTAGGTGCCCACCCAAAACACGAACATTATATATATACAGTGGACCCCCGGATTACGTCATTATTTTGTTCCAGAATGCTGTTCAAGTGCCGTTACCGAACGAATTTGTTCCCATAAGGAATAATGTAAATTAGATTAGTCCTTTTAGACCCCCAAAAATACACTTACAAAAGCACTTACAAAAATACAATTACATAATTGTTCGAGTTTGGAGCAGTACGTAATCCAGGGGTCCACTGTACATGTACATTTATGGAGACTTTTTCCGAGTATACAACTTACGTAATATAAAAATTATTTTCACATTAATGCAGTAGCCTGTAACACAGCTGCCATGAGCTGTGTATTGTCAGTGATTCATTCTGTTTAAGAAGAAACTTTCATTTCTTCTCTTTATATGAGAATTATACAATGTGAATTTTATTTAAAAGTGAAACACAATGCACTATTGATATTATATAAGCTCTCCTTAGATTTTTTATTCTGATAATATAGAGGGAAGGAGGAACAGGTGGCAAAGCACAGTGAAACAGTAAACTACTTAGTAAAGTATCCCTCTCTTATACACAGAAAATGAAAGTGAAACAAACAATTCAAATGTGGCAAAGTTATTGTTGAGTGCATGCAACTTTATACATGGCTCTGTATTGTATATTATTGTAGGATAGCATTGATTTTGTAAAGTCGGAAGTTAGGCAATACTGCATCGCCAATGGCAGAGTCTGCCTCACAGGTCACAGACATCAGAACTGCTACTCCCAAGGTTACTTAGAGGTAGAAGATATAAAAACATTGGCTCACAAAATCGTAATGACATGATTGCAAACCATACCAAGGGTGGGGATTGAACTTGTGGCGAGCGAGTCGTAAAACCCCAGGCCAGCGTGTAAGCCACTCGGTCTGTCAACTGCTCTTCAGCCTTCTGAATAATACTTTTTATAACTTCACACCTCCTAGTAATTTCCACACTACAAACTCTCTGCATAATATTTACACTACACATTGCCCTTTGACACGACATCACCACTGCCTCCAGTCTCCTCCCCACTGCAGCATTCATAACCCATGCTTCACACACATATAAGTGTGTTGATACCACTATACTCTCGTACATTCCCTTCTTTGCCTAAATGGATAATTTTTTTGTCTCCATAGATACCTCAATGCACCCCTCACCCTTTTTCCTTCATCATTTCCACAGGGAGTATGTATTTCCATAAACCCATCTGCTGACAAATCTACTCCCAGATATCTGAACACATTCACTTCTTCCATACTCCCTCCCCCCAATGTGATATCCAATTTTTCTTTACCTAACTCATTTGATACCCTCATCACCTCACTCTTATCTATGTTCACTTCTAACTTTCTTTACACACCCTCCCAAACTCGTCCACTAACCTTTGCAACTTCTTTCTAGAATCTCCCAAAAGCACAGTATCATCAGCACATACAAGGATTAATTCTCTTTCTGTCTTGCACTTATCTTTTAGTTTTACATAACAATCTGAGTCCAGTTTCAACAGTTTATTTAAGGAGCTGCACACGAGTTCTGTAATTTTACAATACTTTACAACTCACTCTAAATATTACAGCTCGGCAATCATCATCTATTCATTCTATAGGGTAGCTAAGTCTACAATTTCCATTCTTAAAAAATATTACTTCCAGTATTAAAGATTTCATCTAATACAAATTAAGCAGACCTCTCCTTAATAAGCTGCAATTTTCATGCAACCTGGAAAAAAGTATCCAAAAGCTTACTTGCATAATCAAAGGTCAGAAAATGTGAACACTCATCACACATGATGCCTCCACACAGACGGCAGTGGTGGCGGCGACGGGCCAAGTTGAATGACCGAGCACAGAATGGGCAGAGTGGTACATCTTTGTCCTCTGCCCACATGACAATGCTGCGCTCGTGGGCTGTAACAATGTCAAATAATTGTAGTGGCTTTTAACTTATACTACTATTAAATGTCATCTAATTTTCTAAAAACTATTTCATACATAAATAATAATAATAATAATAATAATAATCATCATAATAACAATACTACTACTACTACTACTACTACTAATAATAAATTCTCCATGGGGAAGTGGAATAGAATTCTTCCTCCGTAAGCCATGCGTGTCGTAAGAGGCGACTAAAATGCCAGGAGCAAGGGGCTAGTAACCCCTTCTCCTGTATATACGTATTACTAAATGTAAAAGGAGAAACTTTCATTTTTCATTTTGGGCCACCCTGCCTCGGTGGGAAATGGCCGATGTGTTGAAAGAAAGAATAATAATAATAATAATAATAATAATAATAATAATAATAATAATAATCTCCATGGGGAAGTGGAACAAAATTCTTCCACCATAAGCCATGCGTGTCGTAAGAGGCGACTAAAATGCCGGGAGCAAGGGGCTAGTAACCCCTTCTTCTGTATATATTACTAAATGTAAAAGGAGAAACTTTCGTTTTTTCTTTTGGGCCAGCCCGCTTTGGTGGGAAACGGCCGACGTGTTGAAGGAAAGAATAATAATAATAATAAAATTAATAATAATGATGCATGAATGATGGTGAGTGTTTCTTTCTATTTTTGAATCACCCTGCCTCAGTGGGAGACATCTGATATGTTAAAAAAATTTTTTTTACTCCATTGAGAAGTGGAGAAGAATCCTCCTTCATAAGCCATAGATGTCATAAAAGGCAACTAAAATGCCAGGAGCAAGGGGCTAGTAACCCCTTCTGTTTAACTTACTAAATGTAAAAATAAAAGCTATACATTTTTTCTTTTTCAGGACACCCTTCCTCGGTGGGAGACAGGCATTATGTTGGTAAACAAATTAGGTTTTAATTTTTTTTTTTTTTAACACTACAACCTTACCTACTAAATTAGTTTCCTGGTAGACACACATCCTCTTCCTCACCTTTTCTTTTCACAGGATCATTGGGTAAATCCTTAAGAAGTTTGTCTAGTCTTATAAGCAACTTGTTTGTCTCTGCAACAAAGGAGTCTATTCTTGCACTTCTTATCTTTTTGAAAAGAGCTGTATGACTTCTTGAAGGCCCTGTGGAAAAGATTTTTGTGTATATTACCAAAGAGATATAGTTGCCAGTGTCATGCAATTGCATCTTTGCCTAAGTCAAAACTTTTCTCCAAACTCATTCACCACTTGGTCATGTACCATAAAAACTGGTGTACAAGTTGAGTTATGAAGCTCAAATTTTAGTTTACAAAACTAGGGGTCAACTTTTAAGATAGGTATAAACTGGCAAACCCTAAACCACCCCTTCAAAAACTCACTACTTTCTCATCACTTTTTTTTTTTCTACACAGGGTAGACCATTGATGAACATGCAATTTAGTAACACTTTGATGACGAAAAATTGAAGCATATTTTCTATGAACATGCCATATTTATCATTGAGTACTGAGTAAATTTAGGAGAAAATAGCTGAAAGGCAGTACACAGGAAGGATAGTAACTGATAACTGAACAAACTACTCATCAATGTGCCTTTAAAAGCCATTTATTTACCCTATGAGTATTTATACAAATACATATTGAGTATGTTAGTGACTGATGATAAAGTGTGAAAAGTGCACTAATTAAACAAGGAAATGAAAGGATAATCTTCTGGCACTGACAATAATAAATGGTTGTGTTTGAAGTTTGTAGTAGCACCGTGACTAGAACAATTCACCAAAAACCTACACTTAGGAGAGGAACCTTATGAAGATGTTCTGGTCTGTCTTGGACCACTGTCAAATTATAATGGACTCAATAATGGTGCAGGATGATATGAAATGTCATAATAACAATCTTCTCCTAAGTGCAGGTTTTGGATGAATATGTCTAACATATCTGAGTAGCTCCAAAATAAAAGAAACACCAACCCAAAGGTGGAGGATCCCAGTTCCATGGGTTATTAGGCTCATACTCCACAGTGTCACCATCAGAGGGAGTGCGTCCTTGTGGTGACGCAAAATCTGGCTCATCTTCATTCAGAAACTTTTTCTTTGCCTTGTTTATCAAACCTGGAAAAGAAGTTTATTCATCAGAAAATATGTAATAGGTACAGTGGTACCGGTTTACGATGGTCCCCAAACTCACCCTTTTATGTAGTTTATTTTAAATGCTGTAGTGTAATTTGGGTCTAAAAGGACTAGTCTATTTTACAACTTCTAAGGAGATAAATTCGTTTGGTATGGCATGAACAGCATTCTGGAATGAAAATACGTAACAGTACCACTGTATATACAATACAGTGGACCCAGTCTAAACCGGAAATGACATTTGTAAGTATATATTGTGTGCTTGTGGAAAAATATTTTTGGGGGTCTGAAATAGACTAACCTACGTGACATTTTTCCTTAAGGGAGTAAATTCGTTCGGTAATGGCACTTGAGCAGACTTCAGGAGTGAAGTTTTTACGAAACTCGGGGGTCCACTGTACAGTGGTACCTCGGTTAACGATATTTTTTCGTTCCAGAATGCTGTTCAAGTGCCATTACCAAACGAATTTATCTCCATAAGGAATAATGTAAAATAGACTAGTCCTTTTAGACCCCCAAAAATACACTTACAAAAGCATTTAAAAAAATAAACTTACATAAAAGGGCGAGTTTGGGGACCATCGTTAACCGAGGTACCACTGTATCTGAAAATTTTATTTACTGGTGACTGAACTGGTGATTGAAATATTAGCAATAGCAGTGGAAAAAACTGTTGTACAAGGACTAAATAAATACAGTGGTACCCGAGTTTCGGCCATAATTCGTTCCAGAAGGCTGTTCGAGTGCCATTACAGAATGAATTTGTTCCCATAAGGAATAATGT
Organism: Cherax destructor; assembly: GCA_009830355.1. Lineage (NCBI taxonomy): Eukaryota > Metazoa > Arthropoda > Malacostraca > Decapoda > Parastacidae > Cherax > Cherax destructor. The sequence continues at coordinate 527,456 of WNWK01000297.1, read as the reverse complement.
AAATTAGATTAGTCCGTTTCAGACCCCCAAAAATACACTTACATAATTGTTTGAGTTGGGAGCTGTATGAAACTCTGGGTACCACTGTACTTGACTAGGCAACAAGAAAGGTTTCAAGATGTCATAGTACAAACCATTTTTGTTTAATACACTGGCTGTTTCCCACCGAAATAGTGATCCCCCCAAAAAAGGAAGCACTTTCACCATCACTCAGTCAATCACTGTTTTGCCAGAAGTGTGCTGACATCACATCTCAGACGACTCTCTGAACTGCAACATCCCACCCCTCCTTAGAGAGCAGGCACTGTACTTCCTGCCTTTAGGACTCAAGTCTGGATAACTGGTTTCCCTGAATTCCTTCATAAATGTTACTTTGCTCACACTCGAACAGTACATCAAATCATAAAAACTACCTGTCCCCACTCGCTCCTATCCAACATGTACACACAAGCCTGAATTTTATGGTTAAAATGTATTTAGGCAAATACAGTGGACCCTCGGATTTCGTACTGCTCCCAACTCGAACATTTATGTAATAAGTGTATTTTTGGGGGTCTGAAATGGATTAATCTAATTTACATTCGTCCTTATGGGAACAAATTCGTTTGGTAACGGCACTCGAACAGCCTTCTGGAAAGAATTATTGACGAAATTCGGTGCTATACAGTATAGTAAAATCAAAGTAAAAAATGTGAGAGAGAATAAATATGGGCAGAAAGACTGTATTAAGACATAGTGGCAAGTACAAGGCAAATTATCCTCTCACTTGAGATGAGTGCATGCTGCTGAGGAGGATAACCAAATATCAGATGGAAAGAAAACAGTGACAAAGTCTGTGTAAAAGAAAGATGACAGCAGCAGAAGAATGGGTAGGTGTGATAAAGGAAATATAAATAAATATGAGATAATAATTAACAATACAGTATTACTGAATCTTTGCATTTTTATTGGTGCAACAAGATTACAAGATATAAGTCTTCTCTTAATATAAAATTTGACCACTATGAAAGGGAATTAAATTCCAAGTGTTTTTTATTTTTAATACACTGGCTGTCTCCCACTAGGGTAGGGTCACCTGAAAAAGAAACACTTTCACCATCATTCACTCTATCACTGTCTTGCCAGAGGCATGCAAATAATACAGTACAGTGTTTTCATTATCTTTAGGATGATGACAAAGTTGATCCTATGTATCAGAAATCTTCCCTATGAGGATAGATTGAGGGCCCTGAATCTTCACTCTCTAGAAAGGTGTAGAATTAGGGGAGATATGATTGAGGTGTATAAATGGAAAACAGGAATAAATACAGGGGATGTAAATACGTAGCGTGCTAAAAATATCTAGCCTAGACAGGGCTCACAGCAATGGTTTGAAGTTGGAAAAATTCAGATTCAGGAAGGATATAGGAAAGCACTGGTTTGGTAATAGAGTTGTGGATGAGTGGAACAAACTCCCAAGTACCGTCAAAGAAGCTAAGACGTTGTGTAGTTTTAAATATAGGTTAGATAAATACATAAGTGGGTGTGGGTGGGACCTGATTAGCTTGTGCTACTAGGTCAGATGCCGTGCTCCTTCCTTAAGTGAATGTGACCTGACCTGACTAGGTTAGGGCATTGGCTTAAGCCAGTAGGAGAATTGGACCTGCCTTGCATGGGCCAGTAGGGCAGCTGCATTGTTCATTCTTTATGTTCTTATGACACTATTCCTTGAGAATGTGACTGAGTTAGTTTAATATCTTTATTATGCACCCCATACCTATCCTGCAGGCAGTAGTCAAAAGATTACAGAGGTACATAATGGGTTCAGGGACTGGACCCCAAAGTTTTGATAGCTGAACAAGTTACAAAGGTAATGAACTCCAGGTAGATCTGGTCACAATCATGACAAGTTACAAAGGTAATGAATTACAGCGGACCCTCGGTTTTCGTTCACCTCCAAACTCAAACAATTATGTAAGTGTATTTTTGTAAGAGCTTTTGTAAGTGTATTTTTGGGGGTCTGAAATGACTAATCTAACTTACATTTGTACTTATGGGAACAAATTCGTTCGGTAACGGTACTTAAACAGCATTCTGGAAAGAATTTTCAACGAAAAACGAGGGTCCACTGTATCTACATTTCTATACATGGTCACTATCATGAACAAATTACAAAGTACATAATGAGCCATTCACACATCCACACCCGGTCACAATTGTAATGAGTTATAAGTACAAATATTAATTGGGTCACACACACACGAGTGCGCACACACACACGAGCGCACACACACACGAGCGCGCGCACACACATGAGCGCACACACATATTGGGGTATGCAGCATTAGTTTGGAACCCACACCTAGCCAAGCACGTAAAGAAACTAGAGAAAGTGCAAAGGTTTGCAACAAGACTAGTCCCGGAGCTAAGGGGTATGTCCTATGAGGAGAGGTTAAGGGAAATCAACCTGACGACACTGGAGGACAGGAGGGATAGGGGGGACATAATAATGACATATAAAATACTGAGAGGAATTGACAAGGTGGACAGAGACAGAATGTTCCAGAGATGGGACACAGCAACAAGGGGACACAGTTGGAAGTTGAAGACTCAGATGAATCACAGGGATGTTAGGAAGTATTTCTTCAGTCACAGGGTGGTCAGGAAGTGGAATAGTTTGGGAAGCGATGTAGTGGAGGCAGGATCCATTCATAGCTTTAAGAAGAGGTGTGATAAAGCTCATGGCGCAGGGAGAGTGACCCAGTAGCGGCCAGTGAAGAGGCGGGGCCAGGAGCTATGTCTCAACCCCTGCAACCACAACTAGGTGAGTGCACACACGCACGCACATACACACGTGGTAATGCTTTATTTACAGTGAACAAAGTCAGGGTATTTTTCCAGAATGGTTTGTAATATACCAGTGCATAAAATACTTTGCTATTTCTTGAATGTGACTGAAAGATCACAAAAGTATGTATTTGTAATTTAATCCCCTCACATAGTGGATAAATTACATTACAATTAATGCAATGCTAATAATTGTAAATACATTATGTAAAAAATAATTAAAATTCACCAATGTACAGTGGACCCCCGAGTTTCGGTCACCTCGGAAATCAAACAATTATGTAAGTTTAATATTGTAAGTGCTTTTGTATGTGTATTTTTGGGGGTCTGAAAGGACTAATCTAATTTACATTTTTCCTTAAGGGAACAAATTCGTTCAGTAATGGCACTTGAACAGCCTTCTGGAATGAATTATGACCGAAACTCGGGGGTCCACTGTATTTGAAAAAGTTAATTCAGATATGAATAATTAATGGTTTTTCATTCATCAGCCATTTCAACTAGAATATTAAAGCCTGAAACTCAAGAATTATCAGTTACATAATTCCTCATACCATATAACAAGAAAAAGGCAAAGCAAAGTTTTTTTTTTTTTCAACACGTCGGTCGTCTCCCACCGAGGCAGGGTGACCCAAAAAGAAAGAAAATACTTTCATCATCATTCAACACTTTCACCTCACTCATACATAATCACTGTCTTTGCAGATGCGCTCAGATATGATAGTTTAGAAGTCCCTCCAAGCTGCCAATATCCCAAACCCCTCCTTTAAAGTGCAGGCATTGTACTTCCCATTTCCAGGACTCAAATCCAGCTAACCAGTTTCCCTGAATCCCTTCACAAAATATTACCCTGCTCACACTCCAACAGCTCGTCAGGTCCCAAAAACCATTTGTCTCCATTCACTCCTATCTAACATGCTCACAATTGGATGCCCGGTGGCCTTTTGGCTAAAGCTCTTATTTCACACACGAAGGGCCCGGGTTCAATTCCTGGCGGGGTTGAAACATTTCGACGTGTTTCCTTACACCTGTTGTCATGTTCACCTAGCAGCAAATAGGTACCTGGGTGTTAGTCGACTGGTATGGGTCGCATCCTGGGGGACAAGACTGAGGACCCCAATGGAAATAAGACAGACAGTCTTCGATGACGCACTGACTTTCTTGGGTTATCCTGGGTGGCTAACCCTCCGGGGTTAAAAATCCGAAGAAAATCTTATCTTATCTCACACATGCTTACTGGAAGTCCAAGCAAACAAAACCTCCTTTACCCCCCCTCCCTCCAACCTTTTCGAGGACGACCCCTACCCAGTCTTCCTTCCCCTACAGATTTATACACTCTCCAAGTCATTCTACTTTGATCCATTCTCTCTAAATGACCAAACCACTTCAACAACCCCTCTTCAGCCCTCTGACTAATACTTTCAGTAACTCCACACCTCCTCCTAATTTCCACACTCCAAATTATCTGCATAATATTTACACCACACATTGCCCTTAGACAGGACATCTAAACTGCCTCCAGCCGCCTCCTCGCTTCAGCATTTGCAACCCATGCTTCACACCCATATAAGAGTGTTGGTACCACTATACTTTCATACATTCCCTTCTTTGTCTCCATGGATAACGTTTTTTGTCTCCACAGATACCTCAACGCACCACTCACCTTTTTTCTTCATCAATTCTATGGTTAACTACATCCTTCATAAACCCATCTGTTGACAAGTCAACTCCCAAATATCTGAAAACATTCACTTCTTCCATACTTCCTCTCTCCAATGTGATATCCAAAATTTTTCTTTATCTAAATCGTTTGATACCCTCATCACCTTACTCTTATCTATGTTCACTTTCAACTTTCTACCTTTACACACCCTCCCAAACTCGTCCACTAACCTTTGCAACTTTTCTTTAGAATCTCCCATAAGCACAGTATAATCAGCAAAACGTAACTGTGAACTCCCATTTTGTATTTGATTCCCCATAATTTAATCCCACCCCTCTCCCCAACATCCTAGCATTTAACTTCTTTTACAACCCCATCTATAAAGATTATGGCAAAGATTATGGTAAATAATTCTGTAAACACTATAGTGACAAGTGCCTGCCTTTGAGAGACTGGAGTACAGCTTTATCCTCAGATGAGTGCTGCTCCTCAAAGTGAGCCTGGAGCTGTGTGATGGATGTAAGGTCAATGAGGCAGAACGGGCACAGGAACCCCTCCAGCACCTCTCCATCACCACCTATCATTCCCCCATCAGTGCCACTCATCATTTCTCACTGGAAGCTACAAGCTCTGTATAAATGGCAAAGAATAAGAATATAATTAGTATTTAAATATACATTAGACCATTGTTTAACACAGTTTTATTTGTATAACACTTTGTAAAATTAACTTAACACGATTCAGTTTGTTGGAGTTGAAAAAATCTGGAGCGTCGCCCGCAGGATACACTCTGCCTGGCTGTGGGTTATACCAATGAGTCAACAGGGGAGACCTACCGCCATTCCTCGCCACCCTCCACCATCCTTGTCCCAGCCTTGGGTTCATACGTGTGTAGGACCATCCTCTGCTAGGTAAATATGAGTAAATATAAGTTTGTGTGATGATTGACTGACTTACTTGACTGACTGACTGATTTACTGACTTACTTGACTAACTGACTGATTGACTGACTTAACTGATTTATGCACACTCCAGTACAACCATCGACTTCAGTACCAGAACCTCTACCATCCACCTCATCCCATTAGGGCCACAGCATGACTCTCCACTCTCCACAATCATCCACCACCAGCACCCACAATTTAAGGTACGAAATACTATTATTTCTGTTGCATTTGTAATCTTAAGCAGTAAAAACAACATAATACATCACGACAATGAACTACAATTACATATTCACTTTTATTTTTGTAAGATCTGTTGGTCTAAAAATAAGTTGCTTGGCTTTTTGGGGGCTCCCAGGAACATAACCCTATTTTTCCCATAAGTTCTTCAGTTTGTCTAACACGGTTTTAACTAACACAGCGTTTTTAGGAACATAACTACCGTGGTAAACGACGGTCTACTGTAATAAACAAAATGTACAGCTGAAATATTTAGTTTCAATATTTCAAAGTACAGAACAGTAACTGATTTTGAAGAAAGGACACACAGATCAATTAAGCCTTGATTAACAACAGCTCTGAGGTCAATAACAGACCAAAGACACTGTGATCTAGAAAGAATGAAGTTAGTACAGTGGACCCCCGAGTTACGAGCACCTCGGAAATCGTACAAGTATGTAAGTACAATATTGTAAGTGCTTTTGTAAGTGTATTTTTTGGGGGTCTGAAATGGACTAACCTACGGTTAGTCCGTACTATACTAGAAAATAGTGAGAGCATCTTGTGAAGCGACAAGTGGATTGGGAGAGGGCCTGAAGGAGTAGGGACTGAGTGGCCAGCAACTGCAGTTGCATGAAAGCAATCAGGATGCAGGCAAAATGCCTGGCTACTTAATTCTGCAAAACCTAGGTTTCAAACATACACATTATGAAAAAAGTGCACATTCCCATTTTGAGTCTCGAACGTAACTTATCATTAGCTTTGTGTGCACTCCAACACATCTGAAACATTACACTGCTCTGGTACAGGAGGATGCAGTGTCAAATGTTGAACTGCATTGTGACAAGTCCTGTACGTATATTTCAATTGTTGGTGCCCAAACACGTTGCATGGAAACACTACAGTGTGAAAGGAAATATGAAGCTTAGGGTCAGAAGAGGATCTGAACAGTCAAATATGAAAAGTTTGCTATTTACCAGAACACCATTCATCTTCAATAAAAAAAAAAAAAGCTACCACATCTTTGTTACAAAGTCTTATAACATTCATGGTTTCATTCTCTAAGAATCAGTGAGTCACTATCCTCCAGTCTTGATTCAACTAATGAGTAAGGGAGCCATTCTGTACTGGCTCACCTCCACACAACAGAAAAGCATAAGCTTATACAGGACTGCTGGCCTAGATCATCAAATTGCTCCTGAAGATTTGTTGAATGTCCTGCAGTGAGTCACTCTACAGTCTTCCTTCAATCTGTACTTAATTAAGCTGACCAATTTAATCCAAGAATAAGACATGTCATTACTTAGGCTGGTATGTTGCCTTCATGGACTTCTTGGCTATAGTGAAAGCTTTGTACAAGACGCATAATTCACTTATACGTATGATGAACGCATTATTGAAGACGGGACACAATGAGCATCGCTCTGTTTATGTAGCTACAAATAGGTAATTACATGTGTACATACTTGCTTCCTACCAGAGCCTTGATGGTTAAATCACATCAGGATGCATACTGCAATCACAAGAGACAGAAATGTTTATAACATCACAACTCAGATTATTTTTATCAAATGAGCCAGACTATTAACCCTTTAACTGTCTCCCACAGAGATCTACATAACTAATGCCAGTGTTGCTCAAGTAGATTTAAGTCTTAATCACAGTGGCTTCAAATATGCTGTGAGCAGCAAAATTTGATCTCGACTTGAGAGAATGGGACTATATGGTAGGAGTTTACCTGGAGAGAGTTCTGGGGGTCAACACCCCCATGGCCCGGTCTGTGACCAGGCCTCATGATGGATCAGGGCCTTATCAACCAGGCTGTTACTGCTGGCCGCACGCAATCCAACGTACGAGCCACAGCCCGGCTGGTCAGGTACCGACTTTAGGTTCCTGTCCAGAGCCTGCTTGAAGACAGCCAGGGGTCTATTGGTAATCCCCCTTATGTATGATGGGAGGCAGTTGAACAGTCTTGGGCCCCTGACACTTATTGTGTTGTCTCTTAACATGCTAGTGGCACCCTTGCTTTTCATTGGGGGGGTGTTGCATCATCTGCCGGGTCTTTTGTTTCGTAGGGAGTGATTTTCATGTGGAAGTTTGGTACTAATCCCTCTAGCATTTTCCAAGTGTATATAATCATGTATCTCTCCCGCCTGCATTCTAGGGAGTACAGGTTTAGGAACTTCAAGCATTCCCAGTAACTGAGGTGTTTTATCGCAGTTATGTGTGCCGTGAAGGTTCTCTGCACATTTTCTAGGTCAGCAATTTCACCTGCCTTGAAAGGTGCTGTTAGTGTGCAGCAATATTCCTGCCTAGATAGAACAAGCGACCTAAAGTGTGTCATCATGGGCTTGGCATCCCTGGTTCTGAAGGTTCTCATTATCCATCCTGTCATTTTTCTAGCAGATGCAGTTGATACAATGTTATGGTCCTCGAAGGTGAGATCCTCTGACATGATCACTCTCAGGTCTTTGATGTTAGTTTTTCAATCTATTGTGGATGGTATTTGTTTTATACTCCAATGAAGTTTTAATTTCCTCATGTTTTCCATATCAGAGTACAGTGGACCCCCGGTTAACGAAAAAACTTCCTCCCAGAAGCCTGCTCAAGTGCCATTACCGAACGAATTTACTTCCTTAAGAAATAATGTCACGTAGGTTAATCTATTTCAGACTCCCAAAAATACACTTCCACAAGCACTTACAATATTATACTTACATAACAGTACGATTTCCAGGGTGTTCGTTAACCGGGGGTCCACTGTACAGTGGACCCCGGTTAACGGCCATGATTCGTTCCAAAATGCTGTTCAAGTGCCGTTACCGAACGAATTTATTAACATAAGGAATAATGTAAATTAGATTAGTCCTTTTGGACCCCCAAACATGAACTTACAAAAATAAACTTACATAATTGTTAGTGTTTGGAGCAGGCCGTTAACCGGGGGTCCACTGTAATTGAAATTTCTCGTCATTGAACTTCATATTGTTTTCTGCAGCCCATTTAAAGATTTGGCTGATGTCTGCCAGGAGCCTTGCAGTGTCTTCAGTGTCATGGAGATTCGGGTGTCATCTGCAAAGGAAGACATGGCACTGTGGCTTATATCCCTGTCTATGTCCGATATGAGGAACAAGATGGGAGCGAGTACTGTGCCTTGTGGAACAGAGCTTTTCACCGTAGCTGCCTCAGACTTTACTCTGTTGACTACTACTCTGTGTTCTATTTGTTAGGAAATTATAGATCAATCTACCAACTTTTCCTGTTATTCCTTTATCGCACATTTTGTGCGCTATTACACCAAGGTCACACTTGTCAAAGGCTTTTGCAAAGTCTGTGTATATTACATTTGCATTCTGTTTGTCTTCTAGAGCATCCAGGACCTTGTTGTAGTGGTCCAGTAGTTGGGACAGACAGGAGCGACCTGCTCTAAGCCCATGCTGCCCTGGGTTGTGTAACTGATGGGTATCTAGATGGGTGGCGATCTTGCTTCTTAGAACCCATTCAAAGATTTTTATGATATGGGATGTTAGCGCTATTGGTCTGTAGTTCTTTGCTATTGCTTTACTGCCCCCTTTGTGGAGTGGGGCTATGTCTGTTGTTTTTAGTAACTGGGATGACCCCAGTGTCCATGCTCCCTCTCCATAGGATGTTAAAAGCAGTTCTTGATTAACATGGAGTTCCACGAGTCTGGGCCTTGGGCAGAGTGCGTGGGCATGTCATTTATCGCCTTTTCGAAGTCATTCGTGTCTACCAAATTCTGTCTCCCCCTCATAAAAAATTCATTTAGGTCTTTGACTCTCATTCTAGTTAGCGGCTCGCTAAAAACCGAGTCATATTGGGACTTTAGTAGCTCACTCATTTCCTTGCTGTCATCTGTGTAGGACCCATCTCGTTTAAGTAGGGGCCCAATACTGGATGTTGTTCTCGACTTTGATTTGGCACAAGAAAAGAAATATTTTGGGTTTCTTTCAATTTCATTTATGGCTTTTAGTTCCTCGCGCGTTTCTTGACTCCTGTTAGATTCCTTTAGCTTTAGTTCGATGTTTGCTATTTCTCTGACCAGTGTCTCCTTACTTATTTCAGATATATTGGCCTCTTGTAGCCGCTCTGTTATTCTTTGCCTTTACCTGTATAGGGAGCGCCTTTCTCTTTCTAGTTTACATCTTCTCCTTTTCCTTAAGAGAATATGCCTTGAGCATACCTCAAGTGCCACAGAGTTAATTTGTTCTACACATAGGTTAGGATCCGTGTTGTGGCTATCTTCCCAGTTTATATCATTTAGCACTTGGTTTACTTGGTCCCACCTTATGTTTTTGTTATTGAAGTTAAATTTGATGAAGGCTTCCTCGGGACTGATCACATTTTGTCAGTCTGTGCCCCCCTCCCCCATACATGTCTGGACCTCTATTATGTTGTGATCTGAGTACATATATTGTTTTTGATATGATAACATTTTGTATCAGATCATCATTGTTAGTGAAGATGAGGTCCAGCATATTCTCCAATCTTGTAGGCTCTGTTATTTGCTGGTTTAAGGTGAATTTGGTGCAGAGATTTAAAAGCTTGTGTGTGTGCGAGTTTTCATCTGAGCTGCCTCCTGGTGTTATCTCTGCTACAACATTATTTGCTATATTCCTCCATTTTAGGTGCCTTTGGTTGAAATCCCCCAGGAGCAAGATGTTGGGGGCAGGAGCTGGAAGGTTTTCCAGACAGTGGTCAATTTTCAGAAGTTGTTCCTGGAATTGTTGGGACGTTGCATCCGGAGGCTTGTATACAACCACAATGACCAGGTTTTGGTTCTCGATCTTTACTGCTAAAACTTCAACTAGTACATCATTTGAGGCATTTAGTAGTTCTGAGCATATAAGTGACTGATATACAGGCCAACCCCCTCACCCCTTTTGCCTGTTCACTCTGTCACATCTGTATAGGTTGTAACCTGGGATCCATATTTCATTGTCCAAGTGATCCTTTATGTGGGTCTCTGTGAAAACCGAAAACACTGCATTTGACTCTGTAAGCAGTCCACGGATGTAAGGTATTTTGTTGTTCGTCGTTGGCTTTAGACCCTGTATATTTGCAAAGATGAATGTCGTCGTATTGGTGGTATGGGGGGTTTCTTTTCCTGGCACTAATATCTGTTCTAGAGTGGAGGCCATTGACTGTGATCCCACTCCAGAAATGATTGTAGTTAGTTTACGATTTCTGTCATTTCCTGCCAGCTTTTTATCCTTCCTGGCGCTAAAAAGCCTCTCTCTCTGGGATGGCTTTGGCTACCCAGGTTTTCCCATGGTCTGGATGTTCCGTGTTTTTTTGTACCCTTTAGGTGGTGTGCCTGACAATATAAGTTATAGCACTGTCTTTCCTGAACTGAAGAGTGGCACATTTCATGGTGGAAAAGCTTACAGGAAGGGAGGTTGCATTTTCCTGTTGACATATGGGAATGGCATTTTCTGGGGTGGTCAAAGTTGCACGTCCCCTCTGTTTTCACAGATATTCCATACCTGCAGATACCAAGTGCATAGAATTTGCATAGGCATGAGCACAGTGTATAAAAAAAAGAATCCTGCCTCACACAGTGCTTGATGGGAACAACACAATAAGTGTCAGGGGCCCAAGATTGTTCAACTGCCTCCCAGCATACATCAGGGGGATTACCAACAAACCCCTGGCTGTCTTCAAGCAGGCACTGGACAGGCACCTAAAGTCGGTGCCTGACCAGCCAGGCTGTGGTTCGTACATTGGACTGCATGCAGCCAGCAGTAACAGCCTGGTTGATCAGGCTCTGGTCCAACACGAGGCCTGGTCACAGACCGGGCCGCAGGGGCGTTGACCCCTGGAATTCTCTCCAGGTAAACTTCAGGTAATATCTATTTCTACAAGTACATGTACAAGGCATACAGGCCTAGATGACATCAATGACATACTACTATACAGAAAGCCCCTTGTTATGCAGAGCATTTCAGGCAAATTAGGTCAATTTTCTCCCAGGATACAACCCAAACTAGTTGACTAACACCCAGGTACCCACTTTTACTGATGGGTGAACATGGACAACCGGTGTTACGAAACATGCCCACTGTTTCTACCCTTGCCGGGAATCGAACCCGGACACCCAGCGTGTGAAGCGAGAGCTTCTGCCACCAGGCCACGGGGCACCGTGGCCTGGTGGCGTGTTCGCTCACGTCTCGGTTTTTTAAAACCACTTATTAGTGCCAATAAACAACGTTTACACCACATACTGACACTCACAAGCCCAATCTAATACACCAGAAAAATAAAAACCAAAAGATTTAAGCAATTACAAGCTAGAAAGTCAAAATAATATGATTTATTTCCCCTGGGGTCTCCACCACAAGCTCTTAATACCATAAATACTGCTCATTTACCCCACACTGTGGCTGTTACAAGCAGTCAGGAATGAGCCACAGTCCAGGAGCGCCTGTTACTGACCGAAATAATGTAATAAATAACCAAAGAAGGGTAAAAAATGGAGAAGATAAAGATCCACCCACTTTTGACAGAGGTGAGCCAGGCGTAACTATCAGCTGATAGTGAGAGACCACCGGCTTAACCACTCTTATTTACTGTTTATTTAGTAAATGAGTAAGTAAATAAGTTAATTTAGGTACAGGTACACACAAAAACAGCCACACAAATGATCATACCTAGTATCGTATGTGTAAATTACTTTGGATAACCTCCCCCCAAAAAGTCAGAGTGACTTATTTCCATTGGGGTCCTTATATTCTCATAATATTTAAGATTTTATACTGGTCTCGAGGGCCACATGATATTATAGGCACACACAAATGGTTTGTTAGGTAAATGTAATCCAGGTTAATGAAATAAAGGGTATTATCAACACTTGTAAAATATATCTAAGCGTGTCATATTACTACAAAATCTAATTTATTTGATGCACTCCTATTGTGAAAAATGTTTCCACATTAATTTAATGAATTTCATTAAATTTTCATAATTTAATAAAATCCTAATATAACCCATTTATCTTCTTTTATGATGGAGTTCATTGTTGCTAAATATTTATATATTACTGAATAAATGTATGTATGACAATTCAATTAATTATGCAGTATAAATAAAAATTAGGAAGGATCACAAGTATATTTAAAATAATACATAAATAGGCCAGAACAATGTATTTTCAGTGCGAAAGGAATAATTCGATTATTTCATTTTAGGTCTTTATCTATAACATATTCCAAAAAAGTAAGTAAACTTAGCAGTCTACCAGAAAATAAATAAATAAAGTACCAGGGACTTCATATAACAGGACATTTATCAATTCATACGATGTACCTATATTTTCCTCAAAGTTTCCTTTGGGGCCTCAATTATAAACTTCAAGCCTAGTAATTACTCAACTAAACATTAGTTGTGGAGAAAACTGCACAAAAGCCAAGAAATAATGGAGACTGCAGCATGTAAATATGATGTGGATGGTTTAGCAGGCAGAAGGAGAGCGGCCGCCGTCATGGCTTCTTATTTTGGTCTGGATAAACTGGTCAAGGCTGTCAGGATCATCAGGAACCATGGTGGCATCAGGGGTGCCCTTTATCAGCTCTATAGGTGTGCTCTAACAGCTATACTGGCCTTTTTTTATTTCAAATTTCACTCTTGGGTTGGGAGCGGAGTGGCCTCGATGTCTCTTGCTCCAGGGAACTGGAGCTAGCTCTTCCTTTCTGGTATTGAACCTTATTGCCTTCCAATACTGTGGGAAGCACCAAAAACCCCTACGGGTTCAGCGCTTCCTCCTAAAATATGTTTGGATGACCTTTTATTTTTTGAAGTACGTATACTGATTTGTTTTGGGTTATCTCGGGTAATTTACACACATCTTAATATGTATGATAATTTGTGTAACTAATTATGTGTATCAGTACCTCAATAAACTTACTAAGCATTTCGGCCAGAAAAAAAAAAATAGGCTAAAATTACACAAGTTTAAATCTATATTGCTGAAAATCTATGTGATTTAATTCTATGAGTTAAAATCTACATTTAATATCTGCATTGTTTAAAATCTGCATAGTTTAAAATCTGCATCATTTAAAATCTGCATCATTTAAAATCTGCATCATTTAAAATCTGCATCATTTAAAATCTGCATCATTTAAAATCTGCATCATTTAAAATCTGCATCATTAAAATCTGCATCATTTAAAATCTGCATCATTTAAAATCTGCATCATTTAAAATCTGCATCGTTTAAAATCCGCATCTTTTAAAATCTGCTTTGATTAAAATCTACATTGGTTAAAATTTATGGGCTAAAATCTACATAGGTTAAAATAGGTAAGGGTTAAATTCTACATAATTTACTAAATAAACCCATTGTTAAAATTTGACATTACATAGGAGCCTAAATAAAAATTTACTAGTACAGCACTTAAGTTTTTTATTCTGATATTGTAATTTTGATAAGGATAATAACTTGTACGTACATGAGATAAGATGTTGGAATTATTAACCCGAAGAGTTAAGATAAGATTTGTTGGGATTTTTAACCGAGAGGAGAGTTAGCCAACCAGGATAGCCCAAGAAAGTCAAAGACTGTCTGTCTTCTTTCCATTGGAATCCTTTAGTCTTGTCCACCAGAATGCGACTCGCACCAGTCGATTGACACCCAGGTACCTACTTACTGCAAGGTAAACAAGGACAGCAGGTGTAATGAAACATTCCGATTGTTTCCACCTGACCGGGACTCGAACCACAGACACTCAGTGTGTGAGGTGAGAGCACTACCAACTGAGCCACGGGTCCTGGGTTACCCCACCTAGGATAACTTGGGAAAGTCAGCGTGTCATCGAGGACTAGGGATGCCAAGCCCATGATGATTCTCTTCAAATCACTTCTTCTCTCTCTAGGCTGACCTGGAGAATGTACAGAGAACCTTCGCGGCACATAAGTACGATAAAACACCTAAATTACTGAGAACTATTGAAGTGCCTTGACTTGTATTCCCTGGAATGCAGGCAAAAAAGATACATGATAATATACACTTGAAAAATCCTAAAGGGATTAGCACCAAATTTGCACACGAAAATCACTACAAAAGCAAAAGACTCAGCAGGTGGTGTAACATCCCTCCAATGAAAAGCAGGGGCGCCACGAGTATGCTAAGAGACAACACAATAAGTCTTGGGCCCAAGACTGTTGAACAGCCTCCCAGTATACATAACGGGGATTACCAATATAGTTTACATGACACGGCCAGCAGTAACAGCCTGGTTGATCAGACCCTGATCCATCGTGAGGCCTGGTCACAGACCAGGCTGCAGGGGCGTTGACCCCTGAAACCCTCTCCAGGTATACTGTCGGTCTTATTACCATTGGGTGTCCTTTAATCTTTTCCCCCAGGATGTGACCCGCAACAGTCGACTAACTCCCTGGTACTTACTTACTGCTAGATGAACAGGAACAGCAGGTGTGAAGAAAATTATCGTTTCACCCATGCTGAGTGAAACGTTGGGCATACCTCTTGATTCTGAATTTTGGAAATTATGTTTAAAAGCTATACAATGTACAATACATAGTAATATAAGTGCATATGGTTCTTTAATTTTATTTTCCATTTACAGGGTTGATGACCTTAAAGATGGCACCCTAGTGGGAGAGGATGCTCTTGGAAACAAATACTACGAAAATAAACAACTCCTACTTGGCAAGTAGTTTTTTCCATTCATAAGTAGCCAAAGCAATGGATATTTAGTTGTTCAGATAATAAAGTTCTAGGTGAGACAAAGGCAGATTAAAAATAATGTGCGTCCATTATTATTCCTACCAAAAAATATAATTACGGCCCAGATCTCGCCCCCAAACGATTTCTATCCATTCAGGCCTCAGTAGTAGTAGTTCTTGGTAGAACAGCATTTCCATGTGATGTGTTGACAGCTGTTTGTTAATTGCTCTGTAATCAGCTCATGGAATTCTATGCAAAGCACCATCTGGCATCATGTTGGGATAAGTACCTCAATAGGTTTGGTGATTGTGATAAGAAGTAACCAGTGAACAATATTCAATATAACTTCGTTGTATTTTTGTCAAGTAAAAGTAAGATGCTAAAACTTTTAGATCTGCCCACGTAGAACTCTTATTTGGGTTCATGAAGTGTGGTTTTCATTAATGTGTAAATCATGCAAAACATTTGTGCATATTTTGATGAAAGTACATAAAAAATATACAAATACTTGTACTGTCCAGTACAGAGTACAGTGGTACCCCGGTTTACGATGGTCCCCAAACTCACCCTTTTATGTAAGTTTATTTTTTTAAATGCTTTTGTAAGTGTAATTTTGGGGGTCTAAAAGGACTAGTCTATTTTACAACATTTCTTAAGGAGATAAATTCGTTTGGTAATGGCACTTGAACAGCATTCTGGAATGAAAAAATATCGTAAACCGGGGTACCACTGTACGTATAGGATAATGACTCAAAAAATCAAACTTGCCAAAATTTATTATAAGAAAGCCAATATTTTTTGCCTAATTTTTTTCCTTTGAAATATTACAGCACACCACTCGTACCAAATAACTGTACAGTATTGTACAAAATTCTGTGAATTTGATGAGACTGATTTTGCTCACTTATCTTGGCTGAGATATACAGTGGTCCCTCGGTTTTCGCCGAAAATTCGTTCCAGAATGCTGCTCAAGTGCCATTACCGAACGAATTTACTTCCTTAAGAAATAATGTCACGTAGGTTAGTCTATTTCAGACCCCCAAAAATACACTTGCAACAGCACTTACGAAAATACACTTACATAAATGTTCGAGTTTGGAGATGCACGAAAACCGAGGGACCACTGTACTGGTTGTCTAATTAATCTTCAGAGTGCAGAAACATTTTATTTGAAGGGTTTTATATGCTTCAGTACTGTACAGGTGTTCCAGGCTCATGGGAGCTGTAATTAAATTTTGCAAACTATATAGAATTGTGGTAGAAGTGGTGCATCATACAAGGGTCTATTGTACTTCATAAATTACTGTACAAAGGAACCTCTGTTTTCGTTTGCCCTGGTTTTCATCGAATTCGGTTTTTGACTACTTTTTTCATCAAAATTTTGGCCCAGTTTTTGTTCATCACCTCGGTTTTCATCCGCTGTACCAAACGTGTCCTCCTGCCCTCGCCCACACAAAGCATCCCACACACGTGTTCTTTCTGAGTCAGTCTGGCTTTGTTTCTCGTCGAGTGAACATTACCCTGCGTATTCATACGAATCTATTGTGGCTTTGGGGAAGTCCATGTGGTTGGATGTGAGTGGCCAGGATGTGGAAGAGTTGGTGGACGACCACAAGGAAGAGCTAACCACTGAAGAGCTGCAACACCTTCAACTGGAACAGCAACAGATCACAGCTGAGGAAGAGAGGGGAGTACAGTATTTGCCTTCTTCAGTGATTAAGGACATGTGTGCAAAGTGGAGTGAGTTGCAAAGTTTTGTGGAAAAATATCATCCTAACAAAGCTGTTGCAAGCCGTGTCTGCAACATGTTCAATGACAATGCCTTGTCCCATTTTAGGCAAATCTTAAAGATACGCCAGAAACAGACTTCTCTGGACAGATATTGTGTGCGACAGGGGCCCAGTGACTCTCAGGGTGGTCCTAGTGCCAGTAAAAGACAAAGAAGGGAAGTAACCCCAGATAGGGACTTGATACCTGAAGTCCTTATGGAAGGGGATTCCCCTTCCAAACAATAGCCTTTCCTCCCTCTTCCCTCCTCACCATCTTCCATACACCAAGAGTCTTCAATAAAGGTAAAAGTTATGTTAAATGTTCATTTATCCATTTCATTAGTCCTTTATATTTATTTCTCATTGTTTTCTGTATGTAAAACTATAGTTATTCTCTATAAAATGTATTTTTTGTTAATACTTTTGGGTGTCTGGAACAGATTAATTGGATTTACATTATTTCTTATGGGAAATATTGCTTCAGTTTTCATCGAATTTGGTTTCCGTCAGACTTTCTGGAACGAATTAAAGACGAAAATCGAGGTTCCACTGTATTTGTACATTATCCAAAGATTTGTTTAGCAAACATCATTGCTGTTCTAGTACTCTGCCTTTCCCTAAAACCTCTGCTTTCATATTAGAAATAAATTTAACTTCCAATCCCACACTCTCAGAGTGTGGGGTTGGATATCCAGTATTCTCGTGAATACCGTGTTTGTTTTCTGTAATTGTTAAATTTAGGGCATGTTAACTCTTCAAGAAGAGTCCTTAGATGTTGGTAAAGGGTTCTTGATCCAAGGAACAGGAACTGTCCTGGTCTTCCTTGGATTGAACCTAACTGCTACCGATGCCTCAGATGCTGTATGACCTCTTTGGGTTTAGAGATTCCTCGTGAATATGCAATACTATTAATAATTATATGAAAATGTTAGGAAATCAAATAGCACTATAAAGAACTACTAATAAATAGATGAGTGCAAACCCCACTTTTTTAACCCATTGACTGTCGCAACCCCTAATCCTGAGGTGTCTCCTGTTGTCGCAAAATTTAAAAAAAATATATATTTTTTCTTATGAAATGATAGAGAATCTTTTCCCAATGGTAATGACACCAAAAGTATGAAATTTGATGGAAAACGTACGGAATTATGCTCTCGCGAAATTAGTGATCTCGGCGATATATACGCATCAGCAATTTCGCCGACTTTGAGCCCTATTTTCGGCCAATTCCATTGTTCCAGTCGACCAAACTCATAGCTATTTCTTTAGAACTCCATTTGTTCTATCGATTGAGTACAAGAAACCACCAATTTACCGATTTCAATTACCCAATAAAGTGGTCTGAAATTGGCAATTTGGCCAATTTTATGCAAAATAAAAAAGTTGTCAATTTCAAAATAAGGTCCAGAATAAACAATGCAGACATTCCTGGCACAAAAATAAGATGTTATCTGTTCATTAATCATGTCTTTAGGCCCCTCTTATATTACTCTTGCTTTCTATTTTTATTTTTTATTCACGCAAAAAATAGAAGATTTACCATTTTGCAGACTATTGCATTATTGTAAAAATGGTATAAATAATATCAGTGCACTTGTGAAAGAATATTAAACTCCCCAGTTGATGTATATTGGACGCGTGGCGTGATTTGTTTACTCTTGAACATTGGCAAAAATTTAACATTTCCCCTACTTTGAGCTCAATTTCAAGGTCGTTTTCATCATGAAACTAATCAAAATCATCTCTATTTCTGTAGTATGTTTTCCATTCTATCAAATGAGACCACGAAAAAGATAATAAAACCATAAATACTATACAAAAATACACCTCAAAGTCTGCGTTTTAATCCAAATACACGGTCGGAGTTTTTTTTTCTCTTTATGCACTACGTGCTGCAGGATTTTTTTTATACAGTGCACACTGACCACACAGATTCATTCTCTCATATGTGGGCCTACCAGCTTTCTACCGCTTGATTTGAAGCCGCTAGAATTTTTGAGTATATATACGTCCGAAACAGGGGCTCGTAAGATGTAATATATACGACCAAAACAGTCAAAGGGTTAAGCTTAGTCATACATGGTTTTATGAATAAACCCAGTAATGTTTAACCAAATTTCAGGTCGTGACCGTTGGGTAATATATCACCCACGTTATGGAATGGATTACGATGGCTCTTTGGTACCAGCTGAGTGGTTTGGATGGTTACACCACAAGACTGATAAACCCCCAACTAAGGTGAGTTGCAACAATTTGTTTTGAGAAGGTATAAAAATAAGCAGTATGTACATGTATAGTAATTACATATACATGTAGTAGTATACTGTAGTTACTAACAATATATGTAGTTAAATACACTTAGGTACAGATATACTGGCTGTCATTCACACTGCAACAATGTCCACCTCATTTGATATTTCAGACTCTTAAAGTGTGTTGTATGTTATCTAGAGTTTTAACTCTTCACATCCCATTGTACTTTGTGTACAACAATGATTATGCTCAGTCAGCTTTTATATTCACAATCTGTCAGTATTCCATTTGGGATCTCTTGTTTTAGACTTGGCAGTACATGTACTCTCTCAACTTCAACTTAGACCAACATTGTTACCAGCAAATTTGGAGTGCAACAGATTGTTTTTCATTGAATTGCGGTTTGGTTCCTGCCATCTTTCCATCTCTGTTGGGTGTGGGGGAAACCACGCTCTCACAATTAAGAATCACACAATGACTCGCACACAGATAATGCATGGAGTGATTCCCAGCCCAAGCTATCAGTCTGGTACATATCTCGATTTTCTTTGTAACTCCAAGACTTAAACGCTTGACCCTTTTCTTGCCACTTTCAGCAATACTTGTGTGCCTACTGGGTGCGATGATTGCTTGGCAGATACAAGATATGGCAATTCAAATATCAAAACGCAATCAACAAACACAGCTAGCTCCTAGACGCATTTGAATGGAAGGCTGGGATTGGGATGGCAGGGGATTGTGGTATGTCTCCCCGACAGATACAATGACTGCAAGGCAGTGGCCTGAGCTAGGGAAATATCCTGTGGGCGACACTCCAAATTTTTTTCCCCTCCCACTACTGTACATCTTAATAGCCTATCCCTCTCAAGGGAATTTTCTTGATTCTGGTGAGTGGTACTTGATCCAAGGAATTAACCTAACCTCTTTCTTGGATCAAGCCAAACTACCTCCCATTCCCTTAGGCACTGTATGACTCCTATGGGTTTAGTGCCTCTTCATAAATATACGTACAGTGGACCCCCGGATTTCGTCAATATTTCGTTCTAGAATGCTGTTCGAGTGCCGTTACAGAACGAATTTGTTCCCATAAGGAATAATGTAAATTAGATTAGTCCTTTTAGACCCCCAAAAATACACTTACAAAAGCACTTACAAAAATACACTTACATAATTGTTCGAGTTGGGAGCAGTACGAAATCCGGGGGTCCACTGTAATTATAATTAATAAGATTATTCTCCTAGGTAGTAGGTTGGTAGACAGCAACCAACCAGGGAGGTACTGTTGTCCTGCCAAGTGAGTGTGAAATGGAAACCTGTAATTGTTTTACATGATGGTAGGATTGCTGGTGTCTTTGTCTCAAACATGCAAGGTTTCAGGTACATCTTGCTACTTCTACTTACACTTAGATCACACTACACATGCATGTACAAGCATATATGTACATACAAACCCCTCTGGGTTTTCTGCTATTTTCTTCCTAGTTCTTGTTTATTCCCGCTTATCTCCATGCGTAAATGAAACAGAATTCTTTCCCCTTAAGCCATGTGTGTCATAAGAGGTGACTAAAATGATGGGAGCAAGGGGGCTAGTAACCTCTTCTGTATGTATGTATTTTACTAAATTTAAAAAGAGAAACTTTCGTTTTACTTTTTGGGCCACCCCGCCTCGGTGGGATATGGCTGGTTTGTTAAAAGAAGAAAATTTTTCTATCTAAGAGGTCACCCATAATACACTTTCAATATCTTCAGCACCCTGACATGCTTAATGACTTCCTCTCTGGAAGTTCCACCTTCAACACAAACTGATTTAGAAATTAACCTATTTCACCAACATTAACCCCTTCACTCTTTGCTAATTCCTACACCTACTTGTCCTCACACCTTCGTGCTGAATATAATAATAATACGTATACAGTATGTACATCATAGCAGCATAAAAGATTTGAAGTAGAATAATTGATTTAATATTCTATACACAATTTGGAGACTGAACTATTTAAATTGTAAGTTCTCTCTCTTTTGGCTTTTTCTATTATTTTCAAAAGAGTGCTTGTCAGTGAGGCAGCTTTATTTTCAAGAAATGTAACATGTTAAATTTTTTCATCAGTTTTGGATCTATGCAGATGTTTTCCCAGGATAGTAATTCTACACGTGTAGTGCATTTTGGTGATTGTCATAAGCAAAATATAAATGTTATTGTCTAAAAATAAATAGTGTTTGCAATGTATTTGCTTAAGAGGAAATTGCATTTTGATAGTCATTCAGCTGATGTGGGTGTGTGAACATTTTTTTTAGGTTGCTCCAACTAGTTATGGATGGCTGAGTGGACACACAGAGAATAAAACTGGCACAGAAGAAGCCTACGTTCCGTATAGCACCACCAAGCCTAAAATTGAAGCATGGGCCCCTCCTAAACGCATATAGTTTAAATGTTTTTATATAGCTGTGTCTTTTAGTAAAAATTGGTATGCTATGAATACTTAGGGTGTATAAACTTTTGGGTAATACCTGTACCTTAATGTGTTAAGTTCTGGAATGTGTTTTTCTATTGTGGCTTTCTTAAAAATGAAGGATATTTAATTTCTTTAAGCTAAATTCAAATTCATTATTTAAAACTAACTCGGACGCTCAAACTATTCATTTTGTTCTGGCTGTATATTTGATTATAAGAACGTAAAAATATATAGATTTAAAATTTTTGTTAGTCACTAACTTTTCTTTCTTTTGATTTGTTACACATGCTAAACATATTTTTCTTATATTAGTATATGAGAAAAGAAAGCTTTTGCTAATCATACTATTATGTACGTAATTAAACTCTTGGCTTTAAACTGTCTTAAGAATTGTTTTAATTTCCTTGTAAAGCAAACTAAAATTGCTACTTGAGTATATGTGTAATACTATACAAATGTCATTGCTAACTTGGAACACCCATATTTTATTGCATACTCTAGCAAGAAGCTTTTAGAATGATGCAATAGGCTTTTTTCAGACTAGGATGAAGCATATGAACTTAGCTCTATTCCTATAGCAGCATATACATTAACATTTATTGGCAACAGGGTTTCCATCCTATGTCACAATAAGAACTATTATGGCTCTAGGAATTTATTTACATGTAGTTTGCAGAATGGTTTAATTTGGCAAATTATAGTAGCATACAGTTCTCCATGTTTTTAAATCCTTCAAGTTGACATCATTAAAAATAAAATGGTAAAAGTTTGAGTTAACTTATAAAAATTTTCTTTGTAAATATGTAACATAATAAACATAGATAAAGGACTACAAAGTTTTATTTAATCTTCTTAAAAAAGGTTTAAGATTACTGTATTTTTTTATTCAAAAAGTGCTAAAATAATTTTTTGGGGATTGAAAATACAGTGGTACCTCGGTTTACGATATTTTTTCGTTCCAGAATGCTGTTCAAGTGCCATTACCAAACGAATTTATCCCCTTAAGGAATGATGTAAAATAGACTAGTCCTTTTAGACCCCCAAAAATACACTTACAAAAGCATTTAAAAAAATAAACTTACATAAAAGGGCGAGTTTGGGGACCATCGTAAACCGAGGTACCACTGTATTTTGACATTATTTATCTAATCAAAGTCTATTGTATATGAAATTTCAGTACAGTAGTAGCTGTGATATTTTCACAGCCACAGCACTTTGACCATGTAGGTCACTGAGCACTCATGGCAGTACACAAGGTATCAAATACACTAAAAACAAAAATAAAATTAACATTCAGTGCTACGAATATAAACACTGAACTCAAATAATATCATAAACATTTTACTACTTAAGTATCCATTGTGCAACTTAAGAAACTGGCATTTCATAACTTGTTAGACTGTGATGGTAGAGACAGGAATGGAAGCAAGTGCAAAATGCCTGCAGGATCTCCGGGCTCTTGTTTAGGTAGCTAGTTGTCTGGATTGTAGAACAAAAAATTAATGAAGTGACAGTTACCAGGACAACTTTTAGAAAAATTTGCTGTATAACCCTTGTGGTTTAGCGCTTCTATTTGATTATAATAATAATAATTTAGAAAAATTTTCTTGACTTCCTCATAAGAGCCAGTACTTATCAGAACCAATACTTTGTCTTAACTATCCTGTGTTATTTCCAATTGGTTTCTTTCTGTTCCATCCCAAATTCTGTCTCTCTCTTCTGCTGATACTTTATCTCCTTTCACTTTATACTACCAAAAGTGCAGGTGATGGCAGCATATATTCTTGACTGAGAGAATTTAACCCTATCTTTCTTTCCTCTCAAATTTTATTTATTTACCTTTTTATTAACTTCCCATTATTATTATTTTTTTTTTTTTTTTTGTCCACTCCGAGTCTCTGCCTGTGGGAATAGAGACAATATGGCATTGTCTGGTGCTCTGTCGACCCAATGGTGGGTCGACAGCCTCATTCAATGCCCCATTCAATGGGCTTCAAATTTTCAAAGCTGGTGTATTGTAGCTGTGAAAGGTTCATGCAACTGTTGGCATATGCAGGAACCTTCTGGTCAATGTTATACACACCATGTGTGTGTGAGAGATCCATTTTTGTATATCTGGGTTAATAAGACATGCAACAGTTAGGTATCTTTACAGTGGCGTCGTAAGGGGGGGACGGGGCGGGCTGCCCCGGGTGACACCATCTAGGGGTGACACCATAGAGCTTCTATAGAAGGTGACACTAATGCACAAAACATTGCTGCAGCAACATAAGAGAAGAATCCTTCATTTCTATATAGCCTATTATATGATTACAGAGTACAAATAGGCCTATATAGGAAAAATCATTGATTTTAATGTGATAGATGATTTTGCAGGATTTAAAGCAAGAAAATGTAAGATCAGATTCATTGAGATGTTACCTGTACTCAAGGTGAAATCAGAATTATTAATGTTTCTCTGATATTGTAATTTTTTTCTTTATTTTTCCATTTTTTTTTTGTTTTGCATTGTTGAAGATGAATAAATGTAGGATCTGTTGCCTGTACTCAAAGTGGCATTTGAGTTTGTTTCCTCAATATTACTACGATTATATATTTTATCATTAATAAAGTTTAGAAGTATTCTCCTGTTCGGTTTATGGCTCTTAAACGTTCTCATTGCTAAACATTAATCACTGGGCTGCAGTAGTGACATAACTGGAGTTTACTCCCCCCCATCCCCCTGCCCTTGGATTTCATGGGAGTGACACCAAAGATGCCACCCCGGGTGACAGCAACCCTAGCAACGCCACTGTATCTTTACTCGATACGTTTCGCCTACACAGTAGGCCTCTTCAGCAGAAGTAGCGGAGATGTAAAGAGGATGTAATCATTCCATCACCCTCGACGATGTAGTTTTGAGGTGGTCAGTCCCTCAGACTGAAGAGTTCTGTTCCATAGTCTGGAACACAGTGATCCAGAATATGGAGCAGAACTCTTCTCCAGGCTGAGGGACTGATCACCTCAAAACTATATCTTTGAGGATGGTGAACTGATTACACCGTCTTTATATCTCCACTACTCCTGCTGCCTCTGCTGTATTTGCATGAAGAAGCTTACTGTGTAGGTGAAACGTATTCAAATAAAGATACCTAACTGTTGCACGTGTCTTACATACCAACCTGTCGGTATTGAATATCATTATATTGTATACAGTATTCTGGATTCTTATCGTCTGTTCTCTCGGATTTGAATAGCAATAATTATTCACCTCGCCTGTTGAAGTCATTGGAAAGCTCCCCTTCAGCTTTACCTCCACGGTAGAGGCGGCAGAATGGTAACTGAGGCTCAGGCATTGCCTATGTAAGCACTGGACTACTTCAGCGATATAAAGGGGGCTTATGACTATTTTGTGTGTATAGTCCTGGGAGCAACTGGGGTTAGCATTCCTGGGTAGTGTGTGTTGAGGTCTCATATACCAGTTCCTTGGTGAAACAGAATTTAATGGGTACTGTCGTGGCTGTAAGTTGCATCAGAAATTAAATACTGAAGCCATTCAGAAGAGGCAGACTGAACTTTATTTAACCCTTTCAGGGTTTAGGCCGTACTAGTACGGCTTACGCACCAGGGTTTTCGTCGTACTAATACGCCTAAATTCTAGCAACCTCAAATCAAGTGGAAACAGGCTGGTAGGCCTAGATGTGAGAGAATGGGTCTGTGTACAGTATAAAAAAAATCCTGCACCACACAGTGCATAATGAGGAAAAAAAAACTGACCGTGTTTTTGGTTTAAAACAGCGACTTTGCAGTCTATTTTCGTATAGTATTTATGCTTGTATTCTCGTTTTCTTAGTCTCATTTGATAGAAAGGTTGATATATTACAGAAATAGAGATAATTTTGACTGGTTTCACGATGACAAGTACCTTGAAACTGAGCGCAAAGTAACGAAAATGTTTGATTTTTGCCGATGTTCAAGAGTAAACAAATCACGCCATGCGTCCAATACACATCAACTGGGTAGTCTAATATTCTTGCACAAGTGCGCTGATATTATTTATACCATTTTTACAATGATGCAGTTGTATACATAACAGTAAATCTTCTATTTTTTGTGAGAAAAATTCAAAATGGAAAGCAAAAGTAATGTAAGAGGGGCCTGGAGACATGACTAATGAACAGATAAAATGTTATTTGAGTGCCAGGAATGTCTGTCTCGTTTATTCTGGACCCTATTTTGAAATTTGTGTGAAATTGGCCAAATTGCCAATTTCTGACCACCTTATTGCGTAGTTGAAATCGGTAAATTGGCGGTTTCTTATACTCAATTGATAGAACAAATGGAATTCTAGCGAAATAGCTATAATTTTAGTAGACTGAAACATTTGAATTTGCCGAAAATAGGGCTCAAAGTGGGCGAAATCGCCGATGCGTAAATGTCATCGATACCGCTAACTTCGCAAGAGCATAATTCTGTTAGTTTTCCATCAAATTTCATAATTTTGGTGGCGTTTTGATCGGAAAAAGATTCTCTATCATTTCACAAGAAAAAATAAGTTTTTTTTTTTCCAAAAATTTGAGACCCTGAGAACGAGTTTGGGAGAGGGCCTCGCGACCCCCAAAGGGTTAATGGGAATAAAAATTTGACTACACATGAAATGCCCAAATCTGCAATTACACACTTGAATTTCACTCTACCAATGTCGACTTAGGAGGCATCTTTATTTTAATGTTTGAAACTAGGCCACTGAGAGTTTTGGAAGTTATCTGAACCATTTTAGGATGCTGGGAATGGGTTCAGCTACTTTGAGTTTTTATATCTGGTTTATGATTTATGCCGTTTAGAGTTTTTGTGTAACATTTTAATACATCATTTGTAGTGATGAATGATGAAGTAGAACATTTTTTGGGGGTTATTAAGTCTGTTGAAATATATTGGTGATAGTGAGACACCGGTAGGAATGCTAACATGACTTGGAATAACAGGGTTGTTATTGATACACCAGGTTTTAACAACTGATCTAGGCTTGCAGGGTTTACGGCAGATTTAGGAAGTACTGTACAGTGGTACCTCGAGTTACAAACTTAATTCGTTCCAGAATGCTGTTCGAGTGCCGATACCAAACGAATTTGTTCCCATAAGGAATAATGTAAATTAGATTAATCTGTTTCAGACCCCCAAAAATATACTTACAAAAGCACTTACAAAAATACACTTACATAATTGTTCGAGTTGGGAGCTGTACGTATGCCGAGGTACCACTGTACTTTATAAATTTATCTTGAAGCAGGTGGCCGAAGAGAAAATTATTTGCGTCTTCTGGAAGGCAGTAAATTTTTTTTACTGTAAGTAGAGTTCTGGTATTGGTAGAGTGGAACACCCGAAATATCAAAGAAACACTTTGTTTCTTGTATTGTGTCTTGAGTTGTGTTGCAGGACTCTAGGAAGAGCCGTGGAGCTGGGTTGAAGTTATAATTAGTGTTTTACATATATAAAATGTTCAATAGTGGGTGTGGATGTGCTGTATGTTGAGTAAATTAAGACTTTTGATTAATGGGGTTGTGCATTGTCTGCAACCTTACTGGGTGATTATTATAACTGATTTGTGTTGGGTAAGAATGGGGTCGCAGGTAATCTGCTCTGGTGGATTACCAAGTAAATATGCCATAAGTAAGGTTGGATATGTATACACATAAGCAAAGCATATATGTGGGCACGAGAAGTGACATACAATGATGTTATCAATTAAATATTACTTATAACAGAGCCATGAGCGAGTCTGAATCTGTTAAGGGGAAGACCAACACCTGAGGTACGTAAATCTTACCTTAATTCAGAGCAGAGCAAAGTGCAAACTTTCCTTTTTAATGTTATCTATAGCAGTGCTGTCTTGTGTTGGCACTTCTCCAGTGATAGATGATGATATATGCCTCTCTAACTACTACCTTTATAATTTATTTAGCCATGTGTTTTGGCTTTCAGCGGACACAAGTGCCTAATTGCGACTTAATGAATCTGTTCACATTTATTTTCAGGTTTCTAAATGTCAGCTTGTGTCGGTCTAGCAGTCCAAGGAAATAAGAATAACTAATCTATGTGATGACTATTAGTAAAATAACACATTATCGGGATTAGTAACCCCGGGGGTTTAATAACCCAGAATAATCCAAGAAACTCAAGGAGCGTGGCTTATTTCCAGTGGGGTCCATTTCTGAGGTCCCCACAGTATACCGCCCACAACAGTCAACTATCTCCTAAATATCTATTTACTGCTAGATACCCAAAGTTCGTACCCAATCAGATGGGCTGTGGTTCGTACGTCGGACTACGTGCAGCCAGCAGTAAGAGTCTGGTTGATCAGGCCCTGATCCACAGAGAGGCCTGGTCAAGGACTGGGCTGCGGGGGCGTTGACCCCCGGAACTACCTCCAGGTAGACTCCAGGTAGGTAAAATGGGACACTAAATGATAGTGGACTTGCTCATACACACTCCCCTCCCCAGGAATCAACCCAGGTACTTACGGTTTTGATATAAACGTGCTTCCAGTATTGTGGTACTAGTAGAATTAGTGTCAGTAGTACTAATAGCACTAGAGTAGTACTATAAATAATAGTACTAATAGCACTAGTAGTACTATAAATACTAATACTGGTGGGAATTTATTTAGTTTTTTTTTTGTTATTACACAAATCAATTTCACAGTTTAGTAAGTGTTATCGTACTTCAGCTCATTTCAAAGCCCCAGCATTGTCTGAGGTATACTAACACCCACATCAGTCGACTAACACCCAGGTACCTACTTACTGCTAGGTGAACAGGGGTAGCAGGTGTAAGGTAACATGCCCAACATTTCCACCCTTGCCGGGGATCGAACCACAGATACTCAGTATGTGAGATGAGTGCGTTGCCAACCGAGCCGCGGGACTTCACACTATAAGGGTCCAACTCGCACTGTCTTAATTACATGCAAATTAGTCATAACTATGGTCTTTTCCAAAATATTATTATAATCAAATAGAAGCGCTAAACCACAGGGGTTATACAGCGCTGCAGGTACTTTTCCAAAATAAAACCACCTCAAATGCCGAGAAAATCCAGATTTATAGTAAATCACAAATTTATATCACTCGATCATCGTCACAAAAAAAAAGAGTAAAGAAAAAATAATGCATCGGTAAATATATATTTTTTTATAAGAAGGTTATTTTGGTGATACAATAATTAGCAAAATATATATATAACATATGTTGATTAACCCTTCAAGGACGGAGCCTCGTTGCAACTCAATGATTGTTGATCCAGTTATTGAAGATACACTCCTTAGATAAAACCCAATTATATTCCATACCCCATTATGCTACATGACCCCCTACGGGTTTACTGCGCCAATGTGAAAATAGATATACAATGAGGAAAATGACATGGGTGGTGGTGCGAGTGTTGGAAGCATCATGGGAGGGTGGTGCGAGTGATGGAAGCATCATGGGAGGGTGGTGCGAGTGATGGAAGCATCATGGGAGGGTGGTGCGAGTGATGGAAGCATCATGGGAGGGTGGTGCGAGTGATGGAAGCATCATAGGTGGGTGGTGCGAGTGATGGAAGCATCATGGGTGGGTGGTGCGAGTGATGGAAGCATCATGGGAGGGTGGTGCGAGTGTTGGAAGCATCATGGGAGGGTGGTGCGAGTGATGGAAGCATCATGGGAGGGTGGTGCGAGTGATGGAAGCATCATGGGAGGGTGGTGCGAGTGATGGAAGCATCATGGGAGGGTGGTGGGAGTGATGGAAGCATCATAGGTGGGTGGTGCGAGTGATGGAAGCATCATGGGTGGGTGGTGCGAGTGATGGAAGCATCATGGGAGGGTGGTGCGAGTGTTGGAAGCATCATGGGTGGGTGGTGCGAGTGATGGAAGCATCATAGGTGGGTGGTGCGAGTGATGGAAGCATCATGGGTGGGTGGTGCGAGTGATGGAACTATACAACAAGTATGCTGGTCAATAATGCTTTGTTTCCTGAGTCTGGGTAGTAAACTGTCCCTTTAATACGATGTGTACAAATGGTTTGTCTAGATTAAACGTGCCTTGGTTCTGTTCATTTGCGTTCTGTGTATAAATTACAAGAAACGTCTAGGCACTTTCTGATTTCATTCCTTTGGTGAGGAGTCTGGCACCTTGCCATGCCTTGCGGTGTAAATGTTTATCCTGGTGAGCTGCGTATGAGTTGCTGGTGTCAAGTCCTACCAGCGTATTGACGGTCTTGAACTCTGGTGTTAATGTAGGAAGTCTCGCCAGTGTACGGTTTGTCGCAACCACCACTGGGAATGGTGCAACTGATATGGTGGAACTGATGTGGTGACACCGAGAAGTTGCAGGTAAAAACACGTACTCACTGATCAAAATATATATTAAGGAAATGTTTCCCCACAAGTGGTAGTTTTTTTTTAGCTCCTGACTGAAGACGCTCGTGGCGAATAGTTTCCTTAATACAGTGGACCCTCGGTTAACGAATACCCCGGAAATCGTGCAATTATGTAAGTATAATTTTGTAAGTTCTTGTGAAAGTGTATTTTTGGGGGTCTGAAATAGACTAACCTACGTGAAATTTTTCCTTAAGGGAGTAAATTCGTTCGGTAATGGCACTTGAGAAGACTTCAGGAGTGAAGTTTTTACGAAACTCGGGGGTCCACTGTACATGTCTTGATCAATATATACATGTCTTTACCACCAGCAGTAAAGTCGCCCTGCCTCCTGGGTTCTGTTCTGAAGTTTCTTAAGGTTTTCGAAGGTGATGACAGTGACATTTGTTCCTCAGTAAAGATTCCCATATATTGCACAAGTCTCTCATTCTTCAACTCGTCAGTTTTCTAAACCGTTTACATCGTTCCACTTTTGTTTAATGTTTGTATAACGATATTTTTGCGGTGTTACCATACGGGAAAAAAAGAGACGTGTCATACTCGTCGTCCTCTTTGTGCGCGTGGAAAATGTTTTGGGGAGCATCTTGTAATCCTGGATGAAGTGTGAAGTGTAGAGGGGCGATGGAGTTACTAATAATGCCGCATTTTTATTCAAAGTAAATTATGTTGGTTCTCGGAAGAAAATTAATGAAGACATCCTGTCAAGCTTATCGTCATGCATTAGGTCGCTCTTGATAGGCTTAGATGAATGACAGGAGACTGAAGGCCGTTGTCCAGTTGTCGACTGTGGCGTGGACCAGATGTCTTGAAGCTGGTGCAGTTAACAAGCAGAACACCAGTGAGCAAAACCAAGGTGCGTTTAGTTTAACCAAATCATTTGCACATAACATTTAATAGGGACAATTGCTGGCCCAGAACAAGGTGACATTCCAGCAGCCATGATTATCCACCACTCACCCATGACTCGTATGATTTCACTCTCATCACCTCCACAGGGATCTCACCTGTTACTCTCCCTTCCAAAAGTACAGCATATAAACACGCATATTTTACTCCTGTATAACATGATAAAGCTCTAACAGAGCGAAACATTGTCCCAATAAAAACGTTCTACAACGTGCATCTTTCTTGCATTATTGCCGGCAGTACGTTTCTTGGATCCATACAGTGAGAAACTGGGTATTTTAAACTAATGTAAACCTGATTTTTATCCACTAGTGAGGGTGATAATACCTGTTTATAAGCATAATATATTAACACCTTGTAGCAAGTATGGGTAAGATTTCTCTCTAGGTGGTTTAATTATAATCAAGCGTTACAAACATTTAAGAACTTTATAGCAATTATCAACAGCCTAACTGGTTAGATCAGGTCATTGTTGACAGACCAAGGAATGAGCCTTATCCCCTCTTTGTGTTGTATGACCTCACTGGCTTACCGCTTCATGAGTATATATGTCGTCCGAATAGGTAAAACTTGCGATTTTGGCTTAAATAGCAACGCTCTTCTTGTTGAATAAGGCAAGCGAAAATTTGTGTATGCAATAGTTTAGCAAAAATCATTCTGAACCTAACGAAAAAAATATATTTCATTGTTTGTTTATTAAATTATTGTAAACTTATCTAAAATATACTTAGCTGGATTAGGCTAAATTAAATTGAGCTTGTTATATAAGGTTAGGTAAGTTTTCTAAGGTTCTTTTGGTATAAAATTATTAATTTTTACATTAACATTAATGAAAAGAATATACCTTTAAACTTATAAGAGAAAATTTTAGAAAGGACTTAATTTTAAACGAGTTCTTGCTAAATGACCAATTTTACCTATTAGGCACGACATTATATATATATATATATATATATATATATATATATATATATATATATATATATATATAATAACGAGTCTAAGTTTTGAAGAAAAAGCTGGACACCTTCCTTTTACAAGTGCTGGATCACCCTGGCTGTGATAGCTATGTGGGCCTGCAAGCCGCTAGCACAAACAGCCTGGTTGAACAAGTGGTCAAGAGGGAAAAACCTGGCCTCAGGTGAAGCTGGGGGGTAGAGGACCCTCCAAACTTGAATTTCATAAAATTTGGCTCATATATTAGGTCCAGCAACAGCTCGCATTGAACTGTATATATATATATATATATATATATATATATATATATATATATATATATATATAATCTTAAAACGCTTATTACCTGTATATATACATTTTTATGTTACAGTGAACTAAGGAAAAAATAATAATTCTTCCAATTCACATTATGGGACGGAGGCTCGAGCCTTCACTGCTGCTTATTGTGGATTGACGGATTTACCGCTTCTTAAAAAAACCACCACCACCCCTTCACGTTCTTGTTAACCCATATGGAAATAAAGAGACTGAACGTTATAATAAAAATAATCAATATATTTCAACACTTAAAGCAGGACGATAATTAACTGAGATGTGTGTGTGTTTATTATTTAAATTAGTATTTTTAGAAGCAGTTTTTGGTCCTACATTACTATTGTGGTAAGAATGAAAGGTCTAATATACAATATAGTTATTACAGCAACAAGTAAAACTGTAGTAAACTGACAAGGAATTCCAATAACAATGGCAATTAAAACTCAACAGAGTTTGAATCTATACAACACAGCCGATGTTTCGAACCTCCACAGAACTGAAGTTAACACAACACAGCCGATGGTTCGAAATCAAAATTAAAATCAGTAATATACACAAATATTATAATTTCCAGGAATTTTTAGTTAAAACTCCATAGAATTGAAGTGTATAATGTCCTCAGACTAAACTCAACTTTCTCAATACACTTTGGAAGAGTATAAGACACCGGTGAAGTTTACCCAGGTGCAGAACAAGCTTTACCCAGGTGCAGAACAAGCTTTACCCAGGTGCAGAACAAGCTTCTACTGAGACAACGTCACAGAGTGAAAGGTCTTCTCAGTAGAAGCTTTTTCTTCAGCCTGCCTGTGTCTGTCTGTGTGTGTCTCTCTCTCTCTCTCTGTCTCTGTCAGAGAGACAGAGACAGAGAGAGACAGAGTCTCTGTCTCTCTGTCTCTGTCTCTCTCTGTCTGTCTCTCTTCTTCAGAGGGTTGTCTGTACGCTATTTGGTTCCAGTGTAAAGCATAGATGATCTAACAGTAATACGAAAGCAAAATAACACCTGGCGATGTTCAATATTTTGCCTGTACGAGGCAGAAAATATTCCACTACAGAATTCATGGCAATAACAACAATAATGTAAACTACAGAATGGTGCGAGTTTGCAGATCACTATCAAAGAAAATTCGATTTTTCCAGATTTTAATTACTGTTATTTCATGCACTGCATAAATGAAAATAGTTTATGAATTGGGAATGAAGATTTCATAAGAATTCGGATTATATTTTGACGTCAGCTCATATCACTTTGGTAAAGCTTTATGGCTATTTCTTATTTTTATTACAAGATGTGAAGTCCTCCTGAGAAATCAATGACGCGATTCCATCTGTCTGGGAGTTTCCTGATGGAGGCCGCCAGCTCGTTCTCTGTGAAGCTGTTGGTGTGATGATGGATGGCTGACCATGTGCTTGACCGGTCCTTGAAGGAAGAGCCCTTAATCTGTTCCTTGAGGTGTGGGTACAACCAGTACTCAGAGGGTAGAAGGTCTGGCGAGTCCGGCGGATGGGGCAGAGTCTCAATCTGGAGATCCTTTAAGGTCAAGGAGATCACCTTAGCGTTGTGCATGGCTGTGTTCTCATGCAGGAGGATAATATCTCTGTCTTTTCCTCCGGGTCCGCGGCGTTTTCTTTTGATGGCTGGGACCAGAAGGTCTCTCAAGAGGTAGGAATAATACTCGGCTGTCATCTGGGTTTGTTCTGGCACGGGGTGAGCCAAGAGCAAACCTTGCATGTCGTAATAGATAGCATACAACACGCGGAACTTTGTTTGGATTAATCTAGACTTCTCATAAGGCCCGGAAGCCTTGGTCACGGCTGATGTTCGCCTTTCGGGCAAGAAATAGGTGACATATGTTTCGTCTCCTGTGACGATCTTCTCTAAGAATTCATCTCCTTCGGCTTCGTAGCGATCGACGAGCTCTTGACAAGTGGCGATGCGAGTCTGTCGCTGCTCCGGCGTCAGGAGGCGTGGCACCCACCGCTCACAGACGCGTTTAAGTCCCAAGACGTTAGTGATAATGGTCTGCGCTGTGTGTTGAGATGCGTTCACCAGCTCTGACGCTTGCTCCAGCGTGATGCGTCGATTAGAGTTAATGAGCTCCTCCAGACGCACCACTATAGCTGGGTCAGTGGGCGCAACGGAACCGTTGATGCCTCCGTTGGAACCAATGCACCGCTGACACTGGTCCATCAAGTCCTCGCGACCATCCTGAAAGTCCTGTATCCAGGCACGGATAACTTTATACGAAGCAGTGCCTTCACCGCACACTCCCGTCAACTGTTTGTGGATTTCTGTTGGGTCAATCTTCTTAAGATACAAGTATCTGACCACCGCTCGCTGGTCACGTAGCGCTAGAAGGGTACTCATCCTGACTAGGTCACAAAATTTGGTGTAATTGTGAGTGTTTGGTATGAGCCAGAGCACAGCTGCAGAAGTCACAGGAAAAGTAGTAACAAGTGATGCTTTGATTTTCTCGCTCGTGTTCCTCCCTGCAGGAAGATAAATCACACGTTAAAGAGGATATTTACTACTCATTTAACTATGAAATTAGTTACAGTCACTTGTGTAATAAAACAGCCGTTGGTTGAAAGCAGGTGAGCACCGTAGAGGTGTGGGCGGGACCAGGGAGGCACGGGCGTACCTGTGTAGTGCCGGGAGATGTTGACTGAGCCAGGTGCGGGCGTGGAGATGCCCGAGCAGCACAACTCCCCTTTCTTATATACCACCTACACCACGTCCCTCCGCTCGCTAAAATAAGACTCAACGCAAACTTCTCACCTTTTTGTGTACATATTTCCATTACCATTAACCCAGGCTCGTTGCTTTGCTACCAGAATTGTGATAAACTCTTCTGTGAAGGAAAACAAACCTGAGGATCACCTGAGAGGAGGTGACTAGGAAATTAATCAAGTTGATGGGGGCGGAGGAGAAGATGAGGTGGGATAAGACTAAGTAAATGGGAGGAAGAAAGGGGCGTCGCCCCCAGCAGCAGTGGGGTACACATAGCAAGTGGCTTAAAGGAATGGGGTCACAAAATATAAAGTGTTACACATGTCCCGCTATGCCGTTTTCTGTCCATAGCGACGCGGCACCACTGAAACAGTCGCACACTGACACAAACCGGCGGCAGGAGAGTTTCCCAGCACGACTGAAACAACACACACTACTGTCCACTCTGCTGACATCAACAACCCACTCTGCTGACATCAACAACCCACTCTGCTGACCTGTGGAGTGGTGTCCTGTACTTAGCTCAGTGGTGACCTGTACTTAGCTCAGTGGTGACCTGTACTTAGCTCAGTGGTGACCTGTACTTAGCTCTGTGAAGACGTGTCTTGTGTGCTCTCTGTGAATCTGAACAAGATGTATTCTCTTGAGCTACTCTACCAGCAGCTAAAGGAAGAACTGAGGGTAGCTAAGCTTGACTGACTGAGGAAAACAAAGAGGATTCGTAGTAATCCTCCTGTTGAGAATCCTCAAGTCAAGAAAGGAACCTGGACAATAGCTGGAATGCATGGGACAAAGTTAAGGATCAAGTGGACGGATGGAGAGGTAGAATCAACGAAGATCCAGGAGACTGTTGTGGAAACATCGAACCGATTCTCCGTGTTACCCGATGAATGTGAATCGACTACTGGGAACATCACGACGACACCAAGGAAGGTAAGAACATTGTTCTTGTTGGGGAGAGTCAGATTAGGTACATGGATAGAGCCTTCTGCTTGAAAGATAGAAGTAGGAGATAGAGGGTTTGCTTTCCTGGGGCTGGGATGGAGGATATTGTTAGCCGTCTGGACGACATCATGAGAGGTAATGGGAGCAATCCTATCATCTGTCTCAGTGCTGGAGGCAACGATGTTGGCAGACAGAGTGAGGACCTGACTAGCAGGTATAGGTCAGCAGTAGACATAATTAGGAAGAAAGGTGGGAACCCTGTCATATGTGGTATTTTGCCAAGGTATTTTGACATGTATGCCAGGGATGGGGGTTCACTTATCTAGGTCTGGGGTGGGGGCACTGGCAACTGCAGTGAAGGGAGCTGTTAGGGCTTTAAACTAGAAAAAGTTAGTGGTATGGGTTTTGGGGGAAAAACAGTGAAGTCCCAGTGTAGTAATATTATGAATTCTAGGGGAACTAGAATTAGGCAGAATAAGGTGGATACTGGAAAGCCAGTGGCACTAGATGACAAGGACAGTAATAGGTACAGTGGAAAAATAGAAATGAGCAGGAAGAGTAAAGAAAAAGGAGGGTCTTTAAATATATATTATAGTAATTGTCGTAGTGCTAGGAATAAGATGGACGAGTTGAGATTAGTTGCTAGTGCAGGTAACATTGATGTATTTGCCACAACTGAGACATGGTTTAATTCGAAAAATCGGGACATGCCTGCTGAATGTCACATTCAGAGTTTTAAATTGTTCCAAGTAGACAGAAGTATCGGGAAAGGGGGTGGGGTGGCACTATGTCCATGATCATTTAAATTGTTGCATAAAAACGGGTATAAAGTCTGAAATAATAAATACAGAGTCTGTCTGGATAGAATTTTCAGAGGGGTGTGAAAAATTGATTTTAGGCGTGATATACCGTCCTCCAAACTTAGATAGGGAACAAGGGAGACTACTCTGGGAGGAAATTGATAAGGCCACAAGGCACGATAACGTAGTAATTCTAGGGGACTTTAACTTTAGTCAGATTGATTGGAATTTCTTGACAGGTAATTTAGAATCTAACGACTTTTTAGTAGTTCAGGATTGTTTTTTGAAGCAGTTTGTGACAGAACCTACAAGGGGAAATAACCTACTTGACTTGTAGGGATAATTCGGTAACGGTCCCAGATTTTCGCTTAGCAGATTACAATGGGCTTAGAGAACACTTATCAAATGTGGACTGGGGTAACAAAGAGAGCTATCAATATGACAGCTTTCTTAACACTATACAGGCTGCCCAAAGAACATTTATCCCATACAAGGAAATTAGATCAAGTAGAAATGACCCAAAATGGATGAATAATAGGCTCAAATATCTTTTAGGGCAGAAGAAAGGAATTTATAAGCACATAAAAAGAGGCGAGGGTCATCTTATAAATCAGTATACTTACATTAAGAGGGATGTTAAAAAGGGGATAAGAAAAGCTAAACGGGACTATGAAATTAAAGTTGCTAGGAATTCAAAATCTAACCCTAAAAGTTTTTTCCATGTTTATAGCACAAAAGTTAGAGATAAGATAGGTCCCTTTAAAAATAACTCCGGGCATCTTACTGACAAGGAGAATGATATGTGCTCTATTTTTAATAATTATTTTCTCTCGGTTTTTACACAGGAAGACACTAATAATATCCCAGTAATTAATTTTTATAGTGTCCCTGAAGAAGATAAATTATGTAATATCACAGTCACTAGCGAAATGGTTATGAAACAAGTAGACCGACTGAAACAAAATAAATCGGCGGGTCTTGATGAGCTTTTAGCAAGTGTTCTTAAGGAATGCAAAATGGAACTCTGTGAACCATTAACTAACATATTTAATTTATCTCTTCAAACAGGTGTAGTGTCTGATATGTGGAAGATGGCTAATGTAATTCCTATTTTTAAAGCAGGGGACAAGTCACTACCATCAAATTACCGTCCATATTACAGAATGGACATAAATTCATTAGAAAACATTCAGTGTAGAATGACTAAATTAATACATAGCATTAGAAATCTTCCTTGTGAAGAAAGATTGAAGACCCTTAAATTACATTCACTTGTAAGACAAAGAATGAGGGGAGACATGATTGAGGTATAAAAGTGGAAAATGGGTATTAACAAAGGGGATATAAATAAGGTCTTGAGGATATCTCTCCAAGAGAGAACCCACAATAATGTATTCAAATTAGCTATGAATCGACCCCTGCAACCACAAATAGGCGAGTACACACACACACTTCCAATGTGTCTCACCTTACTGTCTCTTAGAAACTCTCAGCTCTGACTTGTCCCATTGAATTCCTCGCCCATCGCTTATGTTGACACCTGTCAGGGTTCTTTCCAGGTGGCCACCACTCCCCAGGTATCACATAAACCAATTAAGCAGTTTTTGTTTTAGTTGGCGCCAGGCGTCAAGCACTTGGTTGACGACGGTAGGCGAGTTGTTGACAAGGACAACACGCTAAAACTGGGTATAAAATATGTCCATACTGTAAAGCATGAACACACTTTGTGAAACATGAATTGATGAAACGTGATCAAAATTGATGGAACGTGATCAAAATTGATGGAACGTGATCAGAATTGATGGAACGTGATCAGAATTGATGGAACGTGATCAGAATTGATGGAACGTGATCAGAATTGATGGAACGTGATCAGAATTGATAAAGCTTAATTCTGTACAGCAACATAGTATAGAATAAGGGTTCTAGAAAGAATAAAGAGTCACAATATAGTGACTGGAAAAAATCACAGATAAGCCACATTTAAGAGAACTTTTAAACGATGTTTCGGTCCGTCCTGGACCACTGGTAAGCAGCTTTGTATTGCGTGTCTTTATACCAGGTGAGGTGCTAACGTTCCATCTGTAGATAACACACACTGTGCGTGTTAGCACAGGTGTGTA
Organism: Cherax destructor; assembly: GCA_009830355.1. Taxonomy (NCBI): domain Eukaryota; kingdom Metazoa; phylum Arthropoda; class Malacostraca; order Decapoda; family Parastacidae; genus Cherax; species Cherax destructor. Next base: position 488,452 of record WNWK01000297.1, on the reverse strand, counting down.
TGTGGTGATTCTTAAGCAGAAATCTGTCGACTTAGCTTATTCGGCAATAATCGTTTTGCTAAATAAACCAAGCGAATATTTATTTTTGCAATAACTCAATGGAAACCCCTCGGTAAATCACGTAACTAATATATGTAAGTGATTTTAAATAACACTAACCAAATTTAGGCTGATTGTTAGACAGCATTATATTATGGTGCATAAATTTAGTAAGGTTAAGTAGCTAAGTTATCTTTGTACAGTTTAAAATTTACGAGGCTAAATTCCAGTTAATCCGTTATGGAAAAAATGAGGAAATAAAAAGAACAGATTATAAAACTAATTAACCAGACAACAGAGCGAGAAACTAATGTGAAGGACTTAGGAGTGATAATGTAAGAGGATCTCACATATAAGGATCACAACAGTGATCCTGTACTTGAGATTCTGTATTTTCTGTCCCTCTGCCTAGAATATTTGTTAAAACCCAGTGTTACACTGGGTATTTAACTGTAGGTGTGTCTGGGGGATTCCATATGAAAGATACTTTGTTGTTGCTTGGCAACAATATTCTAAATTCTAGATGCTGTCCCGAGCCCTATTAAACTACCTATTAGTTAAACTTTCTCCCTACACAGTTAATCCTGAAGAAAACAGAAGCTACTTCAGCAGAAAGTAACATTATTATATATATATATATATATATATATATATATATATATATATATATCATGCCGAATGGGTAAAACTGGTCAATTAGCAAGAACTCGTTTAAAATTAAGTCATTTCTAAAATTTTCTTTTGTATGTCATTTATGTTAATGTAAAAATTAAGGATTTTGTACCAAAAGCATCTTAGGAAATTTACCTAACCTTATTATAACAAGAGCAATTTAATTTAGCCTAATCCAACTAAATATATTTTAGATAAGTTTACAGTAATTTAATAATAAACACAGTGAAATATATTTCTTTCGTTAGGTTCAGAATGATTTTTGCGAAATTATTGCATACACAAATTTTCGCTTGCCTTATTCGGCAAGAAGAGCGTGTGTATATACACATAAAATGGTGAACTGTAACTCCAGGATCCCCGGTGATATATCTAGCTTTGGCAAATAGTTTTCTAACAAATTTTTTTTAGTACAGGTAAACGATGAGGCGCCTGGCGTGCGAAATAACCAAACAAGCAAGTATAGATATATATACAACGAACTTTAAAGGTATTTCTTCAGGTGTTTTGAGACCCTGAAGAAGGCAAGGTATCTGGCGAGGTGTACATGTGTGGCCATCCCCTCGAGAGATGTGGAAAGAAGGTGCCAAAAGGATATTCATGAATGGATTACAGTCGTCAGTGTAGAGGCGAGTGAATGTAAACAAACTGAAGATGAATGTCTGCCATGTTTTGCTTGGTCTTTGATGTTTAAACAAGGAGAAAGCTGCGTGCGTATCCTCGGTCACAGGACCGGTACATGCGTGACTGAACCTCCGATCTCTGGATGAACCTGAGGGAGAGAGAGAGAGAGAGAGAGGCACTGATGTGTATTTACACACACACACACACACATACGTACATCTCTGCCAGCAGTTGATCCTTCACATAATAAACAAATGGTAAGATATACACTCATAGCAAGACATTAAATCATCAATTCCTTCAAGGCAGTGCCATAATTCCGGTCATGGGATTTTCATCCAAGGAACTGGATTTTTTTTTTTTGTCCCGATTGCCCAACGACGATTTTTGAGGGGGTCACCGCTCCCGCTGCCCAGTCCCACACCAGGCCACCTGTACATTAAAAATCATTACAGCTGATCGCTTTTCTTGAAGCCTGAGCAAGCACTGACGTATTTCCACAGAAAAGCGCCAAACACGTCGGGGTCATACATTTCCAAAAGGAATGAGAGGTAATCAGATTCGACCCATGGTAAAAGAAAGGCAACTACAATTATTTGGATCAGGACGTCACCCACGACGTCTACCTGACGTTACTCTGGACGGTGCCTGACGTTACCTCGCGACGTCACCCTGGACGTCTACCCAACGTCACTCCAGGACGTTGCCTGACGTCACCATGCTGTTTGACGTCACCATGCGATGTCACCCTACATCACCTCACGACGACACGCCTGACATCACATGTCTCATCAACAGTGTTCTAGTTTCACAGTGAGCAATTTGTTGCAGTATTGTTGAGAATGATTGAGAGAAGATGTCACGTGTTAATTCCTCTCAGTGTTCCTTACTAGTGTTCTCGCATGTTCTTGTATGTTTTAGTGTCGATTTTTGCACAGAAAAGCGACATTTGCTAGTGCAAGCCATGTTGTAACCGCATGTGCATTGCGGGTGTGCAGTTTTCCGTGTGTCCCGATGTGTGTGTAGACCACAGTGTGGTCTGAGCCCAGACCATTGGTAACACCATTGTGTTACATGTCACCCATTGTGACCATTGGCAGCTGACAGTCACTCGAGGCGTCAGTTTACGAGCGTCTGAGCCCCCATGTGCAGAAAGCTCTTATGCTAGCCGTTCGTAGATGCCATGCCCGAGTCATACCTATTACGACTCCCCGTTGAGACTTTTCACTCCACTTCCTGATCGTCAGAGTGCAGTTATGTGTAGAAAACCACTCTGAGGATGCGTAGACTAACCTCTGCTATGACTCGAACTGTCGAGAGGATGACACCGCCAAGCCGCAGTAGCCCTGTCGGCAGGCGACTGTCTGACTCTGTCACAGCTTCAGTGAGCAGCCTGCACAAAGTATGTCGTCACTTTGACTGCTAGCCCGCTCACTCCAGTTATCGTGTATGTTGCTACGACTCCCTAACCTGAGTCGTCTATGCTACGACTCTCTTCACTCGATGGCAGTGACATCCCCAGTGACAGTACCAGTCGAGAAATGTCCTCCTGAGTTCCTTGCCAGAAGAAGTCCTGCCCAGTTGCCGAGTATTGACGACGCCTCACTTGAGGGCACCAGCAGGTTGTGCCCCAGGTTGAGTGAACCCTTCAACTACTCCACAATGACTGCTTCACCGTTCCAGAGGAGACCGTACGCCATTACATCACAGCTCAGCCACAGTGATGTCTCCTGTGTTGCAGTATCTGTCCAGATGCAGGAAGGCGTGCAGTGACGCCCGCCGAGGCTCACTGCCTTGTACCATGATGTTAGCACACCCCGTCCTTTTTTTTTCTTCCCTCCCTGTAGGAAATTTTTGTCCATGTCTACATGTATATATGTTTTTATTCTGTGTTCTGTGCCCTGTTCCTGAGAGACCGAGAGTTTTTTTCAGTCACTCATGGTCGAGGACGACCATGGGTAGGTGGCCAAGCGATGTATGCCCAGCTGGATTCATATTTCACACCATGCTAGTGCTGCCACTTATAGGCCTACCCAGCTCAGCCGGCACCACACTTAACCCGTCTCATTCAGGCAGCCGAGCTCACTCAGTCAACAAGGTCTTCTCTGTCACTCTCTTCTGGGCATGGCCCTCCTGGGCCAGGCACTTAAACACACTGCCTGTGTACCAAGAACCCAAATAAAGTAATGTAGCCTCCGAAACCTTATCCTTCATCCCCGCTTGCACACCCACCAAATCAACTGTAATAATTGTTGTATGAAGTATAGCAATTTTTCACGAAACTTAACTTTTTTTTATTCTGCAACTCTCTCTTGGGCGGCCAGGGATGCCACACCACTCTCTCCTTCCTCCTCCCCCACCTCCCTAGCTACATCTCTGGCAACATGCATCACAAAGGGACATTCAAAGCGTCTATAAACTTGCGAAAAGCCACTCACACCTTCCCAGGAAGATCAACACTGTTACCACCAGGACAGTCTTAACACACAAGTTTTATGTACTCACAGCGACACTGTTACCACCACCACCACCACCACAGAGCCAACACTCCCCAAACTAGGCACATACACTTCTCTGCTTGTCCTTATAAGCACCGTAGTTTTTTATACTTTGTCTAAACCCAATAAATGACGTTGTCATTTAAATATTGAGGCGATTATATGAGGTATGTATTATACAATTCACTTTGTGGGGTCTCGATTTTATGCTCACCAGTGACAGTTTTGTTTCCTTCATGTATTACAGTTATTCGTTTAATTTTGTTATTCTACTTATAAGTGGATAAAATTTGTTACACTAATCTAGGGGTTCTTAAACCCTGGATTAGTGTCCATACCCCCAGGGGGTATGGACAATTTCAATAAAACGTTGGGCCTTGGGAGAACAAATACGGTGTAATCAAACTCACAGATGGATGGATATGTTGGTATATTGTATAGTGAGGAAGGAGGTAGGCCCAGCCCTTCTGTTCAGTAGTAAGCCTATATCGAGAATGAGAGGGAGGCCTCTCTCTGAGCACACACATGCGCAGGCCTCTGGAGCACAAATATAACATAACTAGAATTACTTATAATACACTACACAAGTGTATCAATATGCTTCAGTACATATTACTGACATAACAGTCGGCTAACACTCGTACCGGGTTCGATCCCCGCACCGGGTGTCGAACCACAGACACTCAGTGTGTGAGTGCGCTAGCAACTGAGGTACGGGACCTACTAACCACTATCAGGGAAGGGCACTCTCATTATAAATCACGACGCTACTGAATTGTCTTCTTCAGTTGCCGAATAATTCAAATTAAATCATTCATGTGAAGCTCTTAACCCATGGGGGTTATTCAGCGGGAGGCAGACGCGCTTTCCATACTACTTCAATTATCAATGTGACCCTTGAGAAAACAAAGGATCTTCACAACAGATTACTAAAATCTTCAAAACGCATCCTTTAAAAAATAGGCCCCTAAAAACAGGACACTAAAAGATCTGGTTCTTTAAAATAAGTCCTTCGAAAGAGACTATCAAAAACAATGTTAAACTCTCCTTGATGGTGAAGCATTCTTGATCATGATAATTGGACTCATCCTCCCTTTCCTTGAATCGAGGTTGATTGCCTTTCATTCTCTAAAGCACTGTGTGACTCCTACAGCTTTAGCGTTCACCCCATGAGTGTAATAAAAATAATCAATATGAGGCCAATCTGCGTAAAAAAGGCAATGCTTATGACCCATTACCTTTGATTTACATTTTCTCTCGTCGTCAGGAACCCACTTCAGTCTACCTGAGACAGACACCAACAGCTGAATTACTTTAAACAAGGCGGAGAGTCGATGTTTACCTTAGGTTCAAGAGACAGAGGAAGTGTATTTACGAGATCGTAAGCTTCCAGCGGTGAAGTTAAGGTGGGAGACGACGTGAGGATGGGCAGGCAGGGCATGTGAAGGAACAGGTTGACGACGTGAGGATGGGCAGGCAGGGCATGTGAAGGAACAGGTTGACGTGAGGATGGGCAGGCAGGGCATAAGAACATAAGAAAGAAGGAACACTACAGAAGGCCTACTGGCCCATGCGAGGCAGGTCCAAGTCCCCCACCGGTTTAAGCCAATGCCCCAACCCAGCCAGGGCATGTGAAGGAACAGGTTGCACCGCATTGTGGAATCTTCCAAGACTGACTTTTATTATCGACGTTATCAATGAGGTCACATGCAGTTCAAACGGGACTCACAAAATCGCAATAGCATGATTTTGTGAGTTATATTGGCAGCTTTGAGGCGAGTTAAAGAGTCCGTCATGGCCACGCTGGCGGGAGATTCATCTGTAAAAACTTGCATTTGCCGTGTATTTTTCAAATAAACATTAATTTTTTTCAAATGTCTTATTTCATCATTGTCCCAATTAATATGCACACTACTGACTACTGTATTTCCATTGGGATCCTTCAATCTTGTCCTTCCCCAGGATGCGACCCATACCAGTCCATTAACACCCAGGTACCTACTTACTGATAGGTGAACTGGGGCAGCAGGTGTAAGGAAACGTACCCAGCATTCCTACTTGTGTCAGGAATCGAACCACGGACTTAAGTGTGCGAGGCGAGAGCGTTGCCAACCAAGCCACGGGACACCGTGTCTTCAAAATCACGAGTGGCGTGGGTTCGAATCCTTTACTCAGGCTGAGATACTGTAAAATGTTTGTTTACATGTTGGTTAAAATCATATACAGACAATGTGAATATTTTCCTGCAACAGTTTCACAAAGGCAAACTTAAACATCATAAATCTAAAGAATTTTGTATATATTTAAGACCACTTAAGTTAGGCTGATCCAAGGTAAGTGGTCATGGTTAAGCTGTATTATAAACGGTGTCCATAAACAAAAAAAAACTCAACCCGTGGAGAATGCATGTTTATAAATTAGTAAAAACGTTTAATTTGTTGCCAATTAAAGTTTTCTCGATGATATTGTACACGTGTTTTAATGTTTCTCATGACGGACCATCTACTGTACACTGTTCACCAGTAACTCTTCTGGTGTACATTAGACCATCTAGTGTACATTGAGTGTACACTAACTCCTCCCGTGTATGGGGTTGATCTGAATGATGATAATTTATAAAGGTTGGACCAGGCCGCTGAGCTAAGTCTGGTACAAGATACACTACAACTCAGGACCAGGCCGCTGAGCTAAGTCTGGTACAAGATACACTACAACTCAGGACCAGGCCGCTGAGCTAAGTCTGGTACAAGATACACTACAACTCAGGACCAGGCCGCTGAGCTAAGTCTGGTACAAGATACACTACAACTCAACACTTTAATCCACAGAAATATTTATTTATTACTGTATAACTTAAATTAATATATTGGAAAGGAACCATTCCCATTGACCTATTCTGGGTACTGAGCTCGAAAGTCACTTTCACCTGTTATATATTTCTTCAAGCCAAACCGGCGAGTTAGGCCTAAAGAGCAAGGGTGTTTTCTGCCGAATAAGCAGAGAATTTTTTTATTTATGCCATAAATTAGCGAAAAGCAATCTGATCATAACAAAAAATATATATCATTGATTTTAAGTAACGTTAAATGAATTTAAACTTATTCATGATATATTTGATATAATAAGGCTAAAAAAGTACATTATACATATTTATAAACGAGGTTGTTAAAGAAGTAAATACTAGGGTGTTGGGAAGAGGGGGGTGGGATTAAACATGCAGAATAAAATACAAAATGGGAGTTAGCACAGTTACTTTTTGCTGATGACACTGTGCTTTTGAGAGATTCTGAAGACAAGATGCAAAGGTTAGTGGACGAGTCTGGGAGGGTGTGTAAAGGAAGTTGAAAGTGAACATAGATAAGAATAAGGTGATGAGGGTATCAAACAAGTTAGGTAAGGAAAAATTGGATATCACATTGGAAGGAGGGAATAAGGAAGAAGTAAACGTGTTCAGATATTTGGAAGTGGACGTGTCGCCAGATGGATATATGAAAGACGAAGTAAATCATAGAATTGATGAATTATAAAATGTAGGTGGTGCACTGAGGTATCCGTAGAGACAAAGAACGTTATCTATGGAGGCAAAGAAGGGAATGTTTGACAGTATAGTGGTATTAACACTCTTATATGGGTGATACAGAAAACACCTTCGACAACTTTTTCAATTGAGAAAGGATGGATCTGAGAGGAACCTGCTCTCTCTCAATGATTATATTCTTTCTTCTACTACTGTATTGCGCCTCACCTTTCGACAGTATATAAGTCTGCATACTGTTGCTTCACCTTCACATTGTTCCAGACTATGGAGCAAAACTCTTCTCCAGGCTGAGGGACTGACCACCCTTGTGTCTTCACGGGTGATGGACTGATTACATCTTCACATCTCTAGTGCTCTGTTAACTCTTGTGTACTCGACTGAAGAAGTCTACTGTGTAGGTGAAACGTTTCGGGATAAAGATACCTAACTGTTGCATATATGTCTTGCTTATCAACCTGTCGATATTTTAAACCATTTTCATATTGACATGGGTTTTGAATATTGCAGCGAGAAGGAGACTGGAAGCAGTGAAGATGTCGAGTCTGAGGGCAATGTGGCGTAAATATTATGCAGATAATTCATAGTTTGGAGATTAGGAGGACATGCGGGGTTACTAAAAGTATTATCCAGAAGGCTAAGGAGGCGTTGAGGTGGTTTGGGCATTCAGGGAGGATGGAGCAAAATAGGATGACTTGGAGGGTGAGTGGAGGGAAGGCGGGGTAGGGGTCGTCCTAGGAAAGGATGGAAGGGGTAAAGGAGGTTTTGTGTGCAAGGGGCTTGGACATACAGCAGGCATTTGTGTTAGAAAGGAGTTAAGACGAATGGATTTTGGTACTTGACAAGCTGTTGGAATGTGAGCATGGTAATATTTTGTGAAGGGATTCAGGAAAACCGGTTAGGGCTTGAGTCCTGGAGATGGGAAATACAGTACCAGCACTCTAAAGGAGCGGTTTGGGATATTTGCTGTTTAGAGGGAAATCTAAACTGTCGTATCTGTACGCCTCCGGTAAAACAGTGATAGTGTGAATGAAGATGAAAGAGTTCTTTTTCGAGTCACCCTGTCTCGGTGGGAGACGGTCATAGTGTTATATATATATATATTGTGCCGATTAGGTAAAAGGTTAGGGTAGGTTCGTCAGGACACCGGACAGGTGTTTCCTGACGCGGGTCTTAGTCAGATGATGACCCGCCGTTGGAGCTTTTGGTCATCTGACCGAGGCCTTCCGCTGGCTTACCGGTCCACCCCTTTAAAAATTATGGTCTATTAAAACCATTTTTTTTTTAAAACTTGCGATTTTGGCTTAAATAGCAACGCTCTTCTTGCCATATAAGACTAGCGAAAATTTGTGTATGCAATAATTTCGCAAAAATCATTCTGAACCTAAGGAAAAAATATATTTCATTGTGTTTGTTTATTATTAAATTATTGTAAACGTATCTATAACATATTTAGTTGGGTTAGGCTAAATTAAATTGCGCTTGTTATAATAAAGTTAGGTAAGTTTTCTAAGCTTCTTTTTGTACAAAATTATAAATTTTTACATTAACATAAATTAAAAAATATATATCTTTAAACGTATAAGAGAAATTTTTAAAAAGGACTTAATTTTAAACGAGTTCTTGCTAATTGACCAGTTTTACCTATTCGGCACGACATATATATATATATATATATATATATATATATATATATACATACATATATATATATATAAAATAATGTATGCTTGTGGTGCATGTGTATCTATACAGCAGGAGTTCAAAGGGGCTGGGATGTGAAATTTGTGTCAGTTTTATGGCTCCCGGGGCGTCACGGTGAAACTTAGCGAGCTAAGCTAAAGTTAGTCACCGTCTGCAGCACTCCTACCCCTCCCTGCTAAAACCCGTACTACGATAACCCCTCCCCTGCTAGAACCCCTACTACGATAGCCCTTCCCTGCTAGAACCCCTACAACGATAACCCCTCCCCTGCTAGAACCACTACTACTATAACCCCTCCCCTGCTAGAACCCCTACTACGATAACACCTCCCCTGCTAGCGCCACTACTACGACAACCCCTCCTGCTAGCGCCACTGCTACACCTCCCTGCTAGAACCCCTACTGCTACCCCCCTCCCTGCTACAACACCCCCTCCCCTGCTACAACACCCCCTCCCCTGCTACAACACCCCCTCCCTGCTACAACACCCCTCCTGCTAGCGCCACTACTACGATACCCTCTTCCCCGCTAGCACCATTTCAGCAACAACACCCCTCCCCCGCTGGCACCATTACTACATCACCACTCCACTCGCAGTAGAATGACTGCTACAACACCCCCTTCCCCGCTGGCACCAATACTACGACACTCCATCCCCCGCTGGCACCACTATTAAACCGCCACTCCCGGTAGAACGACTGTTACGACCCCACCACCACTACACAACCCACGAAAAAAGTGTATCCACTTCTATAACAAGACGACTACTATCACCCTCACTAAGACAAAACGACCACTACATCATATCTACATCATACCTAACCTAACCGAGTTAATGATCCAAATCGGACCGAAACGTCGTCATAAGTTTAATCTATGTGCAGGTTATTTGTATATGGGCTGCGCATGTGTATCATATATGTCGTGCCGAATAGGTAAAAGAGGTCAATTAGCAAGAATTCATTTAGAATTGTCCTTTCTAAAATGTTCTCTTATACGTTTAAATTTTTTTTTTCATTTATGTTAATGTAAAAATTAATAATTTTGTACGAAAAGAACCTTAGAAAACTTACCTAACATTATTATCAATGCAATTTAATTTAGCCTAATCCATCTAAATATATTTTAGAGTGGTGCCAGGGGTCTACGAGCCCTGTGCGTGTGATAAATATTTAATGTTTAAGTCAGTGAGCCTCCAGTAACAATCCTGTTCATGGTGTTATTGTTTCAGCCTGATCCTGGAAGCCTGGAAGCCTAAACAAGTGCACGCCCAGATGGTAGCCTACTTGTGATGGTTTCCTCCGCTTCAAATAATGCTCTTTTTTCAAGAGATGTTTACTGTCCTGGGAGCTGCCCCTTCACTCAGGGTGTAATATTCTTCACTGACCTCGTGCTATAATCTGAGGATAAGAATCTGAAGTTAGAAAGTCATCGGTTTATAAAGGTTGAGAAATTTAAGAAAAAATTTGTTTTGGTTCCCACTACAATTCTAAGTATACTATTGCGCTTTGATTTTCTCAAGTCGTTAAAGATCACTTTACTTAGACTCCCAGTTCACCTTTATGAACCACGTCCTCGACGATTTTGTCTTACGGGCTTAGCGCTTTCCATTAATGACTATTGTTAAGTATATGGACGTGTGAGATGCTGGTTGTTGTCTATGTCAGAGAAGCCCTGACACGGGGGGTCTTCGTAATAAGATGATCCGCTTAGTAATACTGACACCGTGACGAGGGGCGAGGCAAGATGGTGTAAGGTCACGTGAAGGTGTGGTAGCCAAAGGCACTAGGGTGGACCACTTCAGCTTCTACCACTGGCACACCTGTGATGTACCCAGTGGTCGACTTGTTAGGCTTTTTGCTTATGTGAATGTTGTGGTCGGAATGCTCATGAAGGCGCTGCTTGTCTTAGCCCTGTATGTGTTCTTCACTGTCATGAAGGATTACTCTGCGTCTTCGAGACTGTAACAATCACGGATACGAAAATCATTTTGGGTTTATTTAGACGTGATAGAGGGTGAGGTTTGCCGTGGTCAAGAGCAAGGCACTCTCCTAATTTCCTTTCTCTCTCGAGTCATACACATTTGTGTCGGCTTGCTGTTATGCCTCTTTTTCGTCAGCACCCTCCCTATCCCATCCTTCGTTGCTACGCCAACCATATGAAACTCCTGTTGACTTTAATTCCCTTCCCAGGGCTTCTGAACTTTTCCTCTTTTACTCCTAGGAACCGGTCATTCTTCTGGTATTTCCTCCCATTTTCGTTGCCACCAACTCTTGTACAAAAGTGTTAAGTGTTTAGTGACCTGCCAGGTTTACGCTTTCCGAAGAGTAGTCTTCAGAGCCTCTTGCCAAGCTTGGGTCTCTGAATGACCTTTCAGTAGTCTCCTGTCGGCAGTTCTGTCTCACTTGATAAAAAGATATATAACATCCTGGGACTTTGGTAATATTTAATAATCAAGGTCGATCCTGGGGCTTTGGTAATATTTAATAATCAAGGTCGATCCTGGGGCTTTGGTAATATTTAATAATCAAGGTCGATCCTGGGGCTTTGGTAATATTTAATAATCAAGGTCGATCCTGGGGCTTTGGTAATATTTAATAATCAAGGTCGATCCTGGGGCTTTGGTAATATTTAATAATCAAGGTCGATCCTGGGGCTTTGGTAATATTTAATAATCAAGGTCTCGGAACCAAAAAGTTTTCATATCCACAAGTGACTTTTCAGCGTCTTTTCTTGTACTTGTGAGTCAGTGGCACCTGCTGAGTCTGCTGCTGCTTCTGGAGTTGTGACCTCTGCCGGTACTCCACCATCAGCAGCGGCATGTTCCCTGCACCACTCATGCTACACACTCACCCTGGCAAAGTGACCCTGGATGAGATGCGCCGCATCCCACCAGATCTGTTACTTCAACCAGAGGAGGAGAGCCAATGAAAGGCTCATCAAAATAATTTTATCTTTCCTATTCTTTATTGCAGTACATCTTATTACCTTCTTTTCCTTAGTCGATGTATAACCCCCTACGGATTTAGCACTTTCCAATAATAATATAATCAAAAGCGCTAAACCTACAAGGAGCATACAGCACCTTTCCAATAATAATAATAACAAACATATACTAGAGATTTTTGAGGTACATTTAGCTTTCTTAAAAAGCTCCTTTATACAGTGTGATTTTTTTCTTAAAAGCGATTTAAAACATGCATCCAATATTTATCAACACGCGTTCACTTGCATTGGCAAAACATCAAACTGTATAGAATAGCCAATCTGAGCACAGAAACTTAAGCACCAATTCAAGTTTATAAACTTTAACATTCTTAAAAATTTAACTTAGAAAGCAATTAAACAAGTGAGAAACACATCAGAGAAGCTATACACTATATAGTAACCCACTTTGTGGTAATAAAGACGACCAAACCGGAGAACGCCAAGCCTGAGGCCCGATAACTTCACTTATGTTGATAATGTAAATCAGAGAGAGAGACAAGAAGGCAGGAGAGGCGGGCATCCCCCCCGGGGTGATCTTAGTCAAGCGCGAGTGTCAGATCGTAAAGCACTGAGCTGATATTGCTGCCAGAGCTGTCTGGCCACCTTCCAGGGGAGATAACTCTTAGGAAGAGGAGAGGGGTGGTGGGGAGGAAAAGAAGGGTGTGGGGAGGTAAAATGGGGTTGGTAAAAGGGAAAAGAAGAGTTATAGGTTTTCCTGGGAGACGGGCAAGGTTTTCCAGGCTAAAGACCAGAGTTTACAGAAACAGGGGCGAGGGATTCCAATAAAAGGGGAATGGATTTTTAGGAAAAGGGGCAAGATTTTGAAGAAAAATGGGCAGTAATTTCCAAAATGCGGCAAGGATTTCCAGGAGGGACAAGAATTTACAGGAGGACAAGGATTTCCAGAAGAGGGGGCAAGAATTTCCAGAAAAACGGTGCAAAGGATTCTAGAAGGCTGATAAACTTCCTGAAGCAGCAAGAGTTTCCTGACTAGAGGGCAAAGGTCTCTAGGAAAAGGGACAAGGATTTCCAGGGAGGGAAAAAGAGGCAAAGGGACAGGAAAGACATCAATATGGTTTACCCCACGACACAGAACAGCTCCAGAAGAACACAATCTACCAGACTTTAGTAAATGGAGAAGGGAGGATACAGTCTGAAGCAAGACTCGGGAGAAGTAAATAATGAAGGAATAAAAAGGAATCAAGGCTCAGGTGAGACGAGACTATGTGGAAAACGCCTCCATTGCAGCGACGGATTTGAGGCCTTGCAGGATTTTTATCTTCCTAACGTCATCCAATAATAAAAATGGCGTCTCGAATAAATTTAAAAATTTCCTGCCCGAAGCCGTGAGGCTTTGATCCATACTGGGTGATTATTACGAGTATTCTCCAGTAACCTTGAGTATTCTCCAGTAACCTTGAGTATTCTCCAGTAACCTTGAGTATTCTCCAGTAACCTTGAGTATTCTCCAGTAACCTTGAGTAATGAGTATTCGTGAGGAAGGAGAGACTCAGGCTTAATACTGAAGAAGTCTGCTCAGCAGGCGAAACGTCTCTACAATAAAGATACCAAACTGTTGCATATGTATGTTTTTCACATCTCTCTCGGAGAAAATCCTGAACCCGTAAGGGTAATATAACTCATGAGAAATGAAGATAACCAGGTTTGCTGCGAGGAAGAGAAGGCTACTCCTTATTCCTTTGGTCAAGAGCCCTTTAGCCAGCATCAAGGCGTCCCTCTTGAAGAGACGCTCAATCTAGGCTGACAGATTTCGTCAGTTGACGTAAGAAACCCATCCTGAGTGATGGAATATGCCAGAGAAACATTTTGGTTTTTATTTCTATGCGAACTATAATGTATTAATGATGAACAGCACACTGCAGGTGCTCCCACTATGTAACTATTACACAGGAAAGGATAACAGCACAGTCCGGGTGTACTCACTATAATAATAATAATAATAATAATAATAATATATTTACTACAAGTACATGTACAAGGTATACAGACCATAGCTGACATCAATAACATACTACTATACAGAAAGCCCCTTGCTATGCAGAGCATTTCCCGCAAATTAGGTCAATTTTTCGTCCCAGGATGCGACCCACAACGGTCCACTAACACCCAGGTACCTATTTTACTGATGGGTGAACATGGACAGTAAGAACTTTATGGAAACACGTCCTAATGTTTTTCAGCCGTACCAGGGGATCGATCCCCGGACCCCAGTGTGTGAGCTGAGTGCGCTAACGATCGAGTTAAGGGACCTAACTATCATATCTAGTAATGTTGCAGCACACTGAAGATTTATCCAATTTTGTTAAAAAAAATTCGAATGATTACATATATAAAATATTACTTCCTGGCAGCTGCCATTTAATTGTAACTTAACATTCGTTTTCTTATGAAAATAAACATTTTACATTACAATTTTGTATTTAGAGATAAAATTTAGTTAAATGTTAATGAAAAAATCCTGTATTGATAGTAACTTCCTTTCCCCCCCTCCCCCGTGGCTGAGTGACAGAAGTAATTAACAGCGTTGACTGGCAACAGCCCGAGTGCCGGCACTCTGGAATACATTATAGAAATGCATTTTAACAAAACTGGATACAGCAACAGTGTGCTGCTGCTGCTGCGTTTCGCTCTGTATACAGTCTTTCCAAATAATGATTTGATAAAACTTTACACAGAGAAAAACGTTGCCACAGAAAGCTTATTCTACTGTTTCTTTTTCTTAATACTGTCGTTATTATGCAATTCGGAAGCGTCAACAAGCGGCAAGCACTCTACCACACACTAAATCTCTAACACAGAGTCAAAGATACATTTGAACACTGATACAGTTTTTTAAGATACTTTTAATGAGCCATCCTCTGGACGGCAGTGGATGGTTTTGCTGTGTATCCCCCGAAACCCTCTCCAGGTATACCCATCCATGTACAATATATATATATATATATATATATATATATATATATATATATATATATATATATATATATATTATTTTTCACTAGTGAGATACCAAGTGCTGAGAGACATAAGGAATAAAAGATCGTAGCAAAGATGTGCTGAACTTTGAGACTTAAGTTTGTTTCCTACCTTTAAGTTCTATCAACTTAGGTCATCTAGGTTTCAGTTCACTTCTACAATGTTTTTCAAGGATATTTTAATCAACAAAAACTGATATTATAGTAAGTTCAGTGTATATATGAAAATATACACAACTCTGTGAATATGTCAATGGCTTTAGGCAATTTTTCTTAAAATTCGAATTGCACCTAAAATATTTTTTTTCTACTTTTTTTATATATTTGACAGATATTTTTGTCAGTTGACACAGCATGTTAATTACTAATTTTGCACGAATTAACATAACGAATTTAGCTTCAACCTACCAAGCCTATTTCAGATCAGCGTATATTTTAACATTACTTAACACCAATGATAATGATGATAATAATAATAAATTTAATTTCTACAAGATATAGTTTTTGAAAATCTGGATAACATTTAAGAGTTCAGGGAGACCCTGGTTATTGAGCTCATGGGTAACAAAACTATCGTTGCTTAATATACCCAGATCGTGAACCTTGCTCGACATAGATCGTGAGAATTATTATATATATATTGGGAAACGCTGGATCCGTAGGACTCTGAGCGCCTGGGGAATGGGAGGTAATCTGACTTTACCCAAAGAGAGAGTAGCTGCAATGCCATGGATCGTGAAGCATGTGTGAGTACTGAGTGATGAGGCAGCAGTCACCACTGTACACCACACTGGTCAATTTAAAACATCGTACCCATAAGATGAAATAGTCACATCCCGAGAGACCTAACAGCTCATCGCTTCTGTATTTGACTGAAGAAGCCTACTGTGTAGTCGAAAAGTTTCAACAATAAATATGCTTAACTACTGCACATGTGTCTTAATCATCAACTTGTCGGTCCAGACACTCAAGAAGTCATGGCCACATTATAATGTGTTAAGCGACTAAATTACCTTCACTCACAAGCTGACATACATCAGGGTCCACAAGGCTGAGTTTATTACAATCTAAAAAGTGTCTTCAAGGTTAAGTCAGATATAATCCCCAGAGGCCCTTCCTCCCTACTTAACATCAAGATTAGGGAGATACAATCAGGGTCACTTTTTACAGAGCCAGAAAGTGTGTACATGTTAAACAACGTTCACTTGTATTATTCGTTTGATCCCTTACATCGCAGGGTCAGTTATTTCGCGTACGACGTAAAATTATGATTGTATCTTAATGTTAATTAACCTCTCCTCGTAGGCCATGTCCCTTAGTTCCGGGACTATTACTCACCTAATTGTACTCTCCTAATTTTGGTTGCAGGGGTCGAGACTCGGCTCCTGGCTTCGCCTCTTCACTGATCGCTACTGGGTCCTCTCTCCCCCTGCTCCATGAGCTTTATCATACCTCGTCTTAAAGCTATGTATGGTTCCTGCCTCCACTACATCATTTGCTACACTATTCCACTTCCTGACTACTCTATGGCTGAAGAAATACTTCCTAACATCCCTTTGACTCATCTGAGTCTTCAACTTCCAATTGTGACCTCTTGTTTCTGTGTCCTATCTCTGGAACATCCTGTCTCTATCCACCTTGTCTATTCCACGCAGTATTTTGTATGTCGTTATCATGTCTCCCCTAACCCTCCTGTCACGTGTGTGCGCGCGCGCGCGCTCACCTAGTTGTGATTGCAGTGGTCGAGTCAGCTCCTGGCCCCGCCTCTTCACTGGTTGCTACTAGTCACTCTTCCTGCTCTATGAGCTTTATCATACCTCTTCTTAAAGCTATGTATGGATCCTGCCTCCACTACATCACTTCCCAGACTATTCCACTTCCTGACAACTCTGAAAAAATACTTCCTAACATCCCTGTGATTCATCTGAGTCTTCAACTTCCAACTGTGTCCCCTTGTTGCTGTGTCCCATCTCTGGAACATTCTGTCTCTGTCCACCTTGTCGATTCCTCTCAGTATTTTATATATCGTTATCATATCCCCTCTATCTCTCCTGTCCTCCAGTGTCGTCAGGGCGATTTCCCTTAACCTCTCCTCGTAGGACATACCCCTTAGCTCCGGGACTAGTCTTGTTGCAAACCTTTGTGTGTGTGTGTGTGTGTTTCTAATGCTAACCATTCAGCACAAAAATACACATATAAAAAAATGGCTCATATAAATCTGAATGTCAAAGTTTGGGATCAGTGAGGTTGTCAGCTGGGCTCTGAGTGGAGCACCAGCCACAAGTGCTCCATAAACACATTCGTTTTGCCACACCACAAAGTTGGCGCAACACACATATAGATCTGCTAACAAATGTGCCGTAAAAATAAACGAACGCACATGGAGAAAGTTATTTTCTGAGTTTACTCGACCATCATATATGTGTAAATAACCACGGAACTTTCTCGAAGAAGAAATCTGTAAAAGGCTAGCGGTATGTCCGTAAATGCTGCCAGCAGTAACAGCCTGGTTGATCAGGCGAGAGCTGGTCATGGGCCGGGTCGCGGGGGCGTTGACCCCCGGAACAACCTCCAGGTATTACCAGTTAGAGAATTTTCCCAGGAGGAATTTTTCAGAGACCAAATTAATTAAATTTCTAGGAGAATTTCCCCAAGCTTAAATATCTAGGTGAATTTCCCCAAGATTAATTAAATATCGAGCGGAATTTCCCCAAGAGAAAATTCCGTGAATAGTTAAAGGAACAGCCAAAAATATTTCCCTAAAATGAAACTCTACGAATAATAAGGGAGATTCTACTTTTCCCATCCCTTCCTTCCTTCCCTCCCTCCCTCCCCTCTTTTTCCATTCCCTCCCATCCCTTCTCCCCTCCCATCCCCCACGAGAAAATTCCCCACATTGCTGGGGATTCAGTATTTATCCGAAAAATCCCCATCAATTACCTCTCTTTGAGCAGCCGACATCTTGATTAGCAATACAAGATGAGTTATAGCCTAGTAAATTCTGAAGCCAGACACTAATGACCTGTGAGCATTACTTAGAATTTATAATAATAATGGCAACAATAATAATAATATACTAACCAATATTAGCCATAACAATAATAATAATACTAACCAATATTAGCCATAACAAAATAATAGCAATAACAATAAAACTAATAACACTACTAATACTAATAACAATATAATCTATTTTCCTACGAGTCAGTCAATATAAACAAAAGAAAGTCTGTGCTTTTATTACAAGTTAATGGTTCCATTACTGTCTTCAACAATGTGCAAATATGTCATCGAAATTTGTGTCATGGTTATCAGCACCTGTGCAAATTAGCGAGGCAGACATGTGCAACTTGCAATTTATGTTTTATGAATAAGTTGTGTGTGTGTGTGTGTGTGTGTAAGAAAGGTGTGAGAGAGAAGACCGGTAATGGGGTCCAGGAGGCATGGGGGTAGATTTAAGATAAGAGAATTCCTTTTTAGTTAGGTTTCAAAGCTGGTGCTTGTTAGTGGAAGGTTGGAACAAGTTTAGGGTTCTTTATGTCCTAATTTGCCAATTTTATTGAAAAAGAAAAAAAATAAGTCGAGAAAATCAAATCGAATTCGCCTCAGATCTTCATCACTAATAATTAACTGCATTATAAACTTATGCCGCACTTTGCACTAATCTTTTCACGAGCATTTGACGTAAAGGGTCCATGCAATACGGGAATCTCTCGGATCACGCAGTGAAGGGAAGGCAGTGACTTCATGCACGCGGCAGGGAGGAATAACATCTTGTAGGGGTAAGTTAGAGCCAGAGGTAAAGATGATAAAAGTTCTTGAAGTAGCTGGTATGAGAGTAAAACAACTGGGACAAATATGATTGAAAAAGAGACGGTAAAAACCATGTTTGGAAATAATTTTGCAAAGGTTTATTTATCAATATAAGGAAATACAAGAAAAAATACCTAAAGATAGGCAGAGAGCAAGCATAGTTCCTTTGTAAAAGGGGAAAAGGAACAAGAAAGTATAAGAATTATAAATAAAACCTGTTGCTTCTTTGTATATCTGATAAAGTTTATGGTATCAATAACACTGAAGGAGTTGGTCATACGACGGAAAATAGGAGTGCAAAGGAGCAGGGAGGATTGGGAAAAGATAGGGTAAGTGCAGATCAGGTCTTTTCATTGAGGCAGATAAGTGAACAATATTTATCGTAGATTAGAGTAAGGAAAAGGTAGAGAATATAAAGGCACAATACAGTGGCCGAAACAATACACAAATAACCCGCACTTAGCTGACAAACTTATGACGACGTTTCGGTCTGACTTGAGGCCGAAACGTCGTCTTAAGTTTCAGTCTCGTAAGTGCAGGTTATCTGACTATGATAGAGTGGCAGATGTTGCAAATATATGAAATATGAAGTAGATTATTAAAAGTAATGACAGACTTTTCACGAAGAGTAAGACTCAGATTGTGCAGCAGAGAATGGAATGATTTTTCCAGTAAAAAGTTGCCCATAGAGGTGTGTGATCACCATAACATCTTTTTTTAAACATAGTAATATTTGGGAGTTGTAAAAGAAGTGAACTCAGTGGTATTTGGAAGAGGTGTGGGATTAAAAGATAATGAATCTAATACAAGGTGGAACTGTCTCAGTTGTTCTTTGCCGATGACATGGATGGAAGGATGGTAGAGGAATTTTGGAGTGTGTAATGGAAGGAAATTAAAAGCGAACATAGAAAAGAGAAAAGTGATGAAAATAGCAAATCATCTAAGCTATGAAAGATTGGATTATGGGAGTGTGGGGAAAGTGAGTGTATTTAGGTATTTGAGAGTGGATATAGCTGCAGATGGGTCTCTGAAGGGAGTGAATCATACAATAGAAGAGAGGAAAAAGATGTGTGAAGCGAGGGATCTGTGGAGAGTGGGACGTTTATCTATAGATGCAAAAGGGGGAAATGAATCTGACCAACACTTACACGGGTGTGAGGTATTTAATTAAGCACTGCAACAAGGAGGAATCCAGAGACAGATATAATGTAATGCGTGGTGTAAATATTATGGGAGAATTCGGACAATAGTATATTCAGAGGGCTGAGGAGGGGATGCCAAAGTAGTTTGAGCATTTAGAGAGGAAGCGGCAGGATAGGATGACCAAGAGGTTGTATAAACCTATGACTGAAGGATAGGATAGGATAACCATGACTGAGGGTAAGTAACAGAAGTGTTTGCAGAAAAAGCTAAAAAGGTTTTAAGTGCTAGAAGTTTGAGCATCATGAGGGTGTGTGTGTTAGACCTGAGCTAGTGGTTTTTATGGCTTGACGCGCTGTTAGAGTGTAGGCTCCGTCATTTGAATTGTGATGTCTGTGCACTTCTGATAAGACAGCTACCGAGATAAAAATGGTGAACGTGTTTTCTTTTTTGGGTCATCCTATCTTGGCGAGTAATAGTAAGAGCAGTAAAGAAAATCAAAACAAGATTTCTAACCACCATGGGCTCCATCATAGGTACCTCAGTCTCCACTCCCTCACTACGTATTCCACTGGGAAAAAATATGCTGCGTTTACACTGAAAAAAAAATATTTCTAGTGTCCCAGTGACCCCCATTCCACTAAGGTGTATGTTTCCACAGCCAAGAGTGATGATCTTTGTTGACACTGCCTTACGTCGCAGGACCTCCCTCAGAACCAGTGTATGTCTTGGTGAAAACATTCGGAATTCTTCTGGCGACCGTAAAACACATGTCACGAACTTTTCCACATAGCGAAGTGATTCTACGAAGCGGGAAAGATGGGATGTTGAGTCTATGACGATAAACTGGACGTTAAATCCAGTGGTTAAGTGCATGTTATATCCAGAGGTAAACTGGAGCCAATAACCTTTGGGAATCTCAACACATACTGAAACTGATTTATGCTTCAACACAGAGGTGATCAACCTTATGGTTCAGGAAAGTCACATTAAATTTAACTTTAAAACAATCGCAGTGAAATTGTTTTTTAACGTCTGGCACTTTAAGCAAATAACGTAAAAAATAATCATATATATATATATATATATATATATATATATATATATATATATATATATATATATATATATATATATATATATATATATATATATATATATATGAACAACCACTGTGAAAAAATATTGAACTTCCAAGCGCTTTCGGGATTTCTCACATTATCAAGGAAGTGTAAAATTAATAGAACAGCAGAAGACATATGAAGATTGAGACACTTATGCGTTTCGCCACACAGTGGCTTCATTAGTCAAATGCAAAGCAGAAAGGTGTAAGGAGAGGAGGAGTTTGAGGTAATCAGTCCCTCGGCCTGGAGTCTATGTGTTCAGTCCATCAATATTGTAGAAAGTACAGCATAGAGCCGTAGAGGTGGCTTATATACTGTAGTCAGGTGAGGCGAAGCAGCAGGAGGCGGGATCATAGTGGAACCATCCACTAGTCGAAGTAGGTCTTCGTCCAAAGGTTGGACAAGTGTTGAAGAATTCCTTGTATCAAGATCCCATGATGTTGCAGTGTCTGACAGATGTGACAAATGGTTTTGAAAACCGACGAGTTAAAGATTGAGACACTTATGCAGCATATGGGAATATTTATAAAGGAAACGTTTCGCCACACAGTGGCTTCATCAGTCCAATACAAAGCAGAAAGGTGTAAGCCACTTCTACGGCTCTATACTTCACTTTCTACAAGATTGATGGACTGAACACATCGACTCCAGGCTGAGGGACTGATTACCTCAAACTACTCCTCTCCTTACACCTTTCTGCTTTGTATTGGACTGATGAAGCCACTGTGTGGCGAAACGTTTCCTTTATAAAGATTCCCATATGTTGCATAAGTGTCTCAATCTTCAACTCGTCGGTTTTCAAAATATTAAATATTAAAATATTCAAAAGCTTGTGGGACATGTAAGAGACTGCAGCTAACATTTAAGGTGACCTTCGAGATTACATTGAAGGTGACATTTAAGATTACGTTTAAGTGACTTTTGAGATTACATTTAAGGTAACACTTAAGGCTAAATTTTCAAGTGATACTCGAGGGCCCAGTTAAGCTAACACTTAAAGTTATGTTTCATGAGGGAACTTAACACTGTGACCTAAATTTTAACCTAACTAATGTTCTTCTTGAAAACGTTTCTTCATAGATGTATGTGTTAACATGTTAGATTGACGGAGTAGGTGGAGACGAA
Organism: Cherax destructor; assembly: GCA_009830355.1. Classification (NCBI taxonomy): domain Eukaryota; kingdom Metazoa; phylum Arthropoda; class Malacostraca; order Decapoda; family Parastacidae; genus Cherax; species Cherax destructor. Next base: position 466,195 of record WNWK01000297.1, on the reverse strand, counting down.
GGAGTTGACATCTAGTTAGAGTGTGATCAAGGCAATTTTTACGAACTTAGGGAAAAATGGTTAGCAAGCATTGAACTCAGGAGGTGGGAAATAGAGTGCCTGCACTCTGAAGGATGGGTGGCCTGCACTCTGAAGGATGGGTGGCCTGCACTCTGAAGGATGGGTGGAAATGTTAAAGTTCTGGAGGCTTGAAGAATAATGCTGATACATTAAATGAGTGAAAAAAACGGACTTTAACAAGACGCACTGAATGCAGGTAAAAGCCCTAAGCATGACGCATTAAGTAACTGGTAACACTGGCCCAATATGCATAAAAACGTTTGGCAACAGTGACTCATCTCCAAGTGCCTGGCAACACTGACAGGTCACAGACACAACACATTAATGCTTAGAATAACTGAACCAACACAAACAACTACTGAGTAGCTTAAAAGTTCAATTCTGAGTCTTCGACCACAGGCACTCCAAGATAACTGTTTGCACCATGTCGATAATGTGAGGAGACAGGGAAGGAAGAAGAGAGGAAGGGAGGAGAGGTGAGGAGGAAGAGAGGGAGATAATGAATAAAAAGGCAAAATATCGTGATTGAAATAATACACAAATAACCCATATACAGAAGAGAGGAGCTTACGACGACGTTTCTGTCCGACTTGGACCATTTACAAAGTCACATTAAGAAAAAAGGAGTGAGGAAGCCAGTATAGACAGGCGAGTGAGACAGTGACGGGAACAAGAGAGGTAGAAGAGCAAGTAGTGTTTGGGAGGTAGCGGAAGAAAAAATAATGGTGGTGGAAAGTAGGGAAAGTAGTTTAGTGGCAAGAGAGAAAAAAGGGGGAAGTGAAGGGTGAAGGGAGGCAAAAGTAAAGGTAGTAGCAATAGTAGAAGAATGGAGGGAAAGAGGACCAAGTAGAATTAGAAGTGGGGTCAAAGGACAAGAAAAAGAAGTGCAGGAGAGGTGAGGAGGAGAGAGTTGGGAAGGAGAGGTGAGGAGGAGAGAGAGAGTTGGGAAGGAGAGGTGAGGAGGAGAGAGAGAGTTGGGAAGGAGAGGTGAGGAGAGAGAGAGAGAGTTGGGAAGGAGAGGTGAGGAGGAGAGAGAGAGTTGGGAAGGAGAGGTGAGGAGGAGAGAGAGAGTTGGGAAGGAGAGGTGAGGAGGAGAGAGAGAGTTGGGAAGGAGAGGTGAGGAGGAGAGAGAAAAGATTGGGAAGGAGAGTGAGGGAGGAGAAGAGAGAGTTGGTAAAGGAGAGGTGGAGGGAGGAGAGAGAGAGTTGGGAAGGAGAGGTGAGGAGGGAAGAGAGGTGGGAAGGAGAGGTGAGGAGGAAGAGAGTTGGGAAGGAAGGTGAGGGGAGGAAGGTGTGGGAAGGGAAGTGAGGAGGAGAGAGAAGAGTTGGAAGGAGAGGTAGGAGGAGAGAGAGAGAGTTGGGAAGGAGAGGTGAGGAGGAGAGAGAGAGAGTTGGGAAGGAGAGGTGAGGAGGAGAGAGAGAGTTGGGAAGGAGAGGTGAGGAGGAGAGAGAGAGTTGGGAAGGAGAGGTGAGGAGGAGAGAGAGTTGGGAAGGAGAGGTGAGGAGGAGAGAGAGAGAGTTGGGAAGGAGAGGTGAGGAGGAGAGAGAGAGAGTTGGGAAGGAGAGGTGAGGAGGAGAGAGAGAGAGTTGGGAAGGAGAGGTGAGGAGGAGAGAGAGAGTTGGGAAGGAGAGGTGAGGAGGAGAGAGAGAGTTGGGAAGGAGAGGTGAGGAGGAGAGAGGAAAACCAGAAATTGTGTATTTCCCCAGAGTTATGATGCTTGGATAAACATACGAATGGTGCTGATGTTTATAATGTTGGTAGTGGTGGTAGGGGATGGTGAGGTTAGTGGTGGTGGTTGCCGGGGTTGGTGGGGACAAGGTGTGCGGTGCCCTGGTACGCAACGCTCTCGCTTTACACACAGTGTCCGGGGTTCGATCCCCGGCAAAGGTGGAAACACTAACCTGGGTGTTATGTGACAGGTGTGGGTCGCACCCTGGGGGACAAGATTGAAGGACCACAATGGAAATAAGACAGACAGTCCTCGATGACGCACTGACTTTCATGGGTTTTCCTGGGTGGCTAACCCTCCGTGCTTAAAAATCCGAACAATATTTTATCTTAAAGGCGTTGATTAAGGTGGTTTAGTTCTTGAGGTTAGTTTACCTGGAGAGGATTTTGGGGGTCAACGCCCCCGCGGCTCGGTCTGAGACCATGCCTGTGTGTGTTGATTGTTGGGGGACTGGTTGGGGGTTAGTAGTTTTGATTGTGGTAGGGGGACTAGTTGGGGTTAGTAGTTTTGATTGTGGTAGGGGGACTAGTTGGGGTCAGTAGTTTTGATTGTGGTAGGGAGACTAATTGGGGTTGTTCCTGTTGGTTGTATTGGTGCAGGATAGTGAGGGTAGTGGCGTGGGGAGAAGCGGGGAGAGGAGGCAGGACGTACGTTTATTCAGATACAGTACAAATAAATAGTTACAAATTATCATACACAGCAGCATGGGTGTAGATTACCCAGGATAACACAAATGTCAGTGTGTGAGAGGGGGGATAGAGCGAGGAGCGGAGGTTTAGAGGGAGGGGGGAAAGATGAAGGGAAAGACTAAGGGGAGTGGAGGGTTAGATGGAAGAAGGAAGGGAGGGAGACAGCGAGGACAAGGGGGTTAAAGGGAGGGAGTTAGGGAGGGAAGGAGAGAGGGAGGGAGTGATAGTGGGGGTTCACTTGCTTGGTGAAAACGACATCATAAATAAGCAAATGTTTGTTGATGGAACGAAAAGAAGAGCGACAATTTCCTCTTACTCGAGACTCGCCATATCCATTTCTCTCTCTCTCTCTCTCTCTCTCTCTCTCTCTCTCTCTCTCTCTCAACAGTTGCCAAATATTCAACACATTTATGGATCAAGATCAACGAGGCTATTGGGATCCACAGCTCTCATAATGCCACCCTGTTATCATTAACTATTTTTCTAAGAGTACAAAAGTCAGCCCAGTAGGACACCTCATGTGGATTAAAATCAAAGTGGATCGTGGCAGAGTAACTCATGAACCACCGCCATACTATGCTAGATAATTTATTCAAGCTCACCGTACAAACTATATTCACGTTGTTGAGTTGTTGATAGGAATTCTTTTAAATAACTTATAAATTACATGGTCTTATAATAATAATAATTATAATAATATTGCCGGACTTGAGTCCTGGAGGTGGGAAGTGCAGTGCCTGCACTCTGAAGGAGGGGTGTTGATAAGTTGCAGTTTTGTAACTGTAGTGTAGGCAGTGACGGAGTGAACAATGATGAAAGTGTTTCTTCTTTTCCGAGTCACACTGCCTTGGTGGGAAACGGCCGATGTGTTAAATAATAATAATAATAATAATCTTTATTTCTACAAATACATAATACAACTTATACAGACCATAGCTGACATCATTGATATACTATATACAAAGCCCCTTGTTATGCAGAGCATTTCCGGTAACTTAGGTTAATTTTGTTCCCAGGATGCGACCCTCACCAGTCGAATAACACCCAGGTACCTATGATGATGCTAGGTGAACATGGACAGCAGGTGTCTTAAGGAAACACGTCCTAATGTTTCCACCCGTACCGGGCATCGAACCACAGACTTCAATGTGTGAGCTAAGTGGCAACAAACCAAGTTACGGGACACCTCGAAACCACTGGGAAATAGCGTGTGATCAGACACGGGATGTACTGATTGTTTAGGAACTTTAAGGTCTGGTACTGACCTAGAAAAAAATGTTGTGTTGCCTTTTCAGGTGTAGGAATCATGCTTAATGAAAAGTCCTGAGCAAAGGTTCTCCGAGGCTTCACAATGCTGATGGCAGTTCTGGAAGCAGAATTAGATTCTTCTGCACGCCATAGGTAATAATCGTACCATTACTGACAAGCTGTTATGTAAAAGGAGACATATGCAAATGATGTGACATCATATTATGGCAAACTTTCCGCTCTCCAGGAGCTTGACAGGAGTTCCTGGAGAGCGAAACGTTGCCACAATAAATTTACCTAGCATGTTGTGGGTAGAGTGGGGGAGTGTAGAGGACCGGAAGTGTAGTCTAATACGTAGCAATATCTTCTGCCAAACCGAGGTCCTACTTCTGCAAGGTCCGGAGTGCCACTGAACTCCTCACACAGAAGTGTGGAGGAATATGAATATGAAAGAGTCACAGGCTACAACCTTCTAACCCTCATACGTAACCTATAGATAATATTACATTACTAACAAACACTAAACAGGGTTGAGGAATCACCACAATTCTCTCCACAATGATAGACGAATAATGGATTGATCGTTTGACCATCCCAGTGAATAAGACATATTTGTCATAGCAGAAAGAGAAGGCAATTGAGCGCTACATCCGCGCGCTGAGAAAGAATGGGATGGTCATATATTTTTGCTTCTGGCCACAGACTTTTCCCAATACATCACAAATCGTTGTGTTAAAATGGATGATGACTTACCTGAAGAAATCAAAGGCATTCTTGAACTGTAATATTGTGTGTGACATTATGCTATGAGTCACGTGTATGTTAAGTGGTAGGTCATTATCATTTATTATCATTCAACACTTTCACCATCACTCATACATAATCACTGTCTTTGCAGAGGCTCTCAGATACGGCAGTTTAGAAGTCCCTCCAAACTGCCAATATAGCAAACCCTTTCTTTTAAAGTGCAGGCATTGTACTTCCCATTTCCAGGACTCAAGTCCGGCTAACAGGTTTCCCTGAATCCCTTCACAAAATGTTACCCTGCTCACACTCCAACAGCTCGTCAGGTCCCAAAAACCATTCGTCTCCATTCACTCCTATCTAACACGCTCACGCACGCTTGCTGGAAGTCCAAGCCCCTCGCCCACAAAACCTCCTTTAACCCCCTCCCTCCAACCTTTCTCCCCCTACAGATTTATACGCTCTCCAAGTCATTCTACTTTGTTCCATTCTCTCTAAATGACCAAACCACCTCAACAACCCCTCTTCAGCCCTCTGACAAATACTTTTAATAACTCCACACCTCATTCTAATTTCCACACTCCGAATTTTCTGCATAATATTTACACCACACATTGCCCTTAGACACGACATCTCCACTGCCTCCAGCCTCCTCCTCGCTGCAACATTTACACCCATATAAGAGTGTTGGTACCACTATACTCTCGTACATTCCCTTCTCTGCCTCCATCGATAACGTTCTTTGTTTCCACAGATACCTCAACGCACCACTCACCTTTTTTCCTTCATCAATTCTATGGTTAACCTTATCCTTCATATATATATATATATATATATATATATATAAAATGATGTTACTTTGAAAAGATCCATTGCATCACATACAACCTTTAATAGAAAATAAAAATTAGATCAAGACTTAGATTCTGAATGTTATACGGGTTAACATACATGATTTTATTAATATTTTTTAGTGTTTTACTCATGAGTTGAGTTTTTCAAGGAATGGTAATAATAATCAGCTTAACCTTCTAACTGTTTAACTAATATACTTGTGAAATAGCGTTAGATATTGCAGGCATCTAAATTGTTTTCCTTGCTGATATTTAGGCCTATATCTACCAGAGGCTTTTTTATATGTTAAATTTTGAAAGGAGAAGGAATTATTATCACTGGTTCTTGCAAATTTCTTGACCACCCTTGTAAAGTGCTGGAGCATTTATGTTCCATAAATCTACAGTTTAAGAGATATAATTCTAAATGCTACGAGTGTGTTTGTGATATATAAATACACATGTGAGAGAGAGGGAGAGAGGGGGAGAGAGAGATTGAGATTATTAATTATTCAGTGACTCAAGAATCTGAGACTAGATCGCGGAAGTATATTAATCTTGTTGACTTCCAGCGCACATCTTACATATATGGCCAAGATTTAGTGTAATCCTGATCGTGTTTGGTGTTGCGTTTATCAAAAGGTGTTTGTAAACTCGTTAAGAGAAAGTCGGCCACGAGGAAGGAATCAAGAGTAAGTTATATTTTGCTTTCTGGCTGCCGTTTGTTTACGTCAGCGCACACCCGCCTCACTCTGCCAACACCTGATTCTTAGCCTAACAAATAATCTCTCACTCATGGTTAAGGGGGCGACTCCATGAAGCTCTTGGACTATGAAATTCTTCACAGTCTATGACCAACAGTAACAACCAACAGTAACAGCCAACAGTAACAGCCTGGTTGATCAGGCCCTGATCCACCATGAGGCCTGGTCACAGACCGGGCCGCGGGGGCGTTGACCCCCGAAGCCCTCTCCAGGTGTATTCCAGGTATAAGTTCTGATGAACGCTAATAAAATTTTTGCTGTCATTACAATAATCTTCCTTATCCATCCTTAGCTTTCTTCATCCTCCATCCTCGTCTTTTTATCTTTATTCCCTTTCTCCTTCAGGAGTGACGCAGTTTGCTTAAAGGTTCCGCCTCCTGCCAATGTGTGCACTAGTTGTGATGTGTAGTGACCCTGTGTGATGCTTCAGTGATGTCTGGTCGCTGCAGATGCTTCAGTGATATCTGGTCACTGCAGATGCTTCAGTGATATCTGGTCACTGCAGATGCTTCAGTGATGTCTGGTCACTGCAGATGCTTCAGTGATGTTTGGTCACTGCAGATGCTTCAGTGATGTCTGGTCACTGCAAATGCTTCAGTGACGTCTGGTCGCTGGAGATGCTTCAGTGACGTCTGGTCGCTGGAGATGCTTCAGTGACGTCTGGTCGCTGGAGATGCTTCAGTGATGTCTGGTCGCTGCAGATGCTTCAGTGATATCTGGTCACTGCAGATGCTTCAGTGATGTCTGGTCACTGCAGATGCTTCAGTGATGTCTGGTCACTGCAGATGCTTCAGTGACGTCTGGTCGCTGGAGATGCTTCAGTGACGTCTGGTCACTGCAGATGCTTCAGTGACGTCTGGTCACTGCAGATGCGTGTAGAAATCAACGTGCTAGTGAGGTAATGCTTCCTGGCCAGGAGAGCCTGGGTAGCAAGGAGAGAAATCTTTGCAAGAAAATTACTGCCTATTATTTACCTCACTCCTTGGGTCGGTTAAGCTCTGATATAATAAACTCTGTCAGTTTCGCATGTTAAACTGCATTATATATATTCCACGAGAACGTATTTAACGCTTGCGGAGTTGACTGCAGTGTTTTCCAGCGACTGGTGAGAGAAATACGTAAGAATGCGGGGGTAAGTAACCCAGGGTAAGTAACCCAGGGTAAGTAACCCAGGATAGCCCGAGAAAGCCAGTCCTGGCTTGCTTCCGTTAAGGTTCTCCGGCTCTCTGCCCATACTATCCGCAGCTGATTTACACTTACGTAACAAAATAAGCGATTTATGTTTTAGTGAAATTTTTTTTATTTACAGCTAAGAAATTATTTACAACTACGCAGCTAGATGATTTACACCTGTGTGAAAAAAAGTGATTTTTACTTATGGGACAGGTGACTGAAGATTAGAGACACTTGTGTAACTTTCATTGCGGAAGCGTCACCAGCCAGTGGTTTCTTTAGTCCAATACAGAGAAGAACGGTGGAAGATGAGGAGACTGAGGTAATCAGTCCCTCAGCCTAGAGTCGTTGTATTCAGTCCTTCAGTCTTGTAAACGGTATCTATAATTGTAGACGTTTCGCCCTCCAGTGACTTCATCAATACACGGCCATAAGAGTGATTACCTCGTCCTTTGTATACAGTTCTATAGTCTTCACATTATGTCCTTGTATTGTACTGATAAAGGCAATGGATGGCGAAACGTCTACAATTAAAGGTGGTATAAATCTTGGTGATAAATACCGACAAATTGGTATAGAAAGACACGTAAGCCAACAGTAGGAAATATTTATTAGAAAATAAAAATGTCGTAGTGTTTACTCACGTGTGTTTCACGATGTAAGACACGTAGATAATGCGCATGTTTCTAATGTTTTATCTTGTCGATACTGTATACCATTTATGTACGAAAATAACTATGGTATTTATTAGCTAAATAATGTAGCGCTTAAACTCAATGCGTTAAAAAAATTAGGAGTTCTGAGTAGATGAAATTTAACGCCAAGACGACAGTGTTTAAGTGTTGGCAGTAAAGATAATTACATTCTTGGCTTCATATCAAGAAGTATAAATAATAGAAATTCTAAAGTGGTTCTTCAACTTTATCTCTGGTTGGATCTCGTATAGATTATCCTGCTCAGTTGAGGTCTCCATTTTATAGGATGGACATAAATGCGCTGGAAAATATAGATATATAACGAAGTTGATGCCAGGTAGTATGGGAAATCTTTCCTATGAAGATAGGCTGAAGGCACCGAATTTTCACTCTGTAAAGCTGGAGAGTTAGAGGGTTTGCGACTGACAGGTAAAATGGAAAATAGAAATAAATCAAGGGGGACATAACGTAACGAAAATATCTAACCAAGACAGGACTCGCAGTCAGTTATTAAAGTTGGAGAAATTCAGATTTGGTAAGGATATAGCGAAGTATTGGTGAGCCAATAGAGTTGTAGATGAGCGGAACAAACTCCCAGGCAGCGACACTGGGGGCGAAAACTTTGGGTAGCTTTAAATATAGGTTGGACGGGTACATAAGTGGGTGTCAGCTGGGTCTTCCTAGCATAAGCTTTAGGCTACTGGAGAGTTGCTTATGTTATTATTCAAGAATATCCTAATCCCTAAAATAGGGGTTAAAGGCAACTCTTAGCCTATATCTACAGAACCATACATCTCAAGGTGTATGTACCACCATAGTTACCAAAAAATAATAACAAAGATGATAAACTCTTGCAAGTTTTTTTTTTAAATTTATGTATAATTCAAGCATTTGGCGCAGTTTAATAATGTGAATTATTTTATTCGCAAATATCATCCAAAAAGAATCTGTCTTTCTCGTTGACTTGCATTAGTCAGCGTGCGAGGGACGGAAGAATATAATTTTCAAAGAGGCAAATATAAGATTTTCATGAAAACAAGAGCGACACGGTAACCAAGGTGCTTGACATGATGTGTGGTGATGCACCAAGACTGTACATGAATGCTATTCAATACGTACAAGAAGAATTAGACACATGTGCAACATCTGGGTATCTTTATTGTAGACGTTTCGCTCTCCAGTGGCTTTATCAGTGCAATACAAGGACACGATTTGAAGAAAGTAGAACTATAAGTCCCTCGGCCTTGGAGTCGAAGATCACCGTAGTCTTCACAGATTCCAAGACTGAGGGACTGATTATCTCTTCTCTTGTATATAGTTCTACTTTCTTCAAATTGTGTCCTTATATTGCATTGATAAAGCCACTGGATGGCGAAACGTCTAGAAATAAGGATACCCAGATGTTGCACATGTGTCTGAGTCTCCATGCACGAGGTCTTGACTCGAGGAGGTAAGAAACATCTTCACAACCGTAAGAGGTCCAAAAGTCTTGTATATTTGATCCGTTTGCGATCTCCGTTTTCCGTCTTGCTTAAGCATATTGCTGTTTGTACTGTTGCTTCTTTAACTTCATGGAGCTCCTCGATTCTAGTTGAACCGAAAGAGCGAAATATATTGAGATAGCTGAGGCCAGTCACGGGAGAGTGCCACTGTGACAGACACTCTGTGACAGAGGCACTGCAGCTCTGTTTACCTCTACCAGAGGGGAAAAATAACGGTACATGAAGTGAGATGACGAGCAGATCGTGGGTGGCGAGGGGGAGAGAGAGAAGGTGAGGGAGATTTGGGGAGAGGACGTGGTTGGTGTCAGAGACGCACCTGCGTCTCCGTGTAATACTCGAGAGCTTCAACATGTCAGGTGAAGTTCATAGAATTTATTAGCGTCTCACCTGTCGTCATCTACGTCACGTTGAGGGGGGAAAATGAGATATTTGCCTCAAGGACTAGCGTGTGTCTTGGGCCAGGTTGTGTGCGGTTATTTCTGTTTCAGTGTGTTGGAATGCGCGCGTAAAGTGTTAGTTGTGGATGTTGCTCTGGGTGCGCGCGCAAAATGGCACCTGGTTAAGTGCAGGTGGGAGGTAAACATACTTTGCGCTCTCACGATCTTCCTCTGTCTTTACTGTTTTTGTGTGTACGCATCTATTTGTACTCAACCGTTTGTATCTGCGTTCAAGTCTCAGCTTGTAGCCTTGCTTCCCATCTGCCTGTGATCTAATTCCCCTATTATTAACCTCGTGGGCCCTATCATACCTATTCTTAAAGAGATAGGCAGGTAGGTAGGTCGGAAAGTCGGTAGGTAGGTCGAAGAGTTGGTAGTTAGGTAGGTATGTAGGTAGGTGTCTGGATGAGTGGGTGGGTGTGCGCCTAAGTGTGTGTTTTAAGACAGACGTACACAAATTTACTAGAGACTCGTGTATGAAGAACTACCAGCAGCAGCACCTTGGGTGAGACCGTTAGCCACACGAACACAGGTGGGTGAGGCTGTCACCCACACGTACACAGGTGGGTGAGGCTGTCACTCACACGCACACAGGTGGGTGAGGCTGTCACTCACACGCACACAGGTGGGCGAGGCCGTCACCCACACAGGTGGGTGGGTAGAGTAACGGAACAGTTGAAACCTGTTTAAATTTTACTACTTTAATTTTCTCACGAGTAACAGATATAAATAACTGTCATATTTCCTTACTCTTCCTGAGCAGTAAATAGGTACCTGGGTGTTAGTCGACTGTTGTGGGTCGCATCCTGGAGGAGATTTAAAAAAAAAAAAACAGTGGAAAGAGAGAGAGAGAGAGAGAGAGAGAGAGAGAGAGAGAGAGAGAGAGAGAGAGAGAGAGAGAGAGAGAGAGAGAAAGAAAGAGAGAGAGAGAGAGAGAGGACTCCAATAATGCAATGATTTTATTGGGTTATGCTGGTGGCTAAGTTTCCGGATTAGAAATCTGAACAAAATCTTATTTTGCATCGCCTCGGTTTACCCATGAAACAAGTATACAATGAAAAAACCCCACAGAAATACAGTACAATGCGATCTTTTATTGACTACGTTTCGCCCAAACAGTGGGTTTTTATCAAATCACGAACATATCTACCTGAACAGGGAGTACTCTAGTATAGTGGAGAGTCAGATGTCCGTATTTTATACCATTCATCTCCAAAACAAGTACAATAAAACAGAGGAATTATCAGTAGGTTCTTTCTTTAGAGTACATAGGACTTGAGGTGTATAATTCTTTAAAGAGTAGAATGATCACATGATTAAAACATTCAGTCACCTTCAGCTTCCTCCACATTTCATTTCCTATTTCAGGAAAATTTTCTACCGCATCAACATGACTCTGAGAATAATCACCAGCAAAATATGCCATTCTTCCAGTTTGTGAGGTGGCCAAACATGTCAACAAGGCTCTCACGAATCATAACATCAGTATGGCTACTGTCTTGACGTGAACGACTTAGTGAAGAGATCAGCCAAGGTGACTGAATCCAGCTTAGAGGTATATGTTACCCCATGCGGGAATGTGGAGTGTATGTGGACGACACAGCCAGGCGTTTATATCTGTGCTTAAGAGAACATGTGTGGACAGCAGGACAAAGTAGACAACGCTTAGGTGATATACCGGTAGAACCTAATGAAATAGGAAGAAACCAAGTTAATTATGAAGGAGAAAGATTTCCAGAAGTGACATTTCCTCGAGTCAGTCTTAACCACAGGAGCCGGAAAGATGGCCTAGGACTAGAGAGGATTTAGTATGTTAGAAGTGTTCGCCAAGTTGATTTTACTATACATCCACCAACCCACCCACCCACATTCACGAAAAACCCACCAGCACCCAGTGAGCAAGTGACTGACTCATCCACCTCCACGATACCTCTCTGCACCTGACCACACCACACTTCTGTTCCCTATATACATACATATATATATATATATATATATATATATATATATATATATATATATATATATATATATATATGTGTGTGTGTGTGTGTGCGTAGTAAAAATATGTTTTCTCCGAAATTGATTCACACTAGACTGGCTATACATTAAGTTAAGAGTTAGTAAGTCAGGTTAGTGCATTACAAAGACAAACGTGGTCGTTTTTCTAATGCTTGTTGTAACAACTATTAATAATGGTTCGTAATGGTCAACCATCTTCCTACAACCTTACTACTTATTATTATTCCTATTCCTATTCCTATCCTCCTCCTCCTCCTCCTCCTCCTCCTCTTCCTCCTCTTCCTCCTCTTCCTCCTCTTCCTCCTCTTCCTCCTCTTCCTCCTCTTCCTCTTTCTCCTCCTCTTCCTCCTCTTCCTCTTTCTCCTCCTCTTCCTCTTTCTCCTCCTCCTCTTCCTCTTTCTCCTCCTCCTCCTCTTCTTCCTCTTCCCCCTCCTCTTCCTCCTCCTCCCATCACGTGGCTGGGTTGTGGGTCGCCCACACTGGAGCACAAAACAGGTGACGCTCAGGTCCACCATAAGCAAACTGATGTTTGTTAGGAAAACTTAATTTTTCCAGGTGGAGATGTCAGCATTCACTGATATTACTAAATATTTCACTAGAACTTTCTTAAGCATGATCATCAAGAGCACAAGGCAGATTTTTAAGGTCCCCAGTCGTCAAACACTTACCCGAGAGTGCCACGACGCCCTCACACCTGTCGCCTGGGACTCACCCAGTGTGGCACCTCTGTCCTCCCCCGCCAACTCACCGCATCTTTCAACACCATTTACACATTCCGTCTCTCTGGCATGGCACTCTAACATTATTATATATGTGATATTAATACCCAAAACACAACTACTGCTGTTAATAATTCTACTATAAATGCTATTAATATTTAAAATAATACTATCAACACGTCCATTAATACTGCTACAAATATTGCAATAAATACTACTATAAAAACAATGTTAACACTAATGCTAATCGTCATTAATGTATGACCATTCACTTTGTAAATACATATTTTTGTTATTTATCTCACAGTTCGTCATAAATATTAAATTTCATATAAATTTATACAATTAAAATTTAGAGTGATGTGGGAACGAACTTTTCGTAAAAAATAAACACACACACATTACCAGTTATGACACAAGCATGTACACAGTGTGGTCACCCTAACATTACCAGTCATGACAAGCACGTACCCAGTGTGGTCACCCTACATTACCATTACCAAAATCATTGGACCCCACACAAGCACGTACACAGTGTGGTCACCCAAACATTACCAGTCATGACAAGCACGTACACAGTGTGGTCACCCAAACATTACCAGTCATGACAAGCATGTACACAGTGTGGTCACCCTAACATTACCAGTCATGACAAGCACGTACACAGTGTGGTCACTCTAACATTACCAGTCATGATAAGCACGTACACAGTGTGGTCACCCAAACATTACCAGTCATGACAAGCACGTACACAGTGTGGTCACCCTAACATTACCAGTCATGACACAAGCATGTACACAGTGTAGTCACCCTAACATTACCAGTCATGACACAAGCATGTACACAGTGTGGTCACCCTAACATTACCAGTCATGACAAGCACGTACCCAGTGTGGTCACCCTAACATTACCAGTCATGACAAGCACGTACCCAGTGTGGTCACCCTAACATTACCAGTCATGATAAGCACGTACACAGTGTGGTCACCCAAACATTACCAGTCATGACAAGCACGTACACAGTGTGGTCACCCTAACGTTACCAGTAATGATAAGCACGTACACAGTGTGGTCACCCTAACATTACCAGTCATGACAAGCACGTACCCAGTGTGGTCACCCTAACATTAACAGTCATGACACAAGCATGTACACAGTGTAGTCACCCTAACATTACCAGTCATGACACAAGCATGTACACAGTGTAGTCACCCTAACATTACCAGTCATGACACAAGCATGTACACAGTGTAGTCACCCTAACATTACCAGTCATGACACAAGCATGTACACAGTGTGGTCACCCTGAAGACAAGTGTTCTAACTGGACTGTGGTAGTCCCTTAACTACTATCCCCCAACTCACCTAATAAATGACATTCTCAAACGGGCACAAGACTAACTTTCTCTATGTCACGTGGATTTCATTTTATTTACTTATTTTTGCTAAACAGAAGATGGCAGACAACTACTCACTAAAATAAGAAATATTCCCAAGTCTCCATACACTTTAGGTTCTTGCCAAAACACACACGTTAATACTTAAATTTCCTGGTTTTTTTTTTTTGTGTGTGTGGATTCGCGTGACTCTGTCTGTGACTCAGTTAACGAAACATACTTCATATTTATCCATACTTGGATAAAGTTGCTTATGGATTCTTGTGTACACTGAAGCTTCTGAAGCTGACGGTTATATTTGGTTATTTGTGTGCCACGAGCTTATAATTAACAAGATTACGATGATTTTGTAGCAGATGCTTCCTCCCCAGCTAGAACAAGTCTGGTTCGACACACGTCGCAGCTAGCCCCAGGTATCCCCAGACTGGTTCTTCTCCACCAACATTACTGTCTTCTGTTCTTTACTTTCTTATACAACGAAGAGTTGTTTTTCCTTTAACCACTAATGACTTCTGTGATGTGCAGACATGTCTCGCCTATTTGTGGTTGCAGGGGTCGATCCGCAGCTCCTGGCCCCGCCTCTTCGCTGGTCGTTACTAGGTGTACCGTGTCAATCCTCCCGTGTTATTTATGTTTAATTTCAGTAACAGAAAAACAGGTGATGTCACAATATGCAGAACAACCATTCTAAAACTGTCCTAATCATACTTCTTTAGTTTCCCAGTTTTGCTCTGCACTGAGGCCTGGTCACAGACCGGGCCGCGGGGGCGTTGACCCCTGGAACTCTCCCTGTAAACTGATCAAGTCACACAAGCTTAAAATTAGACTTAATATTTTAAAAAAACTGTTTGAATGAACAAGTTTTACCAAAATCTCTTTTACCAAATAGATTCCTTGACATGAGAGATAAAATTGGATTCATTTATAATTAATAAAATTTGGGAAGAATTTAAGGTACATTAGACAAATTTTTGGCTAGAATATAAGCTTTGTTTCACGGATCACTGACTACCTACATCATCATCATCAAAGTCAGGTGTTGCTGTGGGGTGGCAGTGAGGTGTAGTCTGGTCTTCATAATGCCTTCCTGTTAACCTTTTATTTTTATAGTTCCTTGATAGTGTGAGAAGTCACGAAATCGCTTGGAATTTCACTATTTTTTGACAGTGGTTTTTCTGCGCGCGCACACACAATAAATAAATATATATATATATATATATATATATATATATATATATATATATATTATACACACACAGTTGAAAGTGCACAAGTATAATGGTATTATTTTTTCCCATCATAATCAGAACTATTACTAGTAACATAATCATACATACCTCACTTTTTTTATTTTGTACCATGCATACCTCACTTTCATTTTTGTACTATTACTCATGAACATTTCTAAGTCATTTTCGTACCAGTAATACAAAGTCCAGTTATATACCAAACGTAAGGTTTAAACCTCCATGACAGACTTACAAACAAACCACTACTGGGAGACTAATTTACAGCATAAACCATTACTGATCAATTTAAAGCATAAACCCCGGTAAAGTACACTTAAAAACATCAATCATTATTAAAAGGTATTAAACTTAAGAGTTTGAGGCGACATTGTTCATGGCGTCATTCTGGCGCCGTCCGAAACTGTCACTTAATTAAAGGTAGAGTCTGAAAATAACCCTCCCTGGGGACGGAAATATACGATACCTCGTAAATGGTAGAGCATTTAGACCGTAACCGAAAGGACCAGGTTCGAACCCTGGGCGAGGCTAGGTAAATACTCATTTCTCCTGTATTCGGATTAACCCACCGGGGTTAAACCAAATAAAGTCTCCTTCCCGAGTTATCCTTAAGTGTGGGTTTAACTCTTCCTGGCACATTCTTACGTGTTAGGTTACCACTTATCAAGTTATTCCTACCTCTTTCCGAGTTATCCTTATTACATAAGAACATAAGAACATAAGAAAGGAGGAACACTGCAGCAGGCCTGTTGGCCCATACTAGGCAGGTCCTTCACAATCCGTCCCACTAACAGAATATTTGCTCAACCCAATTTTCAATGCTACCCAAGAAATAAGCTTTGACAATTCTACCCACTCATGCACGAGTCCCACTCAAATCCAACCCCTCTCACTCATGAATTTATCCAACCTAAATTTGAAACTACCCAAGGTCCTAGCTTCAATAACCCTACTAGGCAGACTGTTCCACTCATCAACTACCCTATTTCCAAACCAATACTTTCCTATATCCTTTCTAAATCTAAACTTATCTAACTTGAATCCATTATTGCGGGTTCTCTCTTGGAGAGATATCCTCAAGACC
Source organism: Cherax destructor (assembly GCA_009830355.1). Lineage (NCBI taxonomy): Eukaryota > Metazoa > Arthropoda > Malacostraca > Decapoda > Parastacidae > Cherax > Cherax destructor. The sequence continues at coordinate 449,852 of WNWK01000297.1, read as the reverse complement.
TTATTTATATCCCCTTTGTTAATACCTATTTTCCACTTGTATACCTCGATCATGTCTCCCCTCATTCTACGTCTTACAAGTGAATGTAATTTTAGGGTCTTCAATCTTTCTTCGTAAGGAAGATTTCTAATGCTATGTATTAATTTAGTCATTCTACGCTGAATGTTTTCTAACGAATTTATGTCCATTCTGTAATATGGAGACCAGAACTGAGCTGCGTAATCTAGGTGAGGCCTTACTAATGATGTATAAAGCTGTAATATAACCTCTGGACTTCTGTTGCTAACACTTCTTGATATAAATCCCAGTAATCTATTTGCCTTATTACGTACGCTTAGGCATTGCTGTCTTGGTTTAAGGTTGCTGCTTACCATCACCCCAAGTCCTTCTCGCAATCTGTATGGCTAAGTTCTACGTTATTTAACTTATAAGTGCTTGGGTTATGGACACTCCCGAGCTTCAGAACCTTGCATTTATCTACATTGAACTGCATCTGCCACTTTTCTGACCACGAATTAAGTTTGTCTAAATCTTCCTGAAGTTCTATGACATCTATGTTTGAATCAATTATCCTACCTATCTTCGTGTCGTCGGCGAATTTGCTCATATCACTAGTAATTCCCTCATCAAGGTCATTGATATATATTATAAATAACAATGGGCCTAAGACTGATCCCTGTGGAACACCACTTGTTACAAGTCCCCATTCGGATTTAACCCCATTTATGCACACTCTCTGCTTCCTATTGGTGAGCCATGACTCGATCCATGACAGCACTTTTCCCCCAATGCCATGAGCTGCCACTTTCTTTAACAGTCTCTGGTGCGGTACTCTATCAAAAGCCTTACTAAAGTCTAAATAAACAATATCGAATTCTTTATCGTGATCAACAGCCTCAAAAGCTTTACTGAAGAAGGTTAATAAATTAGATAGGCAGGAACGGCCCCTCGTGAATCCATGCTGGGTATCATTAATCAAATTATGGTTATCTAGATGGCTTCTAATAATATCAGCTATAATTGACTCTAGTAATTTGCCTACAATTGAGGTCAGGCTTATTGGGCGGTAGTTTGACGGTAGTGACTTGTCCCCTGCTTTAAAAATAGGAATTACATTAGCCATCTTCCACATATCAGACACTAACTAACTAACACTTAACTAACCTCTTCACAGGACAGAGAAAATACAATGTCTTAAATCTCAATGTTGTACCACCTTTCCCTTGGTGGCAAAAAAAACAACAACATAGAAACGAGGTGCAAAACACTCACAGGGACGAGGTGACGCTACATGAATTGTCTCCCTGACACTAACGAGTTATATGCTACATTAATCTTGCTGATGGGTCGTAGTTTGTAAACCTTTGTTATTGTAGTAGTCGTATCAGCACCAGCACCAGCACTAGTAGCAGCACCAGCACCAGCAGTAGTAGCAGCAGCAACATAAAAAATAAAACTGTAGCGCTAGTAGCAGAAGCTGCTACAGCAGCCTTAGATGCGTCAGCAGCAGTAGCCGAAGCAGCAGGAACAGTAATATCAGCAACACCAACATCAAATAAGTAGCAACTGAAACAGTAATAACAGTAACTGAAGCAGCACGAGTAACATCAACAGGAAGAGCAACTGCAGCAGCAGGATCAGCAAACGCAGCTGCACTAGCAACATTACGAGAAGCAGCAGCACCTATAGCATCACTAGCATCAGCTAAAGCAGCAGTAACAGTAGCAATACCAGAATCAACAACAGTAGCATCAGAAACAGCAATAGATTCAACAGAAGCAGTAGTAGGAATAATAGGAGCATCCTAAAACGGAACACCAGAATATTAGATACAACAGCAGAAGCAGCCTCACAAAGCAGACGCAGCAGAAGATAGCATCACACACAGCAGAAACATCACCATCACCACACAACTCCCAACATTTATCTATGGTTGTAGCACCGTGGTGAGAGACATGGCCTGGGCTGTCACCATAAACACCTCACTCAGCCAACACCCACACAAACAAAGGAGAAATTAGGAGGAGTTGTCAAGTGCACCTTGAAGAATGTTCAGTATAAATGTCAAAAACAATTTGTGAAGTTCTAATTTTGGGGCTACATAAGAGAGCACTAAAACAAATTAATATTTTGGATATATTTTCTAGGTATAAGGCCAATTTGGGGTGGCAGGGGGGTCGAGGCTCAGCTCCTGGCCCTTCCTAATAACCTGCCGCTTGATACATCACTGAAGTATATAAGTGAAAGATGGTCATAAACAAATGAGGGTTTTATAAGTCGTCAGAGCCACTCCAGGATGCTGGCACTGGGGTCGACAACTTTGGTCAGAGTGCTTGCATATGCAAGTTGTTCCAATCTAGATCTAGTTACCGTATAAGAGCGGTAAAAGTTTGAAGGTGATCGGACGAGACCTTCTCGAGTTTCGAACGAGAAAATAATGAAAAGTGAGAGGAAAAAGAGAATCGAAAAAATCTGGCAACCATTTCCAAGTTCCGCTACGGAGATAATTAATAGTAGTAGTAGTTTAATAATAGTAGTAGTATGATAGTATAATAGTGTGATAGTATGATAGTAGCAGTACGAGAGTAGCGTGATAGTAAGTAGTATAGTGTGACAGTATGACAGTAGTATAGTGTGACAGTATGACAGTAGTATAGTGTGACAGTATGACAGTAGTATAGTGTGATAGTATGACAGTAGTAAAGTGTGACAGTAGTATTAGTAGTATGGCAGTAGTAGGTAGCGGCATTGGCAGGCAGCAGCGGGAAGCAACAGCAACAGCAGGAAGCAACAGCAACAGCAGGAAGCAACAGCAACAGCAGGAAGCAACAGCAACAGCAGGAAGCAACATCAACAGCAGGAAGCAACAGTAACACCAACCGCAGCAGTAGCAACAGCTTCAGCAGGAACAGCAACAGCAATTTCAGGTGCAGCAGCATCAACAGCAGCAGTAGCTTCCTTAGCAACAACAGCAGCAGCAGTATCAGCAACAGTATTTCCTCTTAATATTGAGGACAGTTCACCCCGACACACCTGGGCGTCGCCAAAGTCTGACATGTTTGCTATTTACTGCGGTCAGAGTATCAATTAACCTCTGAACGTCAACGAAGAGGGTTAATTATCGTGATATAATTTAACACACCACTGTACATCAGAACCGAAAGAAATATTATTACTTTAAGCTTTTCAATAAAGTGTGGGAGCTAGTTGACGGTGGATCGAGCCTCCAGCATTCTTAGTAGTGCAGATCTAGAGAATGTACAGAGAAATTTCAGGGCACGCATAAATACGATAAAGCACCTAAACTACTTGTAACGGTTGAAGTCCCTTGATTTGTATTCCCTGGAACGCAGGAGAGAAAGATAAATTATAAAATACACTTGGAAAATCCTAGAAGGACTAGTCCCAAATTTTCACACGAAAATCACTCCCTACGAAAGCAGAAGACTGGGCAGGAGATGCAACATCCCCAAAGAAAAGCAGGGGCGCCGCGAGTTTGCTAAGAGACAACACAATAAGTGTCAGGGGCCCAAGACTGTTCAATTGCCTCCCAGCATACATAAGAGGGATTACCAATAGATCTCTGGCTGTCTTCAAGAAGGCGCTGGACAGGCACCTAAAGTCATTACCTGATCAGCTGGGCTTTGGTTCGTACGTCAGTCTCCGTGCGGCTAGTGGTAACAGCCTGGTTAATCAGACCCTGATCCACCATGAGGCCTCATCACAGACCGGGCAGCGGGGGCGTTGATCCCCGAAACCCTCTCCAGGTATAAACACTGAGGGACAGGGAATCGATCCCCGGCACGGGTGAAATGTTGAGCACGTTTCCTTACACCTGCTGTCTCTGTTCACCTAGATACTTGCAGGGGCGCATCTACTGTGAAACTAATAAAGATTTAGCTTCAGGGCCCCTAATCCCATAGGGGCCCAAGAAGCGACTTTATAATACTTTATTTACTACAAGTACATGTACAAGGTATACAGGCCTAGCTGACATCAATGACATACTGCTACAAAGAAAGCCGCTTGTTATGCTGAGCATATCGGGCAAATTAGGTCAGTTTTGTCCCAGGATGCGACCCACACCAGTCGACTAACAATCAGGTACCCATTTTACTGATGGTTGAACATAGACAACCGGTGTAAGAAACACGCCCAGTGTTTCTACCCTCGCTGTGTGACGCGAGAGCTTTAGCCACCAGGCCACGGGGCTCAAATTTTTTGGGTCTACTGTAAGAGAAAGGGTTTTTAAAAAAATAATGATAATATAATGTAATTCAATACAAAATAAGAGTTAAAATAAAAATTAAGAGGTTATTAAAGTATCACGTAGACTAGCTGTTTCAGGTTGCCATGGTGACCCATAAGAGTTCAAGTTCAGGGCCCCAAAAACGTAGGTATGTTTATTCAGGTATACACAAATACAGTTACATAGATCATCATACATAGCAGCATATGTGTAGAGAACCTAGGATAACCAAAAAAAAGTCAGACAGTGACTTATTTCCATTGGGGTCCGCTACTGGAGACGAGACTAAAACGTCCACAGTGGAAATAAGACAGACATTCATCGGTGACGCACTGACTTTACTGGGTTACCCTGGGTGGCTAACCATCAGGGTTAAAAATCGCAGTTAAATAATATCACTCGCCTTGGCCTGGCGGTAAAAGCTCTCGCTTCACAAGGCTAAAGTCCGGGTTCGATTCCCGGCGAAGGGGTGGAAACATCAGACGTGTTTCCTTACACCGGTTGTCTATGTACATCCATCAGTAAAATGGGTACCTGGGTGTTAGTCGACTGGTGTGGGTCGCATCCTGGGACAAAACTGACCTAATTTGCCCGAAATGCTCTGCATAACAAGGGGCTTTCTATATAGTAGTATGTCATTGATGTCAGCTATGGTCTGTATACCTTGTACATGTAGTAAATAAAGATATTATTATTATTCATTGACTAAAAGATTTATAGCAGTTGACCCATTAACTTTGTCGTTTCCTTTAAAACTGAAGTGAAGTATAGAAAATGAAGCTCATAGGCTAACATCAATAAAACTGGTAAGATTTGTTAATGTGGGTTAAAATATATCTACTAAACTGAGATCATTAAGGCTGCAAGTGATCTTTTTCACCCTCGGGCAAAAATACCGTAATCCTTAAAATAGGAATTAAAGTATACTCTGAACATATATACGTTGAGAGAAATACGTCGGTGTATATATCCTGTGTAAGTTTATTCAGGTATACACAGTTATATAGAACATAAATAATCTTACATAGAACATAAATAATCTTCATATGAACACGTTGTTGACAACCTTGTTCACCTGTTCTTGCTACTTCCTGGTAAACTGCCTATCCATTTCTATCCCCTTTATACCCTGGAGTATTTTGTATGTAGTGATCATATACCCAGTCTTCTTTCCTCCAGTGATACAAGATTTTGGGTTCCATACTAGCGCTTCACATTAGAAAAAAATGGGTTGTATATACGAAGTATAAAGTGTTTTAAACGAGTCTTTGCGTAGGCTCGTGAAAACTGTTTTAATATTTGCAAGCTTAATCAGTGTTGCTAAGAGTTTTCTCTTTGTATTTTACCTCAGGAAACGGTTTAGGTAATGGTTTTATCCAGACCTTTTCTTTTGAACTGGTTCTGAGAGTTTCTTCCCTCCACTTTCCTATATGTTACAGTTTCCGGCCTCCTTTCGCAGCTTCACAATTCCTTATGTTAAGATTAAATTCCAGCGACTACTTCCAGGTCTGCTTGCTGCCTTCTTTCATCCTCTTCAGTTTGTATTCTCAATTTCGCATCATCCGACAGTAAGGATCTATACACAATTCTTTTAGCAAGGATGTTAATACAGGTCAGGAACAGTATAGGTTCGCACTCCACTGCTTACACTCTTCAATCCTGAGTCCATCCTATAGTGACTTGTGTTGTTCCAGTATTGCTTTCACCGTGCAAATATATCCCCATTACCCAGGATTTATTTTCAACCTTAACATGTAACCTCTGTCCTCTACTCCCCCTCCCCAGAGACAGACTGACAGGGACAGAGAGAGAACCAGAGACAGAATGAGACAAGGAAAGGGACAGAGAGAGGAACAAAGAGGAAATGTGGTGTTATAGTGATGCTCTTTGATCTGTTTTCCTTACAATCTCCTAGTCTTTCCATGTCGACCTTCCATCTGTTCACCTACTGTCTCTCCTACCCCTCTCCTCTCCCCTTCTTTCCCTCCCTGCTATATACATAACCACATCCCCAACTGTGTCTCCGCCCACAAGTTTTGATGATTAGATTAACCAGCAGTTGACAATAGCCCTCACGGGAGTCATTTCCTGCCAGGAGAACTTCAAGTCGCAACTTTTGCAACAAAAAGTTCCCTCCCAGGGGGACTTTGCGGGCTTCTTTTCCCCGGCACTACGGAGACGAGACACAAGAGTTGGAGGTGCGGGGAAATGATCCCATTCTTGAGTATCTTGTTGCTGGTCTGGGGGATATCTAGGGTAGAGCCTCTGATGAGAGGTTAGGCATATCAGGGAAGAAATCTTCAGGTTTTGTATGAATATTTTGCTAAGAGTTTTAACATATAGTAAAGCAATAAAAGTAAGTAACCAGGAAACTATAGAAGACAGTAGAAAGGGGGTAAGAAAAGAAGGGAGGAATAAAAAAGAGGGGGAGGAAGAGAGAAAGGGAGAGGGGAAGAGAGAGAGAGAGAGAGAGAGAGAGAGAGAGAGAGAGAGAGAGAGAGAGAGAGAGGTGGAACATAAATTAGCTAGTTAAAAAAAAGGGAACTGTAACCAGGAACAGCACTGCTGGGCCAGGAGCTATGACTCGACCCTTGCAGCCACAATTAGGCGAGTACAAGTTTTACTGAAGTGAAACCTCCAGGGAGGTGAACACCTACAAGCCTGCTAGTGGAACAATATGAACAACTCCTTCACTATTCATCACAACACTGAACACAGCTGATGAGCTTCAGCAGACAAGTGAACAAGGCTGTGTTTGGAACCTGTTCTGACTCTCACTCCTAAAACTACAGAGAAATCAAGTTTATTCTTAATTTAAGAAACACTGGCTAAACTTGTTTTGCGATTACATAAAACTATACAGCGGAACAGGTCCAAGAGGGACCGAGACGACGTCATGAGGTTTTTTTCCTCCTATTTGCGGGTTTATTTATGTATTGTTCCAGTTACGGTATTGTGACTTTTGTTTTTTAAACTTCGAAGATTCCAAAAGGTTGAGTTTATTACGTCACTTGCCCAGCTCTATCTCGCCTCACGTATCTCCACTATATATGCTCTGTTTCCTCTTTGTGCGAACTGGTAAAGTTTCTGGTGGGCGAAACGTCTAAAATGACAAACCTCAGTCTTTACCTTTACAGTATAATCCAGTCTCCGGCTGTACCTCGTCAAAATGACTTATACACACTGGTACCTGTAACCTTGCAGGAAGGTACTGTTGTAACCTTGCAGGAAGGTACTGTTGTAACCTTGCAGGAAGGTACTGCTGTAACCTTGCAGGAAGGTACTGCTGTAACCTTGCAGGAAGGTACTGCTGTAACCTTGCAGGAAGGTACTGCTGTAACCTTGCAGGAAGGTACTGTTGTAACCTTGCAGGAAGGTACTGTTGTAACCTTGCAGGAAGGTACTGCTGTAACCTTGCAGGAAGGTACTGTTGTAACCTTGCAGGAAGGTACTGCTGTAACCTTGCAGGAAGGTACTGCTGTAACCTTGCAGGAAGGTAGTGCTGTAACCTTGCAGGAAGGTACTGCTGTAACCTTGCAGGAAGGTACTGCTGTAACCTTGCAGGAAGGTACTGTTGTAACCTTGCAGGAAGGTAGTGCTGTAACCAGCAGTCTGGAGAATTGATGATCTACTGGTAACGTGTCTCGTTGCCAAGACGCAAGTTCATTATGAAGACAGAGTTGCACACCTACTTGCAATAACAACGCTCAAGTGACATACGAATGATCATAATAAAAATCATTGGAAAATGCTAGGAATAGGAATCATAGAGTGCATGGGGAATGGCTGATCAAGTTTGGCTAGAGGAAGGGGAAAAGGGAAGCTCCAATGCTTTGGCTCAAGCATCAGGTTATTGAAACTGTCTACCACAAATAACCAAAAAATCACTTCTTACTCACCAGTCTAAGGAAATGGTAAAAAAAAATGTAAAATTCAATAAATAATCTTTACCTCATGAATAACAATCCACAACAGTCTGCCTGAAAAGGATGTCCAAGCCCCCTCTACCTAAACCCACGGAAGAGACCTAGTAACTGTTTCTTATAACCCTCATGAGGCAGAGAAGCTAACCTTCACTTCAGTGTAGAGAACACAGTATCTGTAAGTCAACCCTCCCAGGAGGTCCTGGAAATGAACACCAACGCCATCGAGAAACCAAGGAGCTTAGCTCAACACACTGCAGAAGCTATATGGCTAGGAGCTTCAGATCAACAACCTCAACGTCCAGGAGCTGGGACTCAACCCAAAGTCTTGTAAAATATTTATGTATTAAAACACTCAAACCCCAGACAGCACAATGACACATATTTACTAGTGTGTGTGATGGTGCACTCTGCATGTGTTCCTGTATCATGGACTACCACATAAAACACTCTGCATGTGTTCCTGTATCATGGACTACCACATAAAACACTCTGCATGTGTTCCTGTATCATGGACTACCACATAAAACACTCTGCATGTGTTCCTGTATCATGGACTACCACATAAAACACTCTGCATGTGTTCATGCATCATGGACTACCACATAAAAAACACTGCATGTGTTCATGCATCATGGACTACCACATAAAACACTCTGCATGTGTTCATGCATCATGGACTACCACATAAAACACTCTGCATGTGTTCATGCATCATGGACTACCACATAAAACACGTCACATATAAAATTCCTATACAGTGTACATTCATGAATACGGTACAATTGTCAAGAAAAGATTTTTAGTGACAATAGCAGCGTTAATTGGTTAGCACCAACTACGTTTTCGACGTCGTGACGGACTAATCTTAGTTTGTCAAACTTCAACGCTACAGAGGAGCGTAGTAACGTTATTCTAGTTTTCTTTTAGTAGTTACATTCTGTTTATAAATCTTAACAGTCTTGTAAGAACAAACAGATTTTGAGAGGAAAAAAAATGCCTATAACTTGGCTGCCACAGCTTCCTCCCTCATCTGCATCATAAGAGTAAAAATAAAAAATAATTTCATTCCAAACTTTTCCCTAATGTAAACCTTTTTAAGTGTGAATTCGATCTGATAAAGCACTAAAGTTATCGTAATATCACAATTTGTTCAATAAAACGAATAAACCTGCGCTTTCAGTCAATCAATGTTTATTTCTCTGTAAAGATTCCATTGTGGGGTTTACATATAAAAACAATAATTACAAAGAAGACCACTAGCATGCCTAGCATGCCACTACATGACACTAGCATGCCTAGGCATATCGGGCAGACTAATAATAATTCTTACTCTATATTACAAATTACAATAGTGAGGTAGTTCAGAATACTTAAGAATATAACAATTTGTTAAATTAGTAATGAGATTGGTTTGTCTTGGCATGATACACAGTTTCTATTAAAGCTCCTGTACTAGAATATCTCAGGCAAACTTAAGACTAGTTTGAGATTTATTAGGCAATAGTTATATTCGGGATTTTATGTTTACAGTCATTTGGGTGAGTGTAGGTGTAAATGAGGAGGATGTGTGTGTGTGTGTGTGTGTGTACATGAATAGGTGGTTGTCATGTAGTTGATAGTGGGGTGTGTTAGGGAGATAAGATGTTTTTTGACGGTAGTATGATACACCAGTTTTAATATTGTTTTTACACTCATCAGACATGGCACTCTCCAGTTATCGCCAAAAAAAATTCCTTATTTGTTTAATAAAATTGGGGAACTGACAAACAGCAAAATAGACTTGAAGTAACAATTTAAAGGACATCAAACTTGCCAGTCTTCGGTTATCGCTTGGAAATAAGCGTCCCTTTTTTTAATTATGGTAAAAAAATGGCAACTTTGTGCTTACACAGCCTAGAACTATACTGGATTTTCACAAGAGTCAAGTTATGGAGAGTAGAAAAAATTCAACTCGACTTTTAAACCAGAGTTGGAAAATTAACACCCATGTAGTCCATTAAGAATTCGATCTTTCTTGCGCTTAAGTACTACCAGCGTTGAACGTTTGAAGCAGTTCAGAAGTTTTGTTCCAGTGCTAAAGTCGTGCTAGTCGGTCGTTCAGCTGCGATCACAAAACCCTTAGGGAAAGCTGAGCCTAAGTGAATTCCTAGAATGAGCTACGTACCCAAGAGGACTCCTAGGGGAAGGTAAAAGCCCAACAGGACACTAAAGGGAAGCTGGCAGGTTTAGAGAGCTTATAGGCGACAAGCCTAAAGGACAACTACGGAAAGGCAAGAGCCCAAAAGGACACTTAGGGGACGCTATCAGCCTAAGTGGGCTCCTGGAAGGAGCTACGTACCCAAGAGGACTCTTAGGGGAAGCTATCAGCCTAAGAGGCCACGTTGGGGAAGCTACGAGTTAAAGAGGTCACCTAAGGAGAGTTATACGCCTAAGAAGACCCCCTAGGGAAAACTCCTGGCATAAGAGGGTTCTTAGGTGAAGCTACGAAGCTAAGAGGAGCTTTAAGGGAAAGTTACGAGCCCCGTTGCTCAGGTGATCAAATATGTATTGGGAAAGACATTAAGATGTCAGTATATATCAAACTAATGTGTACACGATTTATATGCAGCGGCAGAATGTTTCCATTCCAGTCACCTTTATTTTTATTGATTATTATCTTAATATTTTTTCATTATTATTATTATTATTATAGCGCTGCTTATGATTTTGTGTTCCGGTTTTATATAAACATTTTTCTTTGTTTTTATTTTATTAGATTCATGAGAAACATTGAACTTATAGGGGTCATACAGCGTCTGGGGAAGGGGAAGTAATCACGTTTGACCCATGGAGGGATGGGGGAGAGTGAAAGAGAAAGTTGGAGAGGGAAAGAAAAAGATTGTTATTGGAATGAAGAGGTAAGGGGGATGATAAAGGAGAAAAATATTGGCATATGAAAGATTTCTACACTGTAGAAGTGATAGACGGAGGGAGGAGCATATGGAGAGTAAAAGAGGTTAAAAGAGAGGTGAGGAAGTATAAAAGGAGAGCTAGTGAGAGTGTGGGAGGGGATTTACAAATGGATTTAATAGTGAAAAACAAAAAGTGATTTCGTGCATTGAGCAGGGAAGTGTGTGTGTATATATGTATGTGTATATGTATATATGTGTGTTTGTGTGACCCAACAATTAAAATTTGCACCAATAACTCATTACAGTTGTGGCTGGGTGTAGACTAATAGATTGCTCATTGCTTTATAATTTGTTCATGAGTGCAACCATGTACAGACGTAAGTAAATTTACTTACGTGATTCATTACCTTGTAATTAATGAATTCATTACCATTGTACCTTGTTCAGCTATCAAAACTTTGGGGCCCAGTCTCTGGACCCTATATATACCTCTGTAATCTGCAAATACTTTTGTAACTTGTCATGATTGTGACCATCTGAGTTCATTACCTTTGTAACTTGCTCAGCTATCAAACTTTGAGGTCCAGTCCCTGGACCCATTATGTACCTCTGTAATCTTTTGACTACCGCCCACAGGATGGGTATGGGGTGCATAATAAAGATATCAAACAACAACATCAGGGAAGTGTAACACCTCTTAGGAGTGAGGAAGAGCCAGATGCGAGTGTGAGGAAGGTGTGTGAGGGAATGGACAGATTACATCGACTCAAGGCTGAGGGACTGATTACCTCAAACTACTCTGTTATTCACCATTCTCCTTTGTATGGACTGATGAAGCCAATGTGGTGCGAAACGTTTCCTCAATAAAGACACCCAAGTGTTGCACACGTGTCTAATTTATCAAGGTGGTTTAAGTGTTACAGCCACTGAGAACTTTATAAAAATATATTTAATAAAAAATATTGAAGAGAGGTACCACGATCTCTGATAGTGTAGTTACCAATATTTACAAATGCGACATTATAAATAGGTAATTATAGATAAACTGACAGACAAATACAGAAGAGAGGAAGCCGGTTCATAAACAGTCCCAGAGGTGCAAGTGGCTACCAGCAGGGATCCAACCCACACAATATCAAACTGCTTCTGCCTTAGTCGAACCCTCAGTGAGTGGAACGTCATCAGCAGCGGCGGATATTGACCCTTAGGAGCCACTAACAAGGAGGAAACGGTCATTGAGGTGTAAATACCAGCTTGATGACTGTTGCTGCAGAGAACACTATGGAAGGAGCAGCTGGTTCTGAGTGCTGCTGGGGCAGTGTGATAATAACTTTTGTAATCAACTACCCCTCCTGCCGGTGAAGGGCTCTTGATTAAAGGAACTAGAGCCAATCATCCCCTCCTTACTGTTTAGAGCTTCCTTACTAATAGAATGATGTTGCATGATGCAACGTGAGCTGTCTCCACCTTTAAAGCGCCAAACCTGTAGGGATGCAACGTCTGAGGGATGGGAGATAATGATGTTTGAAGGAGAAAAAAAATATTCCAATTCATTTCATCAAGAACACATCATCGGCATCAAAGCTTCCCCCTCCCCCTTTGAAGATAAAGGAACACTAAAACTGTTGGGAGTTAGAAAAATCAAGGTAATTAGTCTCATGAAAGTTCCAGCTCACAGCTCTCCATACTTCACTTCCTACTCTGAAAAAGTCGCTCATGGAGTAACGCTTCCTTCATATTCTCCTATAATATATCTGAGAGGGAAACTAGGGGCTTTGGTTCTTCGTAATATTGTGACCAGCTCATTCATTAATTTAAAAACTATCGACGATTACAGTTTTGTCTTTGGCTGTGGGTAGTGTGTGTGGTACAGCACTTGGCTGACTGCACTGATATCATGAGGCTCAGGATAACTAAATGTTATCAAGTGGCAATGTTAAGGCGACAGAACCCTTCAAAACTAGTAAAAAAACTTCTAGCGCCATGTATTTCCCACCAATGACCTGTTATCCTGGAAGACTCGCGGTCACTTCCATCCCGCACCACAACAACACCACCATAGTATTCCTCTCAGTTCCCGCACAACAACAACACCACCATAGTATTCCTCTCAGTTCCCGCACAACAACAACACCACCATAGTATTCCTCTCAGTTCCCGCACAACAACAACACCATAGTATCCCTCTCAGTTCCAACTTCTCAATAGGAAGTGCACCACACTACCTAGCATAAAAATCTTGCTAGATAACTATCAAAACTTAGTGACTATAAACCTTTCACACTTCCAACACTAGAGGTCTGTTGTTCGCACTTAATAGTCTCAGCATACACTAGAAATTGTGAGTTTACAAATTACATTTCCGTTCACTCGCCTCTCCATAGAACAAACTCTCTCGCCATAAATGGACCTTCCTCCAGCACAGGGACTCCATACAACTGATAGATATGCGACTAAAGTTCAATTTCTTCTTTTTCAGATTCGTATTCTACCTACGAAAAATAGCGCATTTCCACGGGATCACTCCTTAGTAATGTACTAGCTAATCTTGAATATTTAGACAGACCATCTGTCTTGCATCATGCCAGCAACATCACGTAGCTCAAGTATGTAGAAGATATTTTCCTAATCATCCCAAGATGATTTGATGTCCAACTCAAGGATGATGTTAACTTGGTAGATTAATAGATTCAATTCACACTGGAAGAGACGGTGGCTTCCTACTATTCTTGGAGGTCGTCATCGTTAGGAAAAGTTTTTTTTTTTTTTTACAAAGTATAGGGAAACCCTAACAATAGAAATTCAAAGTTATTATTCCCATCACAGCACGAGAATTAAGAACTTCGCTCCTTTATCAGAGCCCTTGGAAAATGCAGAGTTCCTGAACTATGAACTCTCGTACATAACTAATACCTTCAGGTTCCTAAAATTTCCTATCAGCATACTCAACACTTACTGACTGAGCGCCGCCATCATTGAACAAATGGCTAAAGTTGAGAACACCAGGGTGTTTAACCCTACCCCATAGAGGACACCCTAGCCCCATCTTGAGAAAGATGAACTCTGTTGCTGTCAACTCTCACCGACTTCACACAACCTACACTAAAGATCAACATTCCAGAAGTGCGTACGTCATCCCTTGTAAAGAACGCAACAAAGGAGAAATCGAGATACCTGAAGAGTAAAGTTAACGAACCCAAGAATGTCTGCTACATCAACACACACAACCCTTGTGTAGTGCATAGGAATGCTATCTCACGGGCTGAACCCAACATTGTTAAAGAGAACTACACCGGCACAAAGTATTTAGAACTACACCGGCACAAAGTATTTAGAAGCAACTAATTACTATAGACACTATTCCTCAGAGTAGAGGGGCTTTCAGTTTGGTCCTGCCACCCTCACTCACATCATACTCAAGAATAGGAACGAACATCAAGCTAACATACTGATGCAACTCAGCCTCTCATCAACATTACCGGGTAGCAGAGCACTGCAGGAGGCCTACCGGCCCTTCCACGCTTTAATTTACCGATCACGTTCACCTGACACTACCCTCCTCCCTACTACACATATAAGCATGTCATTGATTTCCTAGATTCATTTGATTAAGTTCACTATATGTGGGGGGAACTTCATGTATCATTAATAAATATATCATTAATAAATGTATCACTAGTCCTCGATCCAGTCAAGAGATCGGGATTCGAACTCATTGTCTGGGATTGTTAGCCCGTCTCCTGATCACTTCATTGAATCTTAACATTTGTTCATACTGAATTTCAAGTAGTTCAAAGTTTGCATTTTTGTAAAGTCTTTTTTCAAACTTATAAAAGCGTTTACATGTCTAGAACTGTTGCTTTATTTTTAGAAAGTTTATCTACTCCTGTTACTGTCTCATTGTGGTCCCTGTCACCAGGGATAGACAGATGCAACAACCAGTCGACCAAGAGATGAATCTCTAACAGCATCACCTGCTTCCCCTACACGCAGCATCCATTTTTCTTCAGTTTCCCACAGCACTGAGAGAATTGCATTTGTGTGTGCGCGCAGGTATGTAAGTGTGTGTGTAGGTTGTGTGTGTGTACTCACCTAGTTGTGGTTGCAACTAGGTGAGTACAACTCCTGGTCGAGTCACAACTCCTGGCCCCGCCTCTTCACTGGCCGCTACTCGGTCACTCTACCCGCTCCATGAGCTTTATCATACCTCTCCTTAAAGCTATGTATGGATCCTGCCTCCACTACATCACTTCCCAGACTATTCCACTTCCTGTGTGTGTGTGTAGATTTGCGTAGGTATGTGTGTGTGAAGATGTGCGTAAGAATGTATGTGTGTAGGTGTGTGTGTAGGTATGTATGCTGAACACCAAGCTGAATGTCATTGACCCCAAACGGATACAAGTCACTTTCTTGGGTTATCCTTGGTAATCTACATATATGTTGCTATGTATGATAATACATGTAACTGAATTAATGTGTAACTCTACCTGAATAAGCTTACTTTTTGACCATAATTTTTAAAGGGGTGGACCGGTGAGCCAGCGGAAGGCCTCGGTCAGATGACCAAAAGCTCCAACGGTGGGTCATCATCTGACTAAGACCCGCGTCAGGAAACACTTGTCCTGTTTCCTGACAAACCTTACCTAACTTACTAATGTTTGCTCCATTATTTTCACATTCTCCCTCCTTCTAGTCGTTACTTCTGATATGTCCCTCGCATATCTCTTTACCGTCTCTTCTCTCCCACTTTTTCTCACCTACCTACCTACCTTTCTTTAATCCAACTATCTATTCCGGTATAACCATTCTCTCCTCTCTTTTTTTGTCTCACTCTCATCCTCACTCTCAATTCCCGGCCGTTAGGGAGAGAGAGGGAGTGAGGGAGGCAGTGGGAGTGTGAGGGCGTGGGAGGTATCCCAGACAGAAGAGGGTGTGAGGCCTCCCGCTGATAATTTAGGAAGGTCACCTGGGGGTGACACCTTGGTCCTGGCCAGGTATTGGAGACCTGTTCTAGGAGACACCTGCGACCAACACCCAGTGAGAAATTGTCCAGAAAACCACCGCGGTAAAGGAAAATCGGTTGAGATATACCAGGAAAAAGGAAATGGGATGGGAAGTAGTGGCTGGGAGGAGTAGGTGTACTGGGGGGGGTATTAATGTGAGGGGTGTCGTGGGATGGGATTACACGAGGTGGGGGTGGATACGGGAGTGACTGGGTGGAGGGGAAAGGATTGGGAGAGGCGGGGTCTGAAGTAAGAAGTGGGGATGTGTGAAGGAAGAGGTGAGGGAAGGGGGGGGTCACCTCCCCCGAGCGGCCAGGTCCTCAAACCTGCCCTCCTGTGTACAATTAACCAGGCTACATCATACTAAGACTGCATATATTGTTGTAAGTAGTACAGTGCAAGTTAGAAATCACTCTCGTAGTCGGCTGTTTCGATCGCATCTAAAAAATACAACACCCGGGTGTGACGTAGGTCACGTATATCGTAGCTTGTGATGTTAACGGTGAACTTTGACCTCGTAGGTCACTCAGCATTCATAACCAAAAAAAAATATACGAGAATAAAAACAACTATATAACTAAACAAAAGCGACGAACAAACTCTCAACACAAATACTATTATACAAAGTTGAAATATCCAATTGTGATTAAAACCTCAAGAAATTCTCAGAACATAAGAACATAAGAATGGAGGAACACTGCAGAAGGCCTACTGGCCCATACAAGGCAAGTCCATATCAAAACCACCACTACCTAAGAATTCACTCCTGCACCCACGACACCAATCAAACCCAGCCCCTCCCACTCATATATTTGTCCAATCTCTTTTTAAAGCCACCCAAGGTCCTAGCCTCTATCACCCTACTCGGAAGATTGTTCCACGCATCTACAACTCTGTTCGAAAACCAGAACTTGCCTATGTCCTTTCTAAATCTAAATTTATCCAATTTAAATCCGTTATTTCTGGTTCTTACTTGGTTCGATATCCTCAGTATTTTATTAATATCTCCTTTGTTTATGCCCATCATCCACTTGTACACCTCGATGATATCTCCCCTCATTCTACGTCTCTCCAGAGAGTGGAGATTCAATGCTCTAAGTCTATCTTCATACGGGAGATTTCTTATACTGTAAATCATTTTAGTCATTCTTCTTTGTATGTTCTCCAATGAATCTATATCCATCCTGTAGTAAGGAGACCAAAACTGAGCTGCATAATCCAAATGAGGTCTCACTAGTGATGTATAGAGCTGTAAAATAACTTTTGGACTTCTGTTGCTTATACTTCTTGAAATAAATCCTAGTAATCTGTTAGCCTTATTGCGCACACTTAGGCACTGTTGTCTTGGCTTTAGATTCCTGCTTATGACTCCCAAGTCTTTTTCACATTCTGTATGATCAAGCTCAACTTCACCTAGTTTATAAATTCGAGGGATATTTTCATTACCAACGACTAGCACCTTACACATTGCGTTTTGTCCCAAAACGCAATGTTATGGCAGTAAACTTAAATTTTTGTTGAATCTATTGTCCACATATTGAGCACAAGTTACAGTATTGAGAGAAGATTTACACACGAAATTGTAATGACACGATTGCAAACAAACCACGATACGGGTGAGGATAGAACTCATGGCTAGCGAGTCTTAAAACCCCGGAGGATTAGCCACCCAGGATAACCCAAGAAAGTCAATGCGTCATCGAGGACTGTCTTATTTCCATTGGGGCCTTTCAGTCTTGTCCCCCAGGATGCCACCCACACCAGTCGACTAACACCCAGACACCGACTTGCTTGCTAGGTGAACGGGAACAGCAGATGTAAGGAAACACGCCCAGAGTTTCCACCCGGCCGGGGATCGAACCACGGACACTCGGTGTGTGAGGCGAGAGCGCTGCCTACCAAGCCACGTTTGCTTGCTTCATTAATATCCTGTGCTCAGGTCATTTTTACCTAGATAATATTAAAAGTAAATATTACTACACACGGCGCATTATGTAAACTGTAGCATTTTATACAAATGTATTATGACTTTAGCGTTGTTAATGTAAATAATCAGCAGTGGCACAGAAGGGGTTGAGCCCCTGGGGGAGGGAGAGAGAGCGAGCTGGGAGCTCAGTGTTCCTCCTGTGAGCCCCACACTCACACTATTCAAAGTGCTGGAGAAGTTTCCACTAAACACTGATGTCGGGCTGCGGGCCACCAACAACAACAGCCTGGTTGACCAGACAAGCACCAGACGAGTCTAGCCCATGGCCGGGCTCCAGGAGTAGAAAAACTCTGGGAACACATCAAAGGTAGTGTTAGCCGTCAGAAGGACCGATATGGAATTATCTAAAAGGAATTACGAACTGCCGGAAGCCTCGACGTTGCTGAATTAATAAATTTTAAAACAAATACTAAATTTCATTTAGATTTAGAATTTTCATTCCTATTACACATGTAGATAATTAGGCAAGAAGCACCTGACTAGATCTCCATATTATTACGTTGTCTAAGATGTCTGCTATGGTTCTGTCGAAGCTACAAACACTGTCGACTCTGAGTCCACCAGAGTTGCATGGCTTATGCCCGGATGGGTTTGCAACAATTTATCCTATAATATTTACGCATTTATTATTAACATTAATATCTTTGGCTCTATACACATGACATTTCGGTCTCACTTGGTTCGAAGTTAATGGTCAAAGTCGGACCGAAACGTCGTCGTAAGTTTCAGTCTCGTGTGTGCGGGTTACGTATTTCTATATTGTTCCAGTCACTGTATTGTGTCTTTTTGTTCTTTATCCGTGGCTTTGATGTGTCAGTTTTTCCCCCAGTTCAACATGGCTGGTACACACTTACCATTTATTGCCTTTTTTTCCTTAATAACACTTAAAAAATGTCTACGAGTGTCCACTTACAATGGACAGACTGACATTTACACGAGTTAACGCATTTACTCCCCCTGGTGTACAATGCAGGACAGTATTTGTTATAGTGTCAACAGTGTAGTATATACTGTGTTAGCCCCATTTATAGGCAGGCCCCCTGGCCAAGAGTTAGTCACGTGACCCCCGTTTGTACTTCGTACAAGCCCCAGAGATAGTAAGACTCCCCACGAATATCAATACAACGCCTTTATAACAGTTTCAATAGTTGTATTCTTCTAAGATTAATTCCCAATCGAGAATCCCGACAAATGGTGGCACTAAGGGCACTTTTAGGATAAAAATACATGTAAAGCTCTGGAATAACTTATGCTTTTTAGTTAGATGAACATTCCCCCCCATGAGAGGTTCCTTGACCCCTGTGATGGGCTTTTAAGTCAAGCAATTGTACCTAACCCCCGATCTCTTGGATCCCTTTATCCCAAGCGTTGTATAACCCCTACGGATTTAGAGCTTGCACATGATGGTAGGACTCTCCTGCCATGGGATTGAGCCCCATCAGTTTTGTAATCTGATATGAATGAAGAAGAGTTGAATGCTCCATTCATTTTACAAGGCTGTTCATATTTGGTAACGACTCCAAGCATAATACCAACACCAGGAGTTTCTTTAGGCCCCTTGTGGGCCATTAGCTCTCCTGTATTACTCATTTTCTTATCCTTAGACTTCATTTCTACCACTCCATTATTATTACTACTACCACTACTATTGCCTCCCTTCACTCCCCTTGTCTTTTGTGCCATTAAAACTACTCTCTCTACCTTTTCCTATCACTACTACTTCTACGACTACCAACACTTACCATTACTTATCCACTTTTTCCTTCCTCTCTCTGTCCCGTCCCTGTTCTCCTCGCCTATATATACTGGATCCCTCACTTTCGTGTGTTAGTGTTACTTGTAAATGACCAAGTCGGACCGTAACGTCATGAGCTTCTCTATGCGTGGGTTGTGTATTACCGGGTTTATATGAACTATTTCATTTGATTTTGAACCAGCATCGGCAGGTTCACTTGTGCTGAGTGTCAACTGCAGTATTGTTTTAGCGTATATCTGGGTTTGTCTAGTTGTTGTCCTCGGATTTCTTCGGTCTGATGTGATAGCTTTCTCTCGTGACCTCTTATACATTAGATTCTGTGTGGGGAATGGGAGACAAGGTTTCAGAAGGCGTACAATTTTTCCCTGAACCCTGTCCAGTGTCAGTCCCCAGGTCTAAGCTCTGACCATCTCTTCTCTTCGACTACATTTGAGCCTACGCATTTTATGAGCTCTTGTAAGTCTATGAGCTGTATTGGAATGGTGTCTACATTGCCTCTCTAAGACACACTACTGGTTTCACTCTCCTCTTCCTCTAATGTATTTTTGTCACTAATTTTTTTCCCTATATACTTCGAGGTTGTGATAGTTGTTCACTCAAGATTTCAAAAATTGTCTTCCAGCTGTGCAAGCACAAAATTGGCTCTTATTTGGCTATATATAAGTATCTTTCATTATACGAGCTATCCTTAAAAATTAAAGGATTATCCATAGCACAGATTTAGCAAATTATTATTTTCTTTTCTCTCTCTTAGGGTGATATTCCACATCACCTTGTTGACAATGTGGAAAAATATGATGGTTATATAACTCACGAAATCTCAATGACACGATTGTAAATAACTCGCCGCACCTCTGGCTGTCTTCAAGAAGGCGCTGGACAGGTATCTAAAATCAGTACCTGATCAGCCAGGCTGTGGTTCGTACGTCGGTCTGCGTGCGGCCAGCAGTAACAGCCTGGTCATAGACAGGGCCGCGGGGGCGTTGATCCCCGAAACCTACCCAGGTTTACTAAAGGCACCGAGGAATCGAACTAAGACAAGGCGGTGGACAACACACTGGTCTGCTAGATCTAGGACTGGCTTGCTAGAGGTTTGACTGTAAAGGGTATCTGGTGTTCTAGCAGGCTGTGATGGTTGGCTGTGATGCGAGGGGTAGCAGTGAGGGGGAGCCAGCAAGACATAGAGACATTATGCCTCTCTTGCAACTATTCTTTCCTCCCCTCTTCCTACATTCGTTATCAGAGAGGGATGGTAGAAGAGAGAACTGAAGCAGGGTGGGATCAAGGCTTGTGTTGCCTCTAGATTACAGCCTAAGGCGCTTCATAAACAAAAGCCATGAACTATTATATTCCTAAAAATGTTTTATTTTCTATTTTTTTTAACTCTTCGGTCTCAAAATGTCGAGAAAAAATACGTTTGGCGAGACAAAAATTTTATTTTCTTTGTTTTAGAACAAAATACTTAAACGAAAAATGCATGTGTGTCGGGCATTTTTTTTTGTCTGATTATTTCAAAGTATCGAGTCATTGTGCAAAGTTACAATGACAGTTATGTGTCTGTTCATTATTCTGGCACGTTCGTGTATTTTTTTTTTTTTTTTTTTTTTGTAAATTTTATAAAACATACTGTATTAAAACAGGCAGTTTTGAAAGTAATTAAATAAAAAAAAAATCCAAAGTTTGACCTAGCAATTTCCTTTGCGTTTAAGCAAGATTTTTTTTAAGGTCCTGAAGGTTTTTCCAAATATGGCACAAAAAACTCACACAGAGTGAAACGTACGACGACGTTTCGGTCTGACTTGGAGCATTAACAAGCCCCACAGAAACATCGAAGGGAAGGGAGCCAGTATATATATATACACAAGAGGAGGGGGGAGGGCAGGGTCGGGAGTAGAAAGAGGAAGTGGTAGTATAGTGGTAGTAGTGGAAGTGGTGGTACTAGTAGTACTAGTAGTAGTATTAGTACTAGTAGTAGCAGTACCAGAGGTGGTCACTGCTGCTACAGTGTATGACAGAGGGAGAACATAGAAAATTTAGAGGGACAAACCTAACATCAACTCCAGGATGGATATGTTAGAGGTATCTGCTGCCCTGGCTCACTACTACATGTTTATAGTATTTAGCAGAATTGGATATATCAGCAGACTGCTGTTGGAGTGTGACCAAAGTAACATTTATGAAGGGATTTAGAGAAACCGGTTAGCCGGACTTGTGTCCTGGAGGTGGAAATACAGTGCCTGCACTCTTGAAGGAGGGGTAGATATATGTTGCAATTTTTTAACTGTAGTATCGGCATGCCTCTGGCAAGACAGTGATGTAGTGAATGATGATGAGGGTTTCTTCTTTTTTCGGTGGAAAACGGACAATTTGTTAAAAAAAAAAAATTACATAATGGGAACAAAAATTGTTTTCATGTCACATTCCATCACATAGGATGGGTTACTTGCATAGCTTTGAAATGTGTCAGCCTGAGCCTGGAGACTTCAGTGGGGCAATCAGGATATAATCGATATTCCTTTATAGGCTCAACAGCAGTGGCAGCCTCAAGAATTTCCTTCCAGTAGAGATACAGTTACTTGGGAATTACCATCTCTTAGGAGGGTCTATCCCCCACACCCACCACAGTGACAGATTAGAAAGTCCAGCATGGGTAAGACAACAGTCACTGCTGTCTTGTTTGCTGTTATGAGATGGGGGGGGAGTAGCCGCGGGTGGTGGGTGGACTGATGCGCAGACAAGTTAACAAAAAAAAAAAAAAAACTTTACATCCACGAGAAGCATTATTTTAAGTGTTTGATAAAGGATCATGCAAGTTAAACCTCGTATTTAATACAAGATCTGGTGTTGCTTTGCGTATTTATTCTACCCGTCCCACGCACTTGCCTCTGACGTAGACTTGTTATGCAGTACCAGTATGTATCAAGTCTTGTTGACTTTTAAATATTTTCCAGTGTTTGGAAAAATATTGTTCACCACCTAATTGTATCGTGATGAGTTTGTCACAGTTTTATAGGCGCATAAAAAGAGGTGAGGGTCATCTTATAAATCAGTATAGGCGCATAAAAAGAGGTGAGGGTCATCTTATAAATCAGTATACTGACATTAAGAGGGACGTTAAAAAGGGAATAAGAAAAGCTAAACGGGACTATGAAATTAAAGTTGCTAGGGATTCAAAAACTAACCCAAAAAGTTTTTTCCAGGTTTATAGAACAAAAGTTAGGGATAAGATAGGTCCCCTTAAAAATAACTTTGGGCATCTTACTGACAAGGAGAATGATATGTGCTCTATTTTTAATAATTATTTTCTCTCGGTTTTCACGCAGGAAGACATTAATAATATCCCAGTAATTAATTTTTACAGAGGCCCAGAAGAAGATAAATTATGTAATATCACAGTCACTAGCGAAATGATTATGAAACAGCTGGACCGACTGAAACAAAATAAATCGCCGGGTCCTGATGAGCTTTTGCAAGGGTTCTTAAGGAATGCAAAATGGAACTCTGTGAACCAATATCTAACATTTTTAATTTATCTCTTCAAACAGGTGTAGTGTCTGATATGTGGAAGATGGCTAATGTAATTCCTATTTTTAAAGCAGGGGACAAGTCACTACCGTCTAACTACCGCCCAATAAGCCTGACCTCAATTGTAGGCAAATTACTAGAGTCAATTATAGCTGATATTATTAGAAGCCATCTAGATAACCATAATTTGATTAATGATACCCAGCATGGATTCACGAGGGCCGTTCCTGCCTATCTAATTTATTAACCTTCTTCAGTAAAGCTTTTGAGGCTGTTGATCACGATAAAGAATTCGATATTGTTTATTTAGACTTTAGTAAGGCTTTTGATAGAGTACCGCACCAGAGACTGTTAAAGAAAGTGGCAGCTCATGGCATTGGGGGAAAAGTGCTGTCATGGATCGAGTCATGGCTCACCAATAGGAAGCAGAGAGTGTGCATAAATGGGGTTAAATCCGAATGGGGACTTGTAACAAGTGGTGTTCCACAGGGATCAGTCTTAGGCCCATTGTTATTTATAATATATATCAATGACCTTGATGAGGGAATTACTAGTGATATGAGCAAATTCGCCGACGACACGAAGATAGGTAGGATAATTGATTCAAACATAGATGTCATAGAACTTCAGGAAGATTTAGACAAACTTAATTCGTGGTCAGAAAAGTGGCAGATGCAGTTCAATGTAGATAAATGCAAGGTTCTGAAGCTCGGGAGTGTCCATAACCCAAGCACTTATAAGTTAAATAACGTAGAACTTAGCCATACAGATTGCGAGAAGGACTTGGGGGTGATGGTAAGCAGCAACCTTAAACCAAGACAGCAATGCCTAAGCGTACGTAATAAGGCAAATAGATTACTGGGATTTATATCAAGAAGTGTTAGCAACAGAAGTCCAGAGGTTATATTACAGCTTTATACATCATTAGTAAGGCCTCACCTAGATTACGCAGCTCAGTTCTGGTCTCCATATTACAGAATGGACATAAATTCGTTAGAAAACATTCAGCGTAGAATGACTAAATTAATACATAGCATTAGAAATCTTCCTTACGAAGAAAGATTGAAGACCCTAAAATTACATTCACTTGTAAGACGTAGAATGAGGGAGACATGATCGAGGTATACAAGTGGAAAATGGGTATTAACAAAGGGGATATAAATATGGTCTTGAGGATATCTCTCCAAGAGAGAACCCGCAATAATGGATTCAAGTTAGATAAGTTTAGATTTAGAAAGGATATAGGAAAGTATTGGTTTGGAAATAGGGTAGTTGATGAGTGGAACAGTCTGCCTAGTAGGGTTATTGAAGCTAGGACCTTGGGTAGTTTCAAATTTAGGTTGGATAAATTCATGAGTGAGAGGGGTTGGATTTGAGTGGGACTCGCGCATGAGTGGGTAGAATTGTCAAAGCTTATTTCTTGGGTAGCATTGAAGATTGGGTTGAGCAAATATTCTGTTAGTGGGACGGATTGTGAAGGACCTGCCTAGTATGGGCCAACAGGCCTGCTGCAGTGTTCCTCCTTTCTTATGTTCTTATGTTCTTATGTTCAGTTTATCAATAAAAGTTCGCGCTAAACCATGTCTGATGTTCACGAACGAAATGACCTAATTCAGCGCCGGCATTTCTGCGCCAGGCTTCATCAGCGCCAGGCTGCATCAGCGATAGGCTGCATCAGCGCCAGGCTGCATCAGCGATAGGCTGCATCAGCGCCAGGCTGCATCAGCGCCAGGCTGCATCAGCGCCAGGCTGCATCAGCGCCAGGCTGCATCAGCGCCAGGCTGCATCAGCGCTAGGCTGCATCAGCGCTAGGCTGCATCATAAGAACATAAGAACATAAGAAAGGAGGAACACTGCAGCAGGCCTGTTGGCCCATACTAGGCAGGTCCTTCACAATCCGTCCCACTAACAGAATTTTGCATTCCTTAAGAACCCTTGCAAAAAGCTCATCAGGACCCGGCGATTTATTTGTTTCAGTCGGTCAGCTGTTTCATAATCATTTCACTAGCGAAATGATTATGAAACAGCTGGACCGACTGAAACAAAATAAATCGCCGGTCCTGATGAGCTTTTTGCAAGGGTTCTTAAGGAATGCAAATGGAACTCTGTGAACCAATATCTAACATTTTTAATTTATCTCTTCAAACAGGTGTAGTGTCTGATATGTGGAAGATGGCTAATGTAATTCCTATTTTTAAAGCAGGGGACAAGTCACTACCGTCAAACTACCGCCCAATAAGCCTGACCTCAATTGTAGGCAAATTACTAGAGTCAATTATAGCTGATATTATTAGAAGCCATCTAGATAACCATAATTTGATTAATGATACCCAGCATGGATTCACGAGGGCCGTTCCTGCCTATCTAATTTATTAACCTTCTTCAGTAAAGCTTTTGAGGCTGTTGATCACGATAAAGAATTCGATATTGTTTATTTAGACTTTAGTAAGGCTTTTGATAGAGTACCGCACCAGAGACTATTAAAGAAAGTGGCAGCTCATGGCATTGGGGGAAAAGTGCTGTCATGGATCGAGTCATGGCTCACCAATAGGAAGCAGAGAGTGTGCATAAATGGGGTTAAATCCGAATGGGGACTTGTAACAAGTGGTGTTCCACAGGGATCAGTCTTAGGCCCATTGTTATTTATAATATATATCAATGACCTTGATGAGGGAATTACTAGTGATATGAGCAAATTCGCCGACGACACGAAGATAGGTAGGATAATTGATTCAAACATAGATGTCATAGAACTTCAGGAAGATTTAGACAAACTTAATTCGTGGTCAGAAAAGTGGCAGATGCAGTTCAATGTAGATAAATGCAAGGTTCTGAAGCTCGGGAGTGTCCATAACCCAAGCACTTATAAGTTAAATAACGTAGAACTTAGCCATACAGATTGCGAGAAGGACTTGGGGGTGATGGTAAGCAGCAACCTTAAACCAAGACAGCAATGCCTAAGCGTACGTAATAAGGCAAATAGATTACTGGGATTTATATCAAGAAGTGTTAGCAACAGAAGTCCAGAGGTTATATTACAGCTTTATACATCATTAGTAAGGCCTCACCTAGATTACGCAGCTCAGTTCTGGTCTCCATATTACAGAATGGACATAAATTCGTTAGAAAACATTCAGCGTAGAATGACTAAATTAATACATAGCATTAGAAATCTTCCTTACGAAGAAAGATTGAAGACCCTAAAATTACATTCACTTGTAAGACGTAGAATGAGGGGAGACATGATCGAGGTATACAAGTGGAAAATGGGTATTAACAAAGGGATATAAATAAGGTCTTGAGGATATCTCTCAAGAGAAACCCGCAATAATGGATTCAAGTTAGATAAGTTTAGATTTAGAAAGGATATAGGAAAGTATTGGTTTGGAAATAGGGTAGTTGATGAGTGGAACAGTCTGCCTAGTAGGGTTATTGAAGCTAGGACCTTGGGTAGTTTCAAATTTAGGTTGGATAAATTCATGAGTGAGAGGGTTGGATTTGAGTGGGACTCGCACATGAGTGGGTAGAATTGTCAAAGCTTATTTCTTGGGTAGCATTGAAAATTGGGTTGAGCAAATATTCTGTTAGTGGGACGGATTGTGAAGGACCTGCCTAGTATGGGCCAACAGGCCTGCTGCAGTGTTCCTCCTTTCTTATGTTCTTATGTTCTTATGTAACCCAATTTTCAATGCTACCCAAGAAATAAGCTTTGACAATTCTACCCACTCATGCGCGAGTCCCACTCAAATCCAACCCCTCTCACTCATGAATTTATCCAACCTAAATTTGAAACTACCCAAGGTCCTAGCTTCAATAACCCTACTAGGCAGACTGTTCCACTCATCAACTACCCTATTTCCAAACCAATACTTTCCTATATCCTTTCTAAATCTAAACTTATCTAACTTGAATCCATTATTGCGGGTTCTCTTGGAGAATATCCTCAAGACCTTATTTATATCCCCTTTGTTAATACCCATTTTCCACTTGTATACCTCGATCATGTCTCCCCTCATTCTACGTCTTACAAGTGAATGTAATTTTAGGGTCTTCAATCTTTCTTCGTAAGGAAGATTTCTAATGCTATGTATTAATTTAGTCATTCTACGCTGAATGTTTTCTAACGAATTTATGTCCATTCTGTAATATGGAGACCAGAACTGAGCTGCGTAATCTAGGTGAGGCCTTACTAATGATGTATAAAGCTGTAATATAACCTCTGGACTTCTGTTGCTAACACTTCTTGATATAAATCCCAGTAATCTATTTGCCTTATTACGTACGCTTAGGCATTGCTGTCTTGGTTTAAGGTTGCTGCTTACCATCACCCCCAAGTCCTTCTCGCAATCTGTATGGCTAAGTTCTACGTTCTACGTAGAACTGCATCAGCCTGGCATCAGCGCCAGGCTGCATCAGCGCTAGGCTGCATCAGCGCTATTCTGCATCAGCGCCAGGCTGCATCAGCGCCAGGCTGCATCAGCACCAGGCTGCATCAGCGCCAGGCTGCATCAGCGCCAAGCTGCATCAGCGCTAGGCTGCATCAGCGCTAGGCTGCATCAGCGCCAGGCTGCATCAGCGCCAGGCTGCATCAGCACCAGGCTGCATCAGCACCAGGCTGCATCAGCGCTAGGCTGCATCAGCGCTAGGCTGCATCAGCGCCAGGCTGCATCAGCGCCAGGCTGCATCAGCGCTAGGCTGCATCAGCGCTAGGCTGCATCAGCGCTAGGCTGCATCAGCGCCAGGCTGCATCAGCGCCAGGCTGCATCAGCACCAGGCTGCATCAGCGCTAGGCTGCATCAGCGCTAGGCTGCATCAGCGCCAGGCTGCATCAGCGCTAGGCTGCATCAGCGCTAGGCTGCATCAGCGCTAGGCTGCATCAGCGCTAGGCTGCATCAGCGCTAGGCTGCATCAGCGCTAGGCTGCATCAGCGCTAGGCTGCATCAGCGCCAGGCTGCATCAGCGCCAGGCTGCATCAGCGCTAGTCTGCATCAGCACCAGGCTGCATCAGCACCAGGCTGCATCAGCACCAGGCTGCATCAGCGCCAGGCTGCATCAGCACCAGGCTGCATCAGCACCAGGCTGCATCAGCGCTAGGCTGCATCAGCGCTAGGCTGCATCAGCGCTAGGCTGCATCAGCGCTAGGCTGCATCAGCGCTAGGCTGCATCAGCGCTAGGCTGCATCAGCGCCAGGCTGCATCAGCGCCAGGCTGCATCAGCACCAGGCTGCATCAGCGCTAGGCTGCATCAGCGCTAGGCTGCATCAGCGCCAGGCTGCATCAGCGCTAGGCTGCATCAGCGCTAGGCTGCATCAGCGCTAGGCTGCATCAGCGCTAGGCTGCATCAGCGCTAGGCTGCATCAGCGCTAGGCTGCATCAGCGCTAGGCTGCATCAGCGCTAGGCTGCATCAGCGCCAGGCTGCATCAGCGCCAGGCTGCATCAGCGCTAGGCTGCATCAGCGCTAGGCTGCATCAGCGCCAGGCTGCATCAGCGCTAGGCTGCATCAGCGCCAGGCTGCATCAGCGCCAGGCTGCATCAGCGCTAGGCTGCATCAGCGCTAGGCTGCATCAGCGCCAGGCTGCATCAGCGCTAGGCTGCATCAGCGCCAGGCTGCATCAGCACCAGGCTGCATCAGCGCTAGGCTGCATCAGCGCCAGGCTGCATCAGCGCAGGCTGCATCAGCGCTCAGGCTGCATCAGCCAGGCTGCATCAGCGCCAGGCTGCATCAGCGCCAGGCTGCATCAGCGCCAGGCTGCATCAGCGCCAGGCTGCATCAGCGCAGGCTGCATCAGCGCTAGGCTGCATCAGCGCTAGGCTGCATCAGCGCCAGGCTGCATCAGCGCCAGGCTGCATCAGCGCAAGGCTGCATCAGCGCCAGGCTGCATCAGCGCCAGGCTGCATCAGCGCCAGGCTGCATCAGCGCCAGGCTGCATCAGTGCCAGGCTGCATCAGTGCCAGGCTGCATCAGTGCCAGGCTGCATCAGTGCCAGGCTGCATCAGTGCCAGGCTGCATCAGCACCAGGCTGCATCAGCACCAGGCTGCATCAGCGCTAGGCTGCATCAGCGCTAGGCTGCATCAGCGCTAGGCTGCATCAGCGCTAGGCTGCATCAGCGCCAGGCTGCATCAGCGCCAGGCTGCATCAGTGCCAGGCTGCATCAGTGCCAGGCTGCATCAGTGCCAGGCTGCATCAGCGCCAGGCTGCATCAGTGCCAGGCTGCATCAGTGCCAGGCTGCATCAGTGCCACCATAGTTTCAAGACAACTCAAAATATTCGAAAAGAAATATTTATTTTGAACAATGATTTATTGAATGATATATTTGAGTTATTTTTTTTAAATCGTTTAAATCGTCTAAAACAAAGGGTTATGGTTAGGTTAATTTGATAAAATTGCACGCAGGTACTCTACGTCATTTCTGAATATACCGGCGCTGAATAGTCTGGCGCTGAATGAAAGCGCTGAATCGTACCCTACACTCCACAAAAACCATCACACTTTTGAGTGGAAAAACTGTAGGCGGCGTTTCGGTTCATCCAGGTCTGTGCTCTTCAGTGTTTAGATTCAGAAATATTCACTGATCGCAGCTCATTCTATCACCATGTCAACACCCAAGCTGAAGCAGACTTTCTTCTTTCCTAACCCGTACAGTGTTACACTATCCCTGAAAGTCAGTTTGGCTGATTACAGAGGAAATAATTATAAGGAATGCGTAATGCACACCGAATATGTGACGTTCTTGTTACACAGCAAATTCCTGCTGCATGGCTCCCTAATTTAGTGTCCATGTGTACGTGGATCTTGTGTTAATTATTTAGAGTCTTTGATTTTGGGAAGCCAGTGATGCCGAGCATAATTCTCAAATGATTTACACAGACAAAGTCACCGAGATGGAACGATAAGCATTATGTTAATTAGGTTTCGCTATCATTAAATGCTAATAGTTGCGGGGTTCATTAGCTCCTGCAGACGAGGCTTCCAAAATCGGTAAGGGAATATTACCGAAATTAAGACTATTTAGAAAAAACGGAAAATTAGCGAATAATTTAACAAAGTAGATAGTTTTAAGAGTCAACTATTATCTTAAAAAGAAGCTTTAAGCGTTAACTATCATAAACCAGCAATTCAGACAGTGACAGAGGACGGTAGTAACTACCTGGACGGGTGCCGTCAACAAACTGTCTACATAAGGTTCACACAACAATTCTGCGGGTTCTGAAGGCAAGTGGCCCGTGGTGTTGACCAGGCAAGTGGCCCGTGGTGTTGACCAGGCAAGTGACCCGTGGTGTTGACCAGGCAAGTGGCCCGTGGTGTTGACCAGGCAAGTGGCCCGTGGTGGTGACCAGGCAAGTGGCCCGTGGTGGTGACCAGGCAAGTGGCCCGTGGTGGTGACCAGGCAAGTGGCCCGTGGTGTTGACCAGGCAAGTGGCCCGTGGTGTTGACCAGGCAAGTGGCCCGTGGTGTTGACCAGGCAAGTGGCCCGTGGTGTTAACCAGGAAAGTGGCCCGTGGTGTTGACCAGGAAAGTGGCCCGTGGTGACCAGGCAAGTAACCCGTGGTGGTGACCAGGCAAGTGGCCCGTGGTGTTGACCAGGAAAGTGACCCGTGGTGTTGACCAGGAAAGTGACCCGTGGTGGTGACCAGGCAAGTGGCCCGTGGTGGTGACCAGGCAAGTGGCCCGTGGTGTTGACCAGGCAAGTGGCCCGTGGTGTTGACCAGGAAAGTGGCCCGTGGTGACCAGGCAAGTGACCCGTGGTGGTGACCAGGCAAGTGGCCCGTGGTGGTGACCAGGCAAGTGGCCCGTGGTGGTGACCAGGCAAGTGGCCCGTGGTGGTGACCAGGCAAGTGGCCCGTGGTGGTGACCAGGCAAGTGGCCCGTGGTGGTGACCAGGCAAGTGGCCCGTGGTGTTGACCAGGCAAGTGGCCCGTGGTGGTGACCAGGCAAGTGGCCCGTGGTGGTGACCAGGCAAGTGACCCGTGGTGGTGACCAGGCAAGTGACCCGTGGTGGTGACCAGGCAAGTGACCCGTGGTGGTGACCAGGCAAGTGACCCGTGGTGGTGACCAGGCAAGTGACCCGTGGTGGTGACCAGGCAAGTGACCCGTGGTGGTGACCAGGCAAGTGACCCGTGGTGGTGACCAGGCAAGTGACCCGTGGTGGTGACCAGGCAAGTGACCCGTGGTGGTGACCAGGCAAGTGACCCGTGGTGGTGACCAGGCAAGTGACCCGTGGTGGTGACCAGGCAAGTGGCCCGTGGTGGTGACCAGGCAAGTGACCCGTGGTGGTGACCAGGCAAGTGGCCCGTGGTGGTGGCCAGGCAAGTGACCCGTGGTGGTGGCCAGGCAAGTGACCCGTGGTGGTGGCCAGGCAAGTGACCCGTGGTGGTGACCAGTGTATACACTGAGAAACGTACACCTTTTGATGTATATACACTGCCCTACACCAGCGCCAATAAACACTCCTTGAAGAGAAGGATTAAAGTACACTTATCATATATACACTGGGAGACTCGCACCTCTCGGTTTAATACTCAGCGAGAGTAGAAGCTCAGCACATAATGTAAATAACCTGAACTGACCTTAAATGAGATGCACTGTCGACGAGTGTGGTGTAAATTACTCACGAGACACACTAAAGTTCTCAGAACTTTTCCTTCACTCATTAGTTAAGTAAATTGATCCTCACACTCACTGTAAAACCCAGGAGTGCATCAGTACACACCCTTGTGTCCACTGCCCTCCCTCAAACTGCTCCTTACACTGCCAAGTGAGGGACCATCGAATAATACCGCCCACCCAGTTTGTCAGACTACACGACGGTCATTAAACAGCTAATACGAACACCACCAGTTATGGACATGTTAATATCTAAAATAGTTTAGAGTAAAAACTCTGAGAAATACACATTTCTTCGTATACTTCTCACTACTGAGAAACATTCAAGTTTTAGATTTTCTCGGTTCGCCTCGCTGCCAGAAGTGTCCTTTAGTTATTCATAGTTACACATACTCAGAAATTTAAAAACGATAGATGTTGTATTTATGTGTTAACCTGGAGACTGTCGGAGACTACTACCCTCTACCTTGTTGGAGACAAGTCCAAGACAATGAACAGGCAGACACTGCTGCGAGGTCAGCAGTACATGACCTTCCAGTTTCATATAGAGGTGTTCCTTTTACGGACTATTTTGCGGTCATTGCTACCCACCTTCGCACCCGTTAGCAACAACGCTGGTCTGACCTGCTGAATAACAAACTTCATTCTATTAAACCGGTTATAGGTTTCTGGCCTTCTTCTTGTCACCAATGTCGAGGTTGGGAGACTACACTCTCCCGTCTTCGCATCGGCCACACTCGTCTTACTCACGGGTATCTCATGGAGAGGCTCCCTGCCCCTCTCTGTGAGCATTGTCAGGTTCCAGTGTCTGTTCGACATATCCTGTTGGACTGTCCACTCTATCAACGAGCACGCAGAATTTACCTCCAACTGCGTCTTCGCTCTGCTGCCCTTTCTTTACCTTCCCTTCTTGCTGATGGACCCTCCTTTAATCCTGACTCTCTTGTTGACTTTTTGACAGAAACTGACTTACTACACAAACTCTGAAGATTATACCTCTAGCACCTCCCTCAGTCCCTTCTACCTCGATCTCTTGCTACCCTCTATCCCTGCACTATCCACCGTCATCTTGCACTCCATACCCTACTAATCATCCCTCTCCCTCTTACAATCCATTCTCCCTGCATCCTGTCCTGCCCCGCCGCGCTGTATAACCCTTGTGGTTTAGCGCTTCTTTTGATTATAATAATAATGGAGACAAGTCTACCTTGTTGGCGACTACTACCTTCTACCTTGTTGGAGACTACTACCTTCTACCTTGTTGGAGACTACTACCTTCTACCTTGTTGGAGACTACTACTTTCTACCTTGTTGGAGACTACTACCTTCTACCTTGTTGGAGACTACTACCTTCTACCTTGTTGGAACTATTACCTTCTACCTTGTAGGAACTATTGCCTTCTGCTTTGTTGGAGACTACTACTTTCTACCTTGTTGGCGACTACTACCTTCTGCTTTGTTGGAGACTACAACCTTCTGCTTTGTTGGAGACTACAACCTTCTGCTTTGTTGGAGACTACTACCTTCTGCTTTGTTGGAGACTACTACCTTCTGCTTTGTTGGAGACTACTACCTTCTGCTTTGTTGGAGACTACTACCTTCTGCTATGTTGGAGACTACTACCTTCTCCTTTGTTGGAGACTACTACCCTCTACCTTGTTGGAACTATTACCTTCTCCTTTGTTGGAGACTACTACCTTCTGCTTTGTTGGAGACTACTACCTTCTGCTTTGTTGGAGCCTACTACCTTCTGCTTTGTTGGAGACTACTACCTTCTGCTTTGTTGGAGACTACTACCTTCTGCTTTGTTGGAGACTACTACCTTCTGCTTTGTTGGAGACTACTACCTTCTCCTATGTTGGAGACTACTACCTTCTCCTTTGTTGGAGACTACTACCTTCTGCTTTGTTGGAGACTACTACCTTCTGCTTTGTTGGAGACTACTACCTTCTCCTTTGTTGGAGACTACTACCTTCTGCTTTGTTGGAGACTACTACCTTCTGCTTTGTTGGAGACTACTACCTTCTGCTTTGTTGGAGACTACTACCTTCTGCTTTGTTGGAGACTACTACCTTCTGCTTTGTTGGAGACTACTACCTTCTCCTTTGTTGGAACTACTACCTTCTGCTTTGTTGGACACTACTACCTTCTGCTTTGTTGGAGACTACTACCTTCTGCTTTGTTGGAGACTACTACCTTCTCCTTTGTTGGAACTACTACCTTCTCCTTTGTTGGAGACTACTACCTTCTGCTTTGTTGGAGACTACTACCTTCTGCTTTGTTGGAGACTACTACCTTCTGCTTTGTTGGAGACTACTACCTTCTCCTTTGTTGGAGACTACTACCTTCTCCTTTGTTGGAGACTACTACCCTCTACCTTGTTGGAACTATTACCTTCTCCTATGTTGGAGACTACTACCTTCTCCTTTGTTGGACTACTACCCTCTACCTTGTAGGAACTATTGCCTTCTGCTTTGTTGGAGACTACTACTTTCTACCTTGTTGGCGACTACTACCTTCTGCTTTGTTGGAGACTACTACCTTCTGCTTTGTTGGAACTACTACCTTCTCCTTTGTTGGAGACTACTACCTTCTGCTTTGTTGGAGACTACTACCTTCTGCTTTGTTGGAGACTACTACCTTCTGCTTTGTTGGAGACTACTACCTTCTTCTTTGTTGGAGACTACTACCTTCTGCTTTGTTGGAGACTACTACCTTCTGCTTTGTTGGAGACTACTACCTTCTGCTTTGTTGGAGACTACTACCTTCTGCTTTGTTGGAGACTACTACCTTCTGCTTTGTTGGAGACTACTACCTTCTGCTTTGTTGGAGACTACTACCTTCTCCTTTGTTGGAGACTACTACCTTCTCCTTTGTTGGAGACTACTACCTTCTCCTTTGTTGGAGACTACTACCTTCTGCTTTGTTGGAGACTACTACCTTCTGCTTTGTTGGAGACTACTACCTTCTCCTTTGTTGGAGACTACTACCTTCTCCTTTGTTGGAGACTACTACCTTCTGCTTTGTTGGAGACTACTACCTTCTGCTTTGTTGGAGACTACTACCTTCTGCTTTGTTGCTACCCTCTACAGTGTTGGTTGGCACTACTCATGAAATATCTCATTACCTACTAATTCAACATTATCGAGAGTGTAAATCACCTCTGAGCTTGTGTACACCTGTCACTCTAACAAGCCTTTGTATCATAAGTGTTCACCAGCATCATTATATCAAAGGTATATAATAACCCAAGCCCGTCATTTTACAGTCATGATTTCACTGCTTGTAATGACAGTCAAATGGGTGACTGTTGAAGGAATCTTAAACAGTGAGAATCTGACATAGTTGTATCTACCTCGATCAGTGGCTTCTTATTTTCTGGCAAATAGTTTGTGAGAAATCCCCATTGATACATATGGGAGATGAGCTGATGAATGAGACACGTGTGCAACACCTAGGTATCTTTACAGGGAAAAGTGTCCTCTGAGAAACAGGCAAAACGTCTCTCTGATTCCACAAAGATACACAGGTGTTGCACGTATCTTATTCTTCACAAGACTTTTGCTTCTATAGTTGTGGACAGATGCAAGAGGATAAACTTAAACCAAAGTGAGAAGTATCGACCTTTATTAGAAGATGAAGAACAGTTCTCCATGCAAAGTAAACCGGAGAGGAATAAACTACAGGAGTAAACAAAGTTTAAATATCTTTATCTGGCTAACAATGTCACCTCAAACGAACATTAATTTCAATAACACGATTTAAAT
Organism: Cherax destructor; assembly: GCA_009830355.1. Lineage (NCBI taxonomy): Eukaryota > Metazoa > Arthropoda > Malacostraca > Decapoda > Parastacidae > Cherax > Cherax destructor. Next base: position 414,141 of record WNWK01000297.1, on the reverse strand, counting down.
CTGTGATAACAGAGATTATCATCGTACTTAAAAAAAATGATGAAAAGAACCAGAGGTTTACAAGGATGAATCAGGAAGATGAATGTGATGAGGCTGACTAGTACCCGTGTAATTATAGCCATATTCACCCAGAACTACATAGGTACCAGAAGACATTATTTAAATTTTCCAAAATAACTCAGAGAAGTCAAGGTATAACTCACAGAAGTCAAGGTATAACTCACAGAAGGGCAGGTATAACTCACAGAAGTCAAGGTATAACTCACAGAAGTCAAGGTATAACTCACAGAAGTCAAGGAGTCAAGGTATAACTCACAGAAGTCAAGGAGTCAAGGTATAACTCACAGAAGTCAAGGAGTCAAGGTATAACTCACAGAAGTCAAGAAGTCAAGGTATAACTCACAGAAGGGCAGGTATACAGCACATATTATTTAACAAGGTGGTAGTTACTACACGGGTTATCAGTGCATTAAGGAAAATGATAAAAAAACTTGACACAAACAATATCTGCCACGAAACAAATGCGTTTTGTGACACACCTTACAAATGTCATTATAAAAAATGCCAACTATTTTCGTAAACAATATATAAATATCTCTAACTTATAAATATGAAAAAAGTGGCATACAATTTCATCATATTACAATGGAAGTTCTTACTTTTATATATCACGTTCTGTTAAAAAGAAATTTACAAGTTTGTAAATATAACATAACGAGTGCAACACTTAACTATTTCTATATTCTATATATCCAGAGTTGATTCATGGATTATATATATATATATATATATATATATATATATATATATATATATATATATATATATATATATATATATATCAGTATCAAGTTATAAAGAGGAGAGAGAAAGAATCTTAATTTCACTGCTTTTATAATCTCATACTATTTCTTATATAGCGAAAAGGGGGTATTTCATGAGTAGACAGATGGTTAGATAGATATTTATATATATATATGGATAGGTGGAAAGGTAAATGAATATGTAAATGGATGTATATATACATAAATGGAGAAAATCATGTATAATAGACAGAGAGTTTAGTAGATAACCTAACAGAGATAGGGATGCTGATAAATCTTATAAACATAATTAGCATCACTGCTAACTTGCTTTTATTATTAAAACCACTTTTTTTTAACATCTTTCCATCTATGTATGCATGCAAATATCTGTATCAATACCCGTTAACTGTCTGTAAGATAAAACTAGCGGAAAGATAAGGTTAGGTTGGTGAATGGGTTTTAAGGCCTTACGTTTACACGAGGGTCATTAGGGTTGCATATCACCTACTCACCACAAGATACTTTGATAACTAAAACAGGGATTAAAGTAAGCTCTCAGCATATACACACTGAGAGAAATACACCTCTTGGTGTATAAATCGTGTGCGGAAAGACAAATGTTTTTTTAATGGGGTTGAAAGCCCATCAACTACACGAGGGTCATTAAGGGTCCACGTGTCCAAATCACCACAGATAAGAATGCCTTTATGCCTAAAATAGGAATTAAGGTCAGATCTTAGCGTATATACGCTGAGAGAAATACACTTCTGAGTGCATAGATCCTGTGGGAAGGAAGGTTAATGGTGTTGTTTTGCTTGTAGGGAACAAGTGTTTCGTGACACGAAAACATAAAATGGTCAGTTACCTTTAATGGATATATTGGAAAGATAATTGGTTGATTGGTTAATGGGGGTTTAAAGCCTTTCGCACACACTAGGGTCATTGAGGCTGCACTCATAACCTTCTCACCACCAGACGAGAATAATTTAGAACCTAAAATAAGGTTTAAAGGAAACTCTTACTTGGTTCACGGGATTTGAAACCTTGCGACTCCACGAGGGTCGTGAAGGTTGCACGAGGGGTCGAGAGGGCTGCACGAGGGGTCGAGAGGGCTGTACGAGGGGTCGAGAGGGCTGCACGAGGGGTCGAGAGGGCTGCACGAGGGGTCGAGAGGGCTGCACGGTAATCTTTTCATCACCTGACAAGAACACTTTAATCTCTAAAATAGGGATTAAAGTAAATTCTTGGCATACACACACTGAGAAATACGCCCCTCGGTGAATATATTCTGTAAGGTAAAAGGCTTTTTGGTCATCTAACCGAGGCTTTCTACTGGCTTACCTGTCAACCTCCTTTAAATATATATAAATTTATATATATGTCGTGCCGAATAGGTAAAACTTGCTTAAATAGCAACGTTCTTCTTGCCGAATAAGGCAAGCGAAAATTTGTGTATGCAATAATTTCGTAAAAATCATTCTGAACCTAACGAAAAAAATACATTTCATTATGTTTGTTTATTATTAAATTATTGTAAACTTATCTAAAATATATTTAGTTGGATTAGGTTAAATTAAATTGCGCTTGTTATAATAAGGTTAGGTAAGTTTTCTAAGGTTCTTTTGGTACAAAATTATTCATTTTAACATTTACATAAATAAAAATATATATCTTTAAACGTTTTAGAGAAAATTTTAGAAAGGACTTAATTTTAAACGAGTTCTTGCTAATTGACCAGTTTTACCTATTCGGCACGACATAATATATATATATATATATATATATATATATATATATATATATATATATATATATACACACACAATATATGTACTAGGTTGTAAATCTTAGTCTAAACAGTATACACCGAGGTGTGTATCTCGGTGTATATACATTTCTCAGAGTACAAATAAACGGTTAAATATATATAAACAGTACAGTGCCTGCACTCTGAAGGACGGGTGTTAATGTTGCAGTTTTATAACTGTAGTGTAAGTGCGCCTCTTGCAAGACTGATGGAGTGAATGATGATGAAAGTTTTTCTTTTTCGGACCACCGTGCCTTGGTGGGAACTGCCGATGTGTTAATAAATAAAATTAAATAATAAAAGTTTACTTCCATTCCTATTTCAGGGGTTAAAGGTGTTTTAACTGGTGGTGTACAATGAATTACACCCTTAACGAACCCCTCCTGCAGGCGATAGCCTTGAAACTAACAGATTCCATCGCACTGAAGCCGTCCAAGCTTTTCAAAGGACAAGATAAAATTTCTTTCAGAAGGTCTGATTTTTTTTGTCCTTTTTTCTGCCTTTCGGCATTTATTATAAATAATTTGATGGTCTGTATAAGGAGTCTTTTCAAAAAATAATTTTGGGTGCTTCTGTATATGTCAGCTGGACACTGGTGAAGGGGGGGTAACAATTTAGGAAGACTTGCCTTCAGGGTTTTGCGCAAACTTTCTCAGAGAGAGAAAAGACTCCTAGTTAAGTGTTACTCTATCACCCTCTTCTCGTTTATTATTATTATAATAAAAAAGAAGCGCTAAACCTACAAGGAACACACAGAGCAGACCCTCTGTCTCGTAATTAGTAAAGTACTGAACTGTCAGTCGGAGAAGCACCAAAACATGGGCTAGAATGTTGTGTGTGTGTGTACTCACCTAATTGTGGTTGCAGGGGTCGAGACTTAGCTCCTGGCCCTGCCTCTTCACTGACCGCTACTAGGTCCTCTCTCTCCCTGCTCCATGAGCTTTATCATGCCTCATCTTAAAGCTATGTATGGTTCCTGCCTCCAGTACATCACTTGCTAGACTATTCCACTTCCTGACAACTCTATGACTGAAGAAATACTTCCTAACATCCCTTTGACTCGTCTGAGTCTTCAACTTTCAATTGTGATCCCTTGTTTCTGTGTCCCCTCTCTGGAACATCCTGTCTCTATCCACCTTATCTATTCCACGCAGTATTTTGTATGTCGTTATCATGTCTCCCCTAACCCTCCTGTCCTCCAGTGTCGTCAGGCCGATTTCCCTTAACCTTTCTTCATAGGACATTTCCCTTAGCTCCGGAACTAAGGGAAATGTCCTATGTGTGTGTGTCAATTTTGTTAATGAATATTGAATAAGTGTATTAAACAGGCACCTTTTTTTTGAGAGTTTATTAGGGAACACAAATTAGGCCAGTGACAACACACATGATCCGAGATTCAGATGGCACAGTGGTAGAGCTGCTGGCATTTGTTTTGTCTGGCCCGTTCGAGTCCCCGACAAGTGTTTAGAAAGTTACGACTTAGTTACTGAAATATTATCTTTTGCATTACAATAAAAGTGCATTTATTTTTAAAAACATCAATAAAATTCAAGTAACCAAAGATAATTTAGACCATATGTCTTACAGCAGACTTTAATTTGTATACCTTAGTACGAAGCTAATATAAGACTTGACCATCTCGCTCAGCTAGTTACGATATCTTGACGAACGTTACGACAGGAGAATATCGTGATAGTAAGACACTTATTGTAAGTAGCTACTTATTAATATATAATCGTTGTTAGATTTTTAAATGGGGGTGGAAACCTATCCCTATTTACCCTCAAAATGCTCAACTTCACGGGTCATTATTTCCTGACAAACAAAACATGAACGCCACTTTATTGGCCAGAGAATATATACTGAACGATGTATATTTTTTAATATTTAAAGCTTAGTTCAAGCCTTATTTCAAGTGTTAAAATATTTTAGACAAGTGCAGCCTTAATAACTCTCGTGCAATTGACTGACTTTAAACTGAACAACCCATTTAACTGGCCATTGTTAAGGCCTTTATGTCAGTTGTGAGTTAAAATGAGTATGATAGAAAATGTGGAGCGTGACAGCTGTGGTCTCCTAAAAGGAGAAATAGAAGGATAAACTACATGAAAATGACTTATAGATTATGACCTAACACACACACACACTCTCTCTCTCTCTCTGACATTATTATTTGGTTTGTAATTTAGCGTGTGATCATTAGTGTTACGTTAAGAATTGTTAACATATCCCAGGAAATACTTTCAATTTTCTGAGAACTAGGACAATGTGTATAGTTTTGTTGTGAATTATCATTGACTATAACATGTTTATATTTGTATGTGAGAGGTTTGTATTGATCACTTGTGCTACTGCGGCAGCGAGGACGTGGTGTTACCTCAACGAGTGCATCACAGTGCTTCAGCTGATCTAGGCTGACTGCCTCCAAGAAAAATCTTCCACCCTTCCTTACCTCCCTCACTTGCTCAGTTGTTATTGTTGGAGACACGGAGAGGACGAGCTAGGTCTCTTGTCCCCAGTAACACTACCTAACAAGCAAACACCTTTTTTAATTGTAATAGTCTGAAACCTCTGTGTCTACAGTATACAGCATATCCATATTTGTGGATCTTGTAATCACTTTGACCTCGTTCAGAGTACCCAGAAAACACTGTATACTCTCAGGAACACTTAGCTTGTATTATGTCAGTATGTACTGTGTTGTGTATAAATTTAGTGTCCAAGTTGAGACAGACATGCTCAAGAATGGCATTGTGACTTAATCTATGGAGGCATCTATGATGTGTGGAGACTGTGTGGGATTCAATATGACTCGCTTTGGGTCTTAGTTTTACATAGGTTTAGTCTACTGAGTCCTATTTCTGTAGTCACGAAGCACTATACTGCATAGACTCAGTATTTGTCCAGCTGTGTAGACCGAGCATGTATTAAAATTGAATAGACTTGTCACTGATTTGCCTTACTGGTGTCTACACACCGTATTCTATGGGCATAATTTGTGACTAGTTGTATGCATGCATATATACACAAGTACTGTGTTCACTTGGGACCGCGTTCAAGCCAGTTGCTAACATTGACACTAAAGAATGTAGTTTCTATATTGTATCATTTGTATATGTTCTGTCCAATAACAAATATTTTTAACATGTGGACTATAAATGTACGTGCACAGTATTTATTTATAAACATAGACGCACTTTACACTTCATGGTTCACCAAGTCTCTACGATTTTTTAAACCGAGAGAGACAGTGCCTACAACGGGTCTGGCTTTGGTGGTAGTGGAAAGCGTGTCTGTTTTTCACTCACCACACACACACACACACACACACACACACACACACACACACACACACACACACACACACACACACACACACACACACACACACACACACACACACACACACACACACACACACTGTGCGTTTCTCCACACAAGCAATTTTAAAATACATAAACTTATAACGGAATGTGTTATTAAATACAAAATAAGCAATTGTTAATAATATTAGTAAAGTAATAATAATAAAAATATCAATAATAATAGTAGTACACAGCTCCAACAAGAAGGATGTAAGATGAAGGTAGAACAATAAGGAGTGTCGTAATCCTAATAAGAGAGAATTGGATTTCACTACGTCTAGAACGGATCCTTGCTCCAAGCTTTCACAGTTTCTTTGTGCAAATGCCTACGTTGTTACTATGTACAAAGGTGCACTTGAGAACATTAGCATGAGTATTGACTAAATAAGTATAAACATCACTTTTTATTTACAGTTCTACAGAGGTGCGCCGCTCTGAACTCATTTATATTCAGTCATTCATGAAATGAAAAATTGGAATGAAAAACATTGGGGTGTAATGGCAGGTTGTGACGAAGTTGAAAATGGTGGAGTTATTTGTATTTATTATGTCACTAACGAAATTGGAAGTAAATTCAGAAATATGGAACACGGAAAAAAATCGAGGAGATACATTGGTTTCTCCTCCCACTTGTATTCTGTGATTTTTGTTGCATTACAGTGTTTGTATCAGTGACGAACTTACAGATGTAAACAACAGCAGCGAGCGCACACGGACACCTACGCACGCTAACACACACGCACACGCATACAAACACACAGGAATACGCACACACACTCTCAGAAAAACACACACACACAGGTATTTATTCAACAAAGTATACACACAGTTCCAACGACCATTCGGCATCTTCCGTGGGCTCAGGGTCAGAAGACGCGTATGGTGATTGGTCAAAACAATTAGCCAATGAGAACGGGCAAAGACTCACTTTGTGATTGATTAAAAAAAAGAAAAACAAGAGAATCCGTCCAGTAGCAACAAAGACGGACTCCTATTGGTCAAAACTGTAGACCAATAGGGAGGACTCCCACCGTTTAGTCTAGAGTTTCAAGCTGTTTTATTAAGACACAAAATACTGTCAATATTTGTCTTCTTAAAAATGAAGGAATGACACAGAGAATGATGATGAGAAAGACAGAAAAAAACTGTTCAGAGCTTAGAAAAAAGCACCATAGTAACTACATGTGAAACTAGACATGTATATTTTGAGAGAGAAATAATTGAGAGAATCTGAGAGAGTAAGGTAATTGCAAGATTACATTACATAGCCTTATTATAAATGCATCAGACTTTGTTTTATGTTCTCCTTACGTCTTAATAACATCAATAACAGTATATGTTATCCTTTTTTTCCTCCCAAGAATATCCTCAGACTTGAGTTTATCTTCATTCGTCATTTTAAGTTTTTTTTTTTCTAGTAATGTGGAATGAGGTTGATATGTTGTCTTTCCTTGCTGGTGATGTGACTGTTGTGAGTACCTAACAGTCTAACTGCCAGTCACCACTCTACCAGATCATCCTCCTCCTCTGCCTCACTTCTGGTTCACACTTATCCTAACCCAGTCAGTTCCTTGGTGTTTGGACTATTCAGTTTCTTAGGGCTTGATCAAGTCAGTTTCTTGGTGTTTGGACTATTCAGTTTCTCAATAATTAATTTATCTTTCTTCCGGTTACTTGTTTTATTAATATTTTTCTCCAGTTTCTAAGCTTCCGATCCACGCCTTAATTCTGCTTAATTTCTTAGTGTTTATTTTAGAAATCAATTGAGTTTCTGAAAGTCCGCCAAGGATTAGGAATCTACTGGAACATTTCATCAAAAACTTTATTTAACTTTGTGTCTCGATATAAAAAAATAGTTTATCCAAGGGCTATAGAGAGCCCACCTGGCAATTTTGATTAATATTGTTTTGTTTTGCTTTTTGCGCTCGACCTTGCAGCAGCTGCGGTCTGTCTCAGCCATTATTCCATCGTCTAGTTTATCTTGTATCTAAGATACAGTTCTGGGTTAATCCGTGGCCTGATCTGTCCATTCGCTATCCGTGGTACGTTAGGATTATCTGACATCCCTGAAGCACAGAGTGACATCTGTCTCTTGTGTCCGTGATGTCACAAACCGTCCAGCTCACTTGGACTCACACACCAGCAGTCATATATTTTTGGTACTCGAAATACCACTTGTGCATACATCTCTACTAAATATTAAAAACCTCTAAATTAATGTAACACTTAGGGCTTCGGGGATAGGTTTGACACTGATATAAATAGCAAATATAAAAATGGGAAAACAAGAACACTTTTTCATTTTTAGTTGCGCCCTCTTCCGAGGAGGGAGTTAATGCTGAGTCGCCGAAATACCGATTCTGGTTGTGCCGTCCTTGTTCTTCCATGCAGCTGCAGTTTGAAGCGATGCTTTGCAGTTGCACATTGTTGGCACTGATGAGATGAGAGTAAGAGGAGCGTGTTCAGTTCGCGGATTAGATCCACAATAACAAGATAATAGTCAATCACTTGCAACTACGTTGTCCACTAATGTCAGCTGATCGTGCTGATGACGTGTGAACCACGCAGGAAAAGGCGAGCGTTCGTGTGCACTCTCACTGAATTATGATTATTTTTAAAAATGCAAAGTCTATCGTACTTCTTATTTGTTACGTAATATTCCCTCCCGTACGCACACACAGGGAGATGTTTCATACATACGCACAAACTTAAGAGATTTTGGATATATATGAGATGTCATTCGTGTTCACTAATTCCGAAGCATCTCTCTCTCGCATAAGTATACACTCTTAATAGACCTCGCATCCTTACGTACTCTGAAAAATCTTAGGCAAACGCACGAGACATCATTGGCACGCATTACTTAAAAAGTAGATTATCAGCATCACTTTACACGCGTTGCATATTACTTCACAAGTAGATTTCTTCACCAGAAATGAACCCTTCATTACAGGCGTCAGGTAATTACACTCGTAGTTCCTGAAATAATATTGTCACATTACAATAGCAAGTAACACTAGTGATATGGTAGAGTAACCCACACACTGCGGTGGCTGGTGATAGGTTGGGGTGGTTGGTGGTCGGGGAGCGGGGAGATAACGAGCTAGCTAAAACATGGTGGACATAGAAATAGGAAAACAATAGCCAAGTTAGTCGCTGGAGACACTTCCAATGTTTTTATTTCACGGTGTTAAAATCGCAGAAGCAGAGGTTCCGCGATGCTTCTTTCTTGAGTGTCCTGATATAGCTTGATAAGCCCTGAAGTTCTTGGATTCCAAAAGGTATTGGAGAACTCAGTGTTAATCCGCCAGTGTTAAATCGACGCGGAAGGCAGGACCTTCCATCTGTCGGAGATCGTTGGTATTCTTGGCAAGACCGTCCATTCAACAACCTCTCCACCATCTGATTTTCGGTAGGACCTGCACTATTTTTCCCACGTGATGCAAGGGGTTAAATGCTACGTTTAGCGTTGCATAGAGGTATTTCTGTGGTTCCAAAAATGCTCTACATGCTGGTTTTGGGAGGTAACACAAGTCATCTTTAGCGATTATTGGAGAAGCTTGCGGTCCCAGGAACAATGTTATTAAAGACGACACCTTCCGACGTGTCACCCTAGTGAAGCCTCCAGTGGTCTTCCAGCGACCCGCCCGACAGAAATAACAATGGCTCACTCGCGGATCTTCCAGTAAACCACAAGCCGCGAGTCAGCACAAGCAACAAGTAAGGAGGGAGGGAGGGAGGGAAGAGTCCTCCAGGCAGCCTCCTAGTCGACTTGTGTCTCCTTCAAAGAAGCGCCTCGTTCTCCATGGCGCCTTGACTTCCTCCCTCGGTAGCCGTGCGGGAGGGCGTCCCCGGCACCGTCTGCAGCTTCACCACTTCTGAGCCTGCCAAGGGTTGGGGAAAACCACAGAAGTGTCAGATAATGCAGAGAGATAACTCACATGATAAACATACATAACCCAAACCGGAGCCAGTAAAAAACACAGGGTGAAAATGGAATGCCTGAAGACGGTCTCAGTTGGGGGTCGAAATATACAGTTTCTTTTTCACCCTGTAAGTTGTCTTCTTATATTGATCATTGCTCTCTCTCTCTCTTATATATATATATATATATATATATATATATATATATATATATATATATATATATATATATATATATATATATATATATATTGTAATCAGGGGAAACGCTAAGCTTTTGGGCCATATAGCGCCTGGGGAAGTGGTAATGATGGTGATAGTAATGGTACTAGTGGTGATAGATAGTAATAGTTGTGATGGTAGTGCTTCTGATGATGATGATGCTAGTGATGTTGATGGTAATGATAAATATCGTAATGATGACAGCAATAATAATGATTGTGAAGATGGTAATGATGGTGATGATCATGATAGTAATGACAGTGATTATAATAGGAATGACAGATAAATGATGGTGACAGTACTAGTGATGACGTTGGTAATGATGGTGATAATGAGAAAGATTTTAATGATGATAATGATGATAAAAGGTGATAGTCGTGATAATAACAGTAATGATAATGGAATAATGTCAATACAATGAGAGGAATAACACTGATAGTGATAATGACTAATGATGATAATGAAGAGCAAAACCCGTAGGGGGAGAGATCATAGCCCCTGAGGAATGAAAGGTAAACAGGTTTGATCCGTGGAAGGGGATATCTGCAATTCCTTAGATCAAGAGCCCTGAATACAACAATACAATGAGAACAAACACATCGACACACATGATGTCAAGCAGTACGAAAATAATGACGTCACGTGTCTGCAACATCATGGTGATTCTGACTTATAAAATAATGAATAAAGGTCATCATGCAGCATGATAGTGACTGACATCTTTTTTATAACATGACAGTGACATCTTTTGTATCAGGTGATAGTGACATCTTTAGTAGAACATGATAGTGACATCTTTTGCATAAAATGATAGACATTTTTTGTTTAACATGCTATTGATATGACAGTGACTGACATCACACAATTATAACATGACAGTGAGTGACATCACACTATTTTAGTATGATAGTGAGGTGACATGAGACTTCTAAAATGATAGTGATTGACGTCACACTATTATAACATGATAGTGAATGACATCAAACTCTTCTAAGTGATTAATATCGCACTATACTAGCATGACAGCGACATCATACTCCTCAAACATGATAGTGTCTTTGACATACCACTAGTCTAACGTGAGACATTACTAACAGGAAGAGTCACTATCACTTAATCAAGAGGAGTAATTCATAACATTGAAAGTGGATTTAAAGGAAGACCATTGTTTGGTATCCATAGTTATTGTATAGAACCAGGGGAGTCTCTCTGTCTCTCACTCTCTCTGACTCTCTCTCTCTCGAGTTTTGGCGAAACTGATTTTAGTCCCTCAGGACGCAGTGGTCAGGTAGTGCCAGTACAAATTTTGTGTAATTTGCATACGTATGGACCCGACTATGGTGCCAGAGCCAGGTCTAGATTGTTATGACACACGTGTGACTCTACACCTGACTGCTCAACACCAGTGACTAAACCTGGCTGTTCTAACACCAGTGACTCTACACCTGGCTGTTCTAACACCAGTGACTCTACACCTGGCTGTTCTAACACCAGTGACTCTACACCTGGCTGTTCTAACACCAGTGACTCTACACCTGGCTGTTCTAACACCAGTGACTCTACACCTGGCTGTTCTAACACCAGTGACTACACCTGGCTGTTCTAACACCAGTGACTCTACACCTGGCTGTTCTAACACAAGTGACTCTACACCTGAGTGTTCTAACACCAGTGACTCTACACCTGAGTGTTCTAACACATGCATGACTCTACACCTGACTGCGCCAACACGTGACTCACTACACCTGACTGCTCTAACACATGGTACTCTCCTGGCTGACTCTGCTTACGTGTATGCTCGACTTCCCTCCACTGTACTCTTCTCTGTCTTGCACTGTGTCTTACCTGTGGGAAACACAAGATGAAGAGCATATAACTTAAACTCCTACCTTACTCTCCCTGCACTCCTCTCACGTTCCTCTCACTCCTCTCCACTCGTCACTCCTCTCTTCTTCCTGGTCACTCTGTCACTCCTCTCTCACCTTCCTCACTCACTCCCTCTCTACCTTCCTCGTCACTCCCTCTCCACCTTCCTCGTCACTCCCTCTCCACCTTCCTCGTCACTCCCTCTCATTCCTCGTCACTCCCTCTCCACCTTCCTCGTCACTCCCTCTCCACCTTCGTCAGTATGACTACAGCTACAGTGTGATTCTGGATGGGCGACTCATTTCTAAAGATTCGCTTTATATCTTCCTACTGGATAATTAACTTACTAAGTTTTCAATAAGATCACAGTAAACAGGTGATATCACAATATGCAGAACAGCCACTGTGTAAAAATAGTGAAATTGCAAGCGCTTTCGTGATTTCTCACATTATCAAGGAACTATACCTATACCTTATTACAGTAGAAAAGGACCAGTTTGTAGGCGTCCAAAGGCGACTACAAAGTGGCTACAAGAGTTAAAAAATAACTGAGGTATAATGCAAGGTTGAAAACATGAAATATGTCCATGTTGGCTTGTAGGAGGAAGAGAGAAGACATGATTACAACATATTTTCAAAGAACATGAAATAACAGATAATGAAGACTTCTGTTTACCAGCAACGGAGATAACAAGTGGCCACAGGTGTAAATTATAGGAAAAGTGGACAGATAAGCTTAACAAAAAAAAAAATTCTTCGCAGAATGATTCGCTAATGGAAGGATTTGAAAGAGACAGTAAATGCTATAATTAATCAAAATTTAAAAACAATATATAAGACAATAACTGATAATAAAGACAGTGATATGATGAACAGATTATTGAAGACAGCCCTCCCTTCTTCTTAATGGTGTCTGTCCTATACCTACTAACAGTCAGGGGTAACTTAAAGTCAAATGGGAAAAGTGGTTCCATGTAGCAGATGTCCAGGGCAGAAGTATGTGACAAAATAATTAGAGGCGCAGTTACACACGCACACGCACACACACACACACACACACACACACACACACACACGCACACACACACACACACACACACACACACGCACGAGAACATTACCGTGATTGACAGAGGCAGCGCTGGAAGCTGGTGCCTTCTTGTACGTGGCGCTGTTCATGGTGAGTTTCCTCACGTTCTTGTCCGGGTGGAAGACAATAATGTAGATCTTGGGAGAGTAGAGACAAACCAGCGCCACTGACGCTGACAGCGAGATGGCCACACACAGAGTCGTTATCTGCACCTGAGGAAACAAATCCAAGAAGCTACAAAGAAGAAAAAGTCACAATACCGCGACTGGAACAATACGCAAATAACCCGGACACTTACGAAGCTACTTACACTGTTGAAAAACTCTTTGGAATGTAAACAAACCACGGAACGGGTGGGGTGTGAACCCTATGGCAGGTGAATACTGAAATTCACAGTCCAGTGCGCTAACCACTTGGCCAGCCGGCTATAATAATATTCTTCAGTCGACGTTTCGGTCCGATTTGGACCATTAGCGGTATTGTGTATTTTATTCATCGTTAGAATGTAGACACATTCCTTAGAATGTTAACAAATTTTGTAAGAATGTCGAAAACCTCCATGATAGAGATGCGAGACAACGGACCGCTAACACCAACAGCCTGGTGTACATTCTAAACAGGTTATCGACATTATAAAGAGGTATGTCTTCTAAAATAGTAGACATTCTAACGAGGTTACAGGCTTTTTAGGAAAGTTGCCGACATTCTAAAGAGGTCGATTGATTGACAAAGTTGTCGACACACTAACGAGGTTGACATTCTGAAGAGGTCGTCGACAGTCTAACATTTAACGAGTCTGTCAACATAATGTCGACGACATCTTCAGAATTTCGACAATCTCGGTAGAATGTCGACAACTTTAAAAATATATCGACCTCTTTAGAATGCCTGCAACCTCGTTACAATGTCGACTACTTTAGAAAAAGGACCTCTTTAAAACGTACACCAGGCTGTTGGTGTTAGCGGTCCGCTGTCTCACATAGCCGTCACAGCCTGGGTGAGCATTAAACCCGTAGAACTCATTTAGCAAAGGTAGATTTACATGTACAAGAAACAAGATTGTGTACAAAGATACCAGTGTGTGTACAAATGGCCGTTAGTGTTGCTTGAGGGGTCGTTAGTGTTTCTTAAGGGTCCTTAGTGTTTCTTGAGGGGTCGTTAGTGTTGCACGATGGTCGTCAGTGTTGTAAGAGGGTAGTTACTGTTGCTTGAGGGTCGTTAATGTTGCTTGAGGGTTGTTAGTGTTACTTGAGGGTTGCTACTGTTACTTGATCATTGTTAGTGTTGTTTCATTGTCATTAATATTGCTTGTTGGACGTCAGTGTTGCTTTCTTTAGCACGCAACACTGACATCTTTGTGTTGCTTAAGGGTCTTTAATCCTGCTTGAGGATCGTTATTGTTGCTCGAGGGTCGTTAGTGTTGCTCGAGGGTCGTTAGTGTTGCCTGAGAATCATTGTTGTTAAGAGTATCGCTAGTGTTCCTTGAGGTCGTTAATGTTGCTTTCGGGTCGTTAGAGCTTAAGCCTCTTTACTGTTGATTGAGGGGTCGTTATTGTAGCTCTAGTGTCGTTAGTGTTGCTCTAGTGTCGTTATTGTAGCTCTAGTGTCGTTAGTGTTGCTCTAGTGTCGTTAGTGTTGCTCTAGGGTCGTTAGTGTTCTTAGGGTCGTTAGTGTACTCTAGGTCGTTAGTGTTGCTCTCAGTTGTAGAGGTTAGTGTTGCTCTAGGTCGTTAGTGTTGCTCTGAGGGTTGTTATTGTAGCTCTAGGTCTGCTACTGTTCTTGATCGTTGTTAGTGTTGTTCAGTGTCTTATGTTGCTTAGTTGCGTTAGTGCTTGCTCTAGTGTCATTAACTGCATCTTAGTTTCTTAAGTTTATCGCTTGAGGTCGTTATGTTGCTCGAGTGTCGTTAGTGTTGCTCGAGGGTCGTTAGTGTTGCTCTGAGAATCTATGTTGTTAGGATCGCTAGTGTTCCTTAGGTGTCGTTAATGTTGCTTTCGGGTCGTTGAGTAGCTTACTTCTGAGGGTCGTTATGTGTAGCTCCAGTGTCGTTAGTGTTGCTCTAGGTCGTTAGTGTTGCTCTAGTGTCGTTAGTGTTGCTCTAGTGTCGTTAGTGTTTCTCTAGGGTCGTTAGTGTTGCTCTAGGGTCGTTAGTGTTGCTCTAGGGTCGTTAGTGTTGCTCTAGTGTCGTTAGTGTTGCTCAAGGGTCGTTAGTGTTGCTTTAGGGTCGTTAGTGTTGCTCTAGGGTCGTTAGTGTTGCTCTAGGGTCGTTAGTGTTGCTCTAGTGTTGTTAGTGTTGCTCGATGGTCGTTAGTCTTGCTAGACGGTTTTTAAATTCGGTCTTACGCAATTTCAGCAACGTTTTTTTTATAGCATTTCTACATGCATCTCGCAATCCTGTCAACTTCCACTCAATCTACGCATTTCAATCACTGAAATTCACTGCTCTTCATCCATCGTTATCAATAACTTTACGAAATATATGTATCGGAAATAGCATTACGAAGGACATAAATGTGCCGTAATACAACATTACGAATGACGCGGTCAATAGCATTACAAAGGACGTAATGGTCAGTTGTGTAATAGTGAGAGATCAATCATAACACCTGGCAGTTTGCCTCTTACCTGTTCAACCAATAAAACAACTCAATCACAATAATAGTCAATATAACCAGGACGTGGTAGTAAAGTGGTAGGGTATTTTCGACAGTATGTAAATAAGACACACAGTAGGGTTATGACATTTTGTTTTGACGACATTTCGTCTTCTAGGGACCTTATCTATTAACGTTTTGCCTTGGAGGAGAAACTTTCACAATCAAATGTCATAACTCACACTGCGCGTGTAATTTGCATAACAAGGACGTGTATATGAGTACAATAATAAGCATTTAGACCTTAATGATATAACACAGGTCGCGTGGATAGTTACTTTATATTCTGAAGGTAACCCAGGTCACCTTGGAACACCCTGGACGACACAGGGAGACCACTCTCTTACACACCTCAGTGCTTCCTTAACTGGATATGACAGATCTAAGGACAAGTTTCGTGCACGAATCACTCAGCGGTACCCTCGACACAGTACTTTCCTGCCTCACGACACTGACCATACATCTCAACTACCTTGCTGCCCTCAACTTAGGTGCATCTTATATACGGACCAGCTAGTACCCTGAACTGGCAAAACACACATAAGTTGCCTTTCTAAGCAGAATTAATTTCACATCCTGTTACCGTGCCTGTCACATACCTTTGAATATATACAGCAATAGAGATGCATGAAGCGTAAATACGCAATACATTACACCAACATATATACACTGACATTAACATTATGAAAGAAATACATTCATAACATTATGAAAGAAATACATTCATAACATTATGAAAGAAATACATTCATAACATTATGAAAATGAATCATTCATAACACATGGTACTAAAGTAACTAATGGTACTCTTACAACACTGGTCACTAAAGTAACCAATGGTAACTCATTACCACAACTAAAAACGGTCACTAAAGTAACCAATGGTAACTCATTACCACAACTAACAACGGTCACTAAAGTAACTAATGGTAACTCATTACCACAACTAACACACTGGTCACTAAAGTAACCAATGGTAACTCATTACCACAACTACACTGTACAGACCTGGCTCAACTACAAGGCAGAACCAATGGTAACCATTACCCCATGCACTAAAAAATGGAACTCTCACTCAAGTGAATGTTATAGCAACTCATGTCCCTCATTGAAGGTTTGATCCGAGTACGGGGACGATAGCCCCTGTTCCACAGATCAAGAGCCCTGCATCAACATCAAGGCACCTCCACTCCCCCATCAATAATACTCTCACATCAATAAGTAATTCAGAAGATAAAAAAAATAATCATGAAAAATAATTTCCGGACAAAGGATAATTTCATATATAATTCATCCAGATTATTATTTATTCCAAAAATAATTTGTAAGCTCCATAAATTTATATGAACTACTCAGTAAATTTATATTTTTTTCCTGGAAAGTTATTTACTAAAACTCGCAATAGTGTTTTTAGTCTGTAGTCGATATATTATTATTAGTAGTACTAGTATTATCATTACTATTATTATTATTATTATTATTATTATTATTACTATTAATGTTTTACTCTCTATGTCGTTACAAACGCCACTCTGAATCACTAACACCTGTCTACTACTGTCACCAACATTAGACTAACACCAGACTAACACCAACACTGAAACTTGTGTCTCCTGGAGCATACTGAAACTTGTGTCTCCTGGAGCATACTGAAACCTGTGTCTCCTGGAGCATACTGAAACTTGTGTCTCCTGGAGCATACTGAAACTTATGTCTCCTGGAGCATACTGAAACTTGTGTCTCCTGGAGCATACTGAAACTTGTGTCTCCTGGAGCATACTGAAACTTGTGTCTCCTGGAGCATACTGAAACCTGTCTCCTGGAGCATACTGAAACTTGTGTCTCCTGGAGCATACTGAAACTTGTGTCTCCTGGAGCATACTGAAACTTGTCTCCTGGAGCATACTGAAACTTATGTCTCCTGGAGTATACTGAAACTTGTGTCTCCTGGAGCATACTGAAACTTGTGTCTCCTGGAGCATACTGAAACTTGTGTCTCCTGGAGCATACTGAAACTTGTGTCTCCTGGAGCATACTGAAACTTCTCCTGAGCATACTGAAACTTCCTGGAGCATACTGAAACTTGTGTCTCCTGGAGCATACTGAAACTTGTGTCTCCTGGAGCATACTGAAACTTGTGTCTCCTGGAGCATACTGAAACTTGTGTCTCCTGGAGCATACTGAAACTTGTGTCTCCTGGAGCATACTGAAACTTGTGTCTCCTGGAGCATACTGAAACTTGTGTCTCCTGGAGCATACTGAAACTTGTGTCTCCTGGAGCATACTGAAACTTGTGTCTCCTGGAGCATACTGAAACTTGTGTCTCCTGGAGCATACTGAAACTTGTGTCTCCTGGAGCATACTGAAACTTGTGTCTCCTGGAGCATACTGAAACTTGTGTCTCCTGGAGCATACTGAAACTTGTGTCTCCTGGAGCATACTGAAACAGAATAACTGCAGCATCACAGGTTTACTTCTCACATCTGAGTGGCATCTCTGGAGCCTTAAGGAAGACTCGACCAAAACACTTTAGCCAAAAAAAATGAAGTATGTCATGAAATGTCTCCGACTTCTCTGAAGCGTAGTAATATACATTAATAATATATACTGACATATGGGCTATCCTGGAAGATACCGTATTTTCTGGCATATAAAGCGTGTTTTTTATCCACAAAGTCTTAGAAAAATCACCCTGCGCCTTATATGTTCAAGGTCAGGGTCAAGGTTAGGCTTTGGGCTACGTTTCAGCAGTAGTTTACTCATAATACAACTGCTTGGATATATCGTCTCGTATGCTCGTGCGCCTTATATGCCGGGAAACACGGGAGTCATGGGCGGTATGAAGTGGCACTTGAAGATTATATCTCGATGTGGGAAGAGCGTAGTTTTCAGGAGAACCGAGAACCACAGTTGTGTAGGATGAATGTCTGTGGTTTTCAAGAGTTGTGTGTTGGAGGTAGAAGCAGCTGGTGATTCTGTTATCTGTCTTACTAGTGTTGTTGGTAATGGGGTGGGAAACGTTGCTCTCTTGACCCTGGTCTCTGAGGTGGCTTCTTGGTCTGTACTTGTGACCACTAGTGGTGCTGCTGGTGATGGGACTATTGGTGCTGCCTCGACTGCTGACGATATTAATGGTGTTGGACCGAATGACTCTGTGTTTTGAAGAGTGGTTAATGAGCACGCTGAAAGCAATGGGCAATCATGTTGATTTCTACCAGGGCTTACAAAACTGACACATGTTTACTGCAAGGAGCTCGGGAAGCCTCTTCAGTGTGTCTAAAATTTGGATTATCTCGGCTACTTATAGTAGAGCTGTGACCTGTGCTATGATAGCCCTGGACTATGATAACCCTGGACTATGATAGCCCCTGTTCCGTAGATACGAGCCTCGACTGAGCTATATTTTGCTCTACGTTTGTTGGTGCAGGTGTTCGCTTGTTTATCACCCACAGGTTTGTCAGTGGGGCTGTGCATATCTAGACTGACTGTGCAGCTTTCTGTCTGTGCTCGTTTCCTACGTGGTGCCTTTGCAGTCCTAATATCCTCTGTAGTCACTCTGGACATTATAGGCTACAAACATGGTGCTTGGAAGAGCAGTTGTGTCATTGTGCACTCACCTGTCTGTCTTTTTCAATTTTATGATGCAGATTTTAGTGCCAAAACCTCTGGAATTTGAAGCGTTAGACAGATTTGAAGATGTTGGGTTGTAGCTTGTAACTTATATCGTATCCCGAGAGATGAAAGTTACAGTGGTCTCACGAACCATGTTGATCATTTGTGTCTCTGACTTGACGAGCGAATATATAACCATCAAGTATCCGATTCTGTGGAATACTTTTGGGTGCTGGTCAAGCTCATTTCCTAGAGACAGTGAATAACTACAAGCTTGTTTTCTTTCTCGGTGTATTGGTTTCGGGGCGATGACTTTGATCGTCTTCAGGGTGTCATATACCTCGACGGTCTTTTGGTTAGCAGAAACCGACGTGACGGGTTGGAACGTGTACTCACATGAAGGTCAGGGTGTTATTCTGTAGCGACCGTCCCAGCATGGAAGCTCGTAAACCCCTTCCTATTTTGGACCTTGAAATTGTGGAATAGCCTTTAGTAAGTTCTCTGGTTTTCTTATTCACAAGTTTTCCGTCTTTCTCGTTGGTTAAGTTGTCCACAACTCTTTCAAGTGTTGAGTTACCTTTTCCTAGTAGATATGGAGAACGAGAGACTAGAGTGGATATGTTAACAACAAAGTGCCCTAAGATATAGAGCAGACATGGATAAATTCTTTACAATTACTGAAACTAGACTGAGAGGGCATGTCTGTAAATTATACATCCAAATCAGAGGCAGGAGGTCACGTATTTCTTTCTTGCACACACACACACACACACACACACACACACACACACACACACACACACACACACACACGGAATAAAAGAGGCTGAAAGAATTGTGATCGTCGCAGACGACCGGAAACTTAGAAGACTAAGATAATGGAGGCGTTGATGGAAAACTTTTTGTACCAACACGTCAGAAACACAACCAGAGAGAGAGAAGCCAGAAACAGTATCCCCTCCAAGGGAAACTGACATAAGTAAACTAGAATATGAGAGACTCCTGAGTGCTAGCGATCATATAGTAGTGAATTTTAATCATCTTGTGGAAATAAACTTGAAGAGACACATAAGAAGAAGAGGGCAACGCTTCAGAAGAGGAGATTATGCAGGAATGAGGAAATTTTTGAATGCAGTACAACGATAAAAGGAACTAAAAGGAAACACTACAAATGAGATGAAGTAGTGGAGGTTACCACTACCAGCCTTTCCACTACTACTACCACTACCAGTTTTACCACTACCACTACCAGTCTTACCACTACCAGCCTTTCCACTACCACTACCAGCCTTACCACTGCTTCTTTTTCTACCTCTCTTGGTACCGTCATTGTCCCCCTCGTCTATATAAACTGGTTCTCTCACTCTCTTGTGTTAGTATGACGACTTTGTCAATCATATATATATATATATATATATATATATATATATATATATATATATATATATATATATATATATATATATATTGTATATATCTCCGTGTATATATACCTGCATACCTGTTGAGATTGACTAAGTGTGGTTGAGTTGCAGCTCCTTGTTTAACACTTAGTTAATCATTTTCTTATTTATGATGTTCTTAAACCGTATTGGTTATTAGGTGCAAGTAGTACCAGTGGTGGAGACTCGATCATCCGTCTAGTAATCCAGTCAGTATTCATCTACCGTAACATTATTATTATTATTATTATCATCGTGTGCTACATGAGAAAGTGGACAATCAAAAGTGCCACACAAGTGCCAGGCGAGTGCATTATGAGAGTGTTTCAAGCTGGCTCTCATTAATTCTTAATTCTGTCTGAAAGTGACAAGAAATTCACATCAATGGTAAATGCTAAACCTTCCCAATATTCAGCCCAAATGGATTATATATATATATATATATATATATATATATATATATATATATATATATATATATATATATATATGTCGTGCCGAATAGGTAAAACTGGTCAATTAGCAAGAACTCATTAAAAATAAAGTCCTTTCTAAAATTTTCTCTTATACGTTTAAAGATGTATATTTTCATTTTATGTTAATGTAAAAATAATAATTTTGTACCAAAAGAACCTTAGAAAACTTACCTAACCTTATTATAACAAGCGCAATTTAATTTAGCCTAATCCAACTAAATACATTTTAGATAAGTTCACAATAATTTAATAAACAAACACAATGAAATATATTTCTTTTCGTTAGGTTCAGAATGATTTTTGCGAAATTATTGCATACACAAATTTTCGCTTGCCCTATAAGATTGTGTTGACCTCGAAAGTCCCCGTGCTGAGGAAGAAATATTATTGTAAGATTGTGCTGACCTCGTAAGAGTTCCCCGTGCTGAGGAAGAAATATTATTGTAAGATTGTGCTGACCTCGTAAGAGTTCCCCGTGCCGAAGTAGATGGGAACGAAGGCGAGCCAGATGATACACGTCGTGTACATAGTGAAACCAATAAACTTGCTCTCGTTAAAGTTCTCTGGTATCTTGCGAGTCTTAACAGCGTACACGGTGCAGGTGGTGATGAGCACCATGTTGTAGATGAGGGAGAGTAGGAACGACGAGTCCTTGATCTTACACTTGAGGATCACCTGGTCCCGTGTAGGGTAGTCGAACCTGGCTCCAGGTGTCTCTATAATCAACCACACTACCGTCGCTACCACCTGCGCCACGACCAGGGGCAGAGAAAAACACGGTGGATCAATGACTGCATATGTTGATACTGACAGTGTAAATAAATAAATAAATATATGACATTTATTTATTGAGTGGGGGAGAGAGGAGTGAGTGTTGGAGATAGTGGCGGAGAAAGGGGTGAGTGTTGAAGAGAGTCTGGAAAAGAGGGGTGAGTGTTGAAGAGAGTGAAGGAGAGAGGGATGAGAGAAGGGTGATTGAAGAGTGAGGGAGGGAGAGAGAGATATATGTTGTAGAGAGTAAAGAGGGAAGAGGAGTGTTGGGAGAATAGGGAGGGGGGAGAAGAAAGGATGATCATTGGTGAGGTAGGTAGGAAGAAGAGAGAAGAGGCAAGGTGTGTGTGTATGTTTGGGAGAGATATAATTGTCGGTATGTTTTCACAAACTTCACCAAGCTTACATGTATAGGTGGACACGAGTACTTTAGCGTGTGTTCCTCTGTAGGAATACTTAGAAAACTTTAAAAGAAAAGGCATCCAAACATACATATATATATATATATATATTATATATATATATATATATATATATATATATATAATATATATATATATATATATATATATATATATATATATATATATAATTGAAAAAAGATTATCATTATCACTATAATAATTAAAATCTAATGGTTATATTATAACATTATTTTAAAGGGGTGGAGGGATAAGCCCGTGGAAGGCCTCGGTCAGATGACCAACAGCTCCAGCTGTGGGTCATCATATGACTAAGACCCGCGTCAGGAAACATTTGTCCTGTTTCCTGACAAACCTAACCTAATAATGTTAGTAGAATTACCGACAATATGTTAGATAAAAGGACACAAATGCAACTAATGTGACATTTTATTGTGGCAACGTTTCGCTCTCCAGGAGCTTTATCAAACCGTTACAAGCAGTACAGGTACATAGCTAGGTAGATATAAAGTGCAAAACATAATTGTACCAGTACTACCTACGATTATATATACATCTCTGTGTCCCTGTATTGTTTGTAACGGCTTGATAGAGCTCCTGGAGGGCGAAACGTCGCCACAATAAAATGTCACATTAGTTGCACTTGTGTCCTTTTACCTAACCTAACCTATTATAACTCACATCATTATCACTGTTATTACCAGATGCAGTGGAAGCCTACTCGGTACATGAGCTGGAAAGCAGATAGGGAAAGTAGATACTATATCAGAGCCCAAGAGCTCGCGTCCAACGCCAGCAGGCAAAACCTGGTGAACACAGCGAATATACACATACATACAATAAAACACACATACGATAATACACACATACATACAATAAAACACACACATACGATAATACATACATACAATAATAAACATATACATAGAATACATACAATAATACACACATACATACAATAATAGGCAAATAAATCATAGGCTCCTAACTTGCGTGAGAAAACAGACTATTGCAAGCAGGAAGAAAAACATATTCCATTATAGCGAGAAAAATAAATCTGTCTTGAGAAGCGAATGTTTTCCAGAGAATAGATTAGCGGAGACGGAAATAAATTTTGAGATACAAAGATGTTAGAAACTAGGCGGAAGGGTGATTTGTTAATTTATTTGTTTGTATGTGTGTGTGTGTGTGTGTGTGTGTGTTTGTGTTCACCCTTTCACCAGCTTAACACTTAAGACACGTTTCTTAAGAGCCTGCCACAGTGTTTACATTGCACCTTGACACTATTAATTTGCTTCTCCAACAGTAAAGTCGCTTGTCCTTGTCCACTCTGTACACACACATATATTCATATTATACGTTGCAAAGTTTAGTCTCCCTCACACACTCCTTTTTCACCCTCACAAACACACAGTACCCAGGGCGGGTCTACTATGAAACTAATGAAGCTTAAGCTTAAGGGCCCCTAACCCCGGAGGGGCCCAGAAGCTACTTTAGTCACATTGCTTAAAAAATTTGGGTCCACTGTATGAGAGGGTTTCTTTTAAAAAATAAAAATATTAATATAGTGTGGAAAAATAAACACATAAGCAGTATAATGTGATCCTTTATTGACAACGTTTCGCCCACGCAGTGGGCTTTATCGAGTCACAGACAGATCTACCTGGAAAATGAGCAACATGGAGATATATATAGGGTACAGTCAGGTGGAGAATGCTGGGTCAGGTGGAGAAAGCTGCATGTGACAGTCTTAAAAGTAGTGTGATAGTTAAAAACATAGTGTGACTTAAAGGACCTGCAGTGTACCATTCTTGAGTTCTAGGTGGGATAGCGTTGAAGAAGTTTCTTGGCAATAGGTTCAGCTATGTTGTAGAAGCCGTTGTTCTGGTTGAAGTTGTTGGATATACAGATGAGTGATGATTCTAGGATTCTTCGGTATTGCGTGTTGTCTTCTCTGGCGATGAGTCTTGCGTTTCTGTAGTTGATTAAATGGTTGTGTAAATTTCGGTGTTGAACACAGGCATTTCTTGAGTCGTCAGATCTGCCTGCGTACTGGTGTTCTGAAATGCGTGTTTGTAGGTCTCTGGATGTTTCGCCAACGTATAATTTGCTGTAGCCATTACAAGGGATTGTGTATACCCCTGCCGTGGATTGAAGCTTTTCCTGTCTGTTACTGGTAATGTCCTTAATGGTGGTGGATGTGGAGGTGGATACTGGAATGAGGTCTTAGAAAAAATGTTGGAAACTTGTTTGGAAATGGAGTTGGTGGGAAGGACTATGTATCTCTTCTCAGCAGTGTCTTCTCTGGGTGTGTTGAAGATGTTTAATGCCCGTCGTCTGCAGTCTCTAATGAAGTGACGAGGATAGTGAAGTTTGGAAAACTTGTTCAATGAGGGAGCATTCTTCTTCAAGGAACTCACTGCTGCAGATTCTGAGTGCGCGCAGGAAAAAGCCTATAATTACACCACGTTTAATTTTGGTGTCGTGGTGAGAGTAGAAGTGGAGAAGATCGTGTTGATTGGTAGGTTTTCGATAGACTTTAAAACGAAGTTCATGGTCAGCTTTGCAGAGAAGAACATCAAGGAAAGGAAGAGTGTTGTCGACTTCTTCTTCTAGTGTAAACTGGATTGATGGCTCAACCTGGTTGAGTTCGTGTTGGAGAGCTTGAACGTTGAAGCGTCTGGGAGTTATGATGAGAATGTCGTCAACATAACGAAGCCAGGTGACAGAAGAGGGAATAATAGTGGAAAATCGCCTGACTGTACCCTATATATATCTCCATGTTGCTCATTTTCCAGGTAGATCTGTCTGTGACTCGATAAAGCCCACTGCGTGGGCGAAACGTTGTCAATAAAGGATCACATTATACTGCTTATGTGTTTATTTTTCCATTGTGTCGGTATTTTATACCATTTATTTCCATTAATATAGTGTAATTCAATACAAAATAATAGGTGAAATAAAAATTAAAAGGTTATTAAAGTATCATGTAGGTCTAGCTGTTGCTGGTTACGAAGATGACCCCCAAAAATATAGGTCCGCCACTGACTACCTCAGACTCTCTCTCTTAAACTATCACTTACTTTCCTTTACCACCATCCTCACTCAGTCCGCCTTCGCCTCACTTCCCATTCGTATCCCCATCCATCCCCGTCCCTTTATTCATTTCCTTTCTCTCCTTGCATCCATCCCCTCCCCACGAGGTATCCCCCTCCTACCTGGACGGAGACGAGGGAGCAGGTGATGATGACTTGACTCTTCGGACTGATGAAGCCAGGTCTGCGTGCTGACCTGGACGCTGAGTCGAAGATGCGAGAGATTCTGTTGGTCTTGGTCAGCAGTGCTCCGTAGATCATGGAGAAGCCGAACCCTACCCCGAACCTGTGGTGGAGACAGTGTTGGTGAGAGTGTTGTTGACGAAAGTGTTCTAGACACAGTTACTCAGAGTGTAGGCGGTGTTGGTGAGAGTGGTGGTGAGTCTGTTGTTGAATTTCACAAACTTCTGTTTCATAGACGTGAAAACAAAGATTCTATCTTGCTTAAGTCAACCGTAAATTAATATTGAATTAATGAATTTAGGTGCGGGTTAATACCTAACCTGACGTATAGGTGTGAGATATTAGTTGGGTGAAATATCTAGCATATTTTTGAGGTGTGACACCTTGATTTATTAATTTTCTTTGCCTGTGTGGTACTGAATGCGCAAAATTTATTCCGTAAGTGAGGGAATGTGTGTGTGGACAGTGAGTCAAGACGGAGGGAATGTGTGTGGGACAGTGAGTCAAGATGGAGGGAATGTGTGTGGGACAGTGAGTCAAGACGGAGGGAATGTGTGTGGGACAGTGAGTCAAGATGGAGGGAATGTGTGTGTGACAGTGAGTCAAGATGGAGGGAATGTGTGTGGACAGTGAGTCAAGATGGAGGAATGTGTGTGGGACAGTGAGTCAAGATGGAGGGAATGTGTGTGGGACAGTGAGTCAAGATGGAGGGAATGTGTGTGGGACAGTGAGTCAAGATGGAGGGAATGTGTGTGGGACAGTGAGTCAAGATGGAGGGAATGTGTGTGGGACAGTGAGTCAAGACTGAGGGAATGTGTGTGGGACAGTGAGTCAAGATGGAGGAATGTGTGTGGGGACAGTGAGTCAAGATGGAGGGAATGTGTGTGGGACAGTGAGTCAAGATGGAGGGAATGTGTGGGACAGTGAGTCAAGATGGAGGGAATGTGTGTGGACAGTGAGTCAAGATGGAGGAATGTGTGTGGGACAGTGAGTCAAGATGGAGGGAATGTGTGTGGACAGTGAGTCAAGATGGAGGAATGTGTGTGGGACAGTGAGTCAAGACGGAGGGAATGTGTGTGGGACAGTGAGTCAAGATGGAGGGAATGTGGGACAGTGAGTCAAGATGGAGGGAATGTGTGTGGGACAGTGAGTCAAGATGGAGGGAATGTGTGTGGGACAGTGAGTCAAGATGGAGGGAATGTGTGTGGGACAGTGAGTCAAGATGGAGGGAATGTGTGTGGGACAGTGAATCAAGACGGAGGGAATGTGTGTGGGACAGTGAGTCAAGATGGAGGGAATGAATAACAAAACTCACACTTAAGAGGAACCTTATCTGGTGGGTGCCAGGCCATTACAAGTCACTGCTCGCAGCTAACAACTCACAGCTGAGACTTGACAATGGTTTAAGAGTGGGTGGAGGCAAGTGATTTTTATGACTTGACGTGCTGTTGGAGTGTCAGCAAGGTAACATTCATGAATGAATTTAGAGGAAACCGGCTATCCGGACTTTAGTCCTAGAGTTGGGAAGTACAGTGCCTGCACACTGAAGAAGGGATGGAAATATTACAGTATGAAGGGGCATCTGAGCTGCGATGTCAACACGCTTCTGGCATGACAGTGATCGTGTGAGCGATGGCGAAAGCGTTTCTTCTGTTTTGGGTCACTACCTCCGTGAGAGACGACCGGCGTGTTGAAAAAAATGAAGGAATATTTCATTGTAAGATGGAATCCCCTAAAATCGTATAATAAATAATTTTCTCTCTTTTTTTTTTTTTTTAGAATCTGTATTTTGCTTCCCCAGTGAACATGTTGCAAGTCATAATGCGAGTGAAGTGCCTTCAGTACTGAGGGAATCAGCAATGATCAAGAAATCAAGTTCATTCCCATAAGTTACCTCTAGTGCTTTTACGATGACAAACATTTCAGTTTGTTTTGTGCAAGACCAGTTGTTAATTCTTATGCCGAACTCAACATGGTTGAAGAGATAAAGCTTGCCACTAGAATCTTGTTAACATCCATCAGCTTAAAGTAATTTGTGATATTTTCTTACTATCACTTAAGCGAGAAATCTCTTCTTGAGAAGTTGCTTTTGCAAGTGACTTAAGAAAGGGATTACCTGTGATGAGCTTCTTGGAAGAGGCTTTAAGTAGCCTTGGCATTAAATAAATGCAGCTTCCGTGGAGGGGTGAAATGCCCTTGTTTCTATAATGACACAGTTCATGAAGGTTATAAACTGGAAATAAGATTGAGATTGAAGGTTCTTTTATCTATATTTATCTACAGACATGTGCCTTGAAGGATAGTTGAGTTGCAGCTCCTGGCCCAGTCTCTTAATCTGCAATTATTTACACAAAGTGTAACCAGTGATGGAGAACAGTCTCCACCAGGCATCACCAGTGATGGAGAACATTATCTCCACCAAGCAGTACTGATGGAGACAAACACTTTCCACCAAACATCACCAGTGATGGAGAACAAGCGTCTCCACCCAGCATCACCAGTGATGGAGAACAAGCGTCTCCACCCAGCATCACCAGTGATGGAGAACAAGTGTCTTCACCCAGCATCACCAGTGATGGAGAACAAGTGTCTCCACCCAGCATCACCAGTGATGGAGAACAAGCGTCTCCACCCAGCATCACCAGTGATGGAGAACAAGTGTCTCCACCCAGCATCACCAGTGATGGAGAACAAGCGTCTCCACCCAGCATCACCAGTGATGGAGAACACTGTCTCCACCCAGCATCACCAGTGATGGAGAACAAGCGTCTCCACCCAGCATCACCAGTGATGGAGAACAAGCGTCTCCACCCAGCATCACCAGTGATGGAGAACAAGCGTCTCCACCCAGCATCACCAGTGATGGAGAACAAGCGTCTCCACCCAGCATCACCAGTGATGGAGAACAAGTGTCTTCACAGCATCACCAGTGATGGAGACAAGTGTCTCCACCAGCATCACCAGTGATGGAGAACAGCGTCTCCACCCAGCATCACCAGTGATGGAGAACAAGTGTCTCCACCCAGCATCACCAGTGATGGAGAACAAGCGTCTCCACCCAGCATCTACCAGTGATGGAGAACACTGTCTCCACCCAGCATCACCAGTGATGGAGAACAAGCGTCTCCACCCAGCATCACCAGTGATGGAGAACATAGCGTCTCCACCCAGCATCACCAGTGATGTAGAACAAGCTCTCCACCAGCATCACCAGTGATGGAGAACAAGTGTCTCCACCCAGCATCACCAGTGATGGAGAACAAGTGTCTCCACCCAGCATCACCAGTGATGGAGAACAAGCGTCTCCACCCAGCATCACGAGTGATGGAGAACAAGCGTCTCCACCCAGCATCACCAGTGATGGAGAACAAGCGTCTCCACCCAGCATCACCAGTGATGGAGAACAGTCTCCACCCAGCATCACCAGTGATGGAGAACAAGCGTCTCCACCCAGCATCACCAGTGATGGAGAGCATCATCACGGTGTGAGAGCACATGAGATAAATACGGATGCTGCTGGGATGTAATCCTCGCCTCATCTTAAGTACATTGCGAGTGTCATCTGCTTTTAAGGGACTTCCCACCGAGTCAATATTTTCCTTGTGAAATTGGATGCAGTCAATAGGTCACCGAATTCCCTTTGACGAAGATTTTTTTATGGGGATGGGAAGGGATTTTCAAAATATTGAAGAGGATTTGGCGATATATTTCTTGGAATTTGGTGACGAATTATCCATAGATGGAATTTTTTTTGGCGAGAGATGTTTGAGATAAAATATATTTTTTGATTAATATATCGGCGTTCTCCCACCAAGGCAGGGTGGCCAGAAAAGAAACTTTTTATCATCATTCACTCCATCACTGTCTTGCCAGAGGCGCTCTTACACTACAGTTATAAAACTGCAACATTAACACCAATCCTTCAGAGTGCCGGCACTGTACATCCCATCTCTAGGACTCAAGTCCGGCCTGCCGGTTTCTCTGAATCCCTTCATAAATGTTTCCTTGCTTACACTCCAACAGCACGTCAAGTCCTAAAAACCATTTGTCTCCATTCGCTCCTAACACGTTCATGCATGCTTGCTGGAAGTCAAAGCCCCTCCCACACAAAACCTCTTTTACCCCCTCCCTCCAACCTTTCCAAGGCCGACCCCTACCCCGCCTTTCCTCCACTACAGATTTATACACTCTCGAAGTCATTCTATTTCGTTTCCATCCTCTCTACATGTCCGAACCACCTCAACAACACCTCGAGTACATGCAGCGCATATACTCGTGAACGAAACAATTTGGAAGAGATGATAAATAAATTATCAAGAGTTCGAGGCAGAACTAAAACAACGTCGATTTTTTGCCAAAACTCTGCGTGATTTTCGCCCAACTCTTCTAATTTTCATCTTGTCTGGTATATTTTCGTTTCACGGAGAAGCGATAGCGAGACTTTTGGGAGATAGTAGTCCCGGGGTCCATTACCGGTATATACACCTAGTATACCCTCTTTATTCTCCTCTTTATTCTCATATCTCATGTTTATTCTACAGTGTTTTTCTTCCTCTCCGTTGTTTATTATCCTGTGTTCTCTCATATCTCTTGTTTATCCTGTTGATCCCTCTTCATTGTTTATCCTCCAGTGTTATCTCTTCTCCCTGTTTATTCATCTGTGCTCTTTCGTATCTTTTGTTTATTCTTCATTGATGTCTCATATCATGTTTATTCTAAGTGTTCTCTCCTCTCCCCTGTTTATTCTCAATGATTCTCTTTTCTCCCGTATTTATTCTCCTCTATTTTCTCCTCTTCCCTATTTATTTCCCATTATTCTTTCATATCCCCGTGATCCTCAGTGACTTTCTCATCTCCCCAATTTATTCTCCAAAATTATCTCCTCTTCAGCATGTTTTGTCCAGTTTACTCCCCTCTCCCCTGTTTATTCTTAAGCGTTATCTCCCCTGTTTGTTCTCCAGTTGCCTCTTCTCTCTCTTCTCCAGTTTACTCTCCCCTACCTTGTGTATTGTCAATTATTCTTATCTCTTTTTCTTTTCTCTCCCTTGCTCACCCTTCGCTCCACATTCCCATGCCTTCCCCTCCCTTAACCCTTCTTCTAACCTCTCCCTCCTAACCCCTTCCTCCTTCTAACCCTCTTTCTAACTCCTTCCTCCCCTAACCTCCTTCCTCCTAACCCCTCCCTCCTCCTAACCCCTCCCTCCTCCTAACCCCTCCCTCCTTCTAACCCCTCCCTTCTCCTAACCCCTCCCTCCTCCTAACCCCTCCCTCCTTCTAACCCCTCTCTTCTCCTAACCCCTCCCTCCTCCTAACCCCATCCTCCCGACTTTAAATATTTTTTGCCCTTGTAAAGTTTGGGTAATACTTCATCGTTGTGTAATACCCAATGTTATTACCTCTTCACCTTGCTAATAATAATAATAATAATAATAATAATAATAATAATCACAAGAATAATAATAACAATAATAATAAAATAATAATCATAGTAATAATAGTAATATTTGGAGAAAGGAGGTTAGCTCTAGTTCTTTAAATCAAGAGCTCTAATTCCTTGAATCAAGAGCTCTTCAGCGGCATCAGGAGCCCCTCATTTCCTCTGATTAAAGAGATAAAAAATTGGAGGAAAGCGTCTTAGAAGTTCCGGTGCGTGTAATTACCTGGTTGTAATTACCTCAGTTTGTGAGCGTTGAACTCTGGCTCTGGGTCCCACCTCTTAACTTTGTTGCCAAGAAAGCTATCTCTGTCGTGCCTTTGAAGGTGTGGTCTGAATTAATTCCTAATTACCTATTCACACACACACACACACACACACACACACACACACACACACACACACACACACACACACACATTATATATACAATAAGATCCCAGTAAACAGGTGATATCACAATATGCAGAACCACCACTGTGAAAAAAACAGTGAAATTCCAAGCGCTTTCGTGACTTCTGACATTATCAAGGAACTCTTCCTTTATAATGTGAGAAGTCACAAACTGAATTTACCTTGAGCTATAGAGGGAAAGGCGCTTAGAAAGTGAAGGGAAGAGTGGAGGATATAAGAACGGGGAGACAGATGGAGGGGAGGAGAGAGAGAGGAGGATGGAAGGGAGGAGGAGGCTTTTTATGGGGTAGGATAGAAACGAATGGAGCAAAGCCTACATGTGTTTTACACAGAGCGAAAAGTTGTCACAGTAAAAACTTACTTTTCAACTGTCTTGTCTTTATTAAAATATTACCTCTGAAGGGCGCAGACTGTGGCGCCGGGCATGGCCAGCAGCAGGAAAGTGTTGAGGTAGCAGATGAGTATCCCACAGAGCAGCATGTAGGAGAGCTCCCTGCCGGACGCCTTGACGATGGGCGTGTCATCGTGTTTGGTGAAGATGACGATGACGGTGAGAGTTAGAACGATGCCCAGGCACGAGATGGCTACGGGCACCAGTGCGAAGATGGACGTCCACTGCATGTACTTGTGGGGTAGGTCGTAGCAACCCATCTTATCCTTGTAGGGCCAGCGTCCTGGGCCACAGTCCTGGCATGTGAACTCTCCAACCATCATCTCCCAGTCCTTACAGGGAGTGCAGATCCAGCAACAAGTGTCGCCCTGAAAGTAAAGAAAAACACTTTGTGGAAGACTTCTAAAAAGATGGTTAATATTAGCCACTTACATCAGAGCAAAACTTTACCGAGACAACGTTTCGCTTAAGAAAAGCTCTCTTTGAGAGAAAGGATATTTTAATGTCTTACACTGTTCTCATTATTCTACAGCGTGTCTATCTCTGCCCAACAGACGGAGGATCAAGCCTCCATCACATCTTGCGCTGAATAATCCACAAATGTTTAGAGCTTAACATGAATTAATTCTAAATTCTATTATTGTCAGTCTGGAAGGAAAAAAATAAGTCTTTCATCAGCAAGCGTCATCCTGGAGGAAATGAATAGAGGACTTCCAGCTGAAAGTACCATGCAGGGCTTATGACCTTATTAGCCGAAGAACATTGGAAGAAGAGAAGAAAATAGGACTTCCAGCAGTTGGACCTCGAGAAGTTGGACTTCCAGCAGGTGGACCTCGAGAAGTTGGACTTCCAGCAACTGGAATTATAACAATGTAACTTCCAGCAATAAGTGTAAACCTGGAAAAAGTAAAGAATACTTACAAAAGAGAGTCGCTCTGGAGAGAAAGCACAAAGAAACAGCTACGACAATCTCCTTAGAGCGGCAGAAATATTAGAAAACAATAATATTCTTTCAGTAGCAGTAAAATGAAGAGGAAAGAAAAATGGCAAGGAAAGAACGGACGAGAACTAATACACAAATGACTTCGAGCATCTGGAAGAGACGATGAGAATAACAGGACAGAAAGAAATGTTTTGTAGCCGAAGAAATGAAACGAATTAGAATCAGGCGATGATGAAGAATATTAAAGGAACAACAAAGATGACCCTGGAACACGTGTTGCTCTGAGGTGGTAATGGTGGCTGACGGAGTCAGAGGATCAGCACCGTCACAAGAGCAGACGTCCGAGACAAAATGTGAAGAAAGAATGAGAACAGTTTGGTAAGTGAGTGTTAAGCACAAGGTGAACTATTGGGAAGAAGGAGGGGCAGGAGTGAGGGAAGATGAGAGAGGGAAGGAGGGGCAGGAGTGAGGGAAGATGAGAGAGGGAAGGAGGAGGAGGAGTGAGGGAAGATGAAAAGAGGGGAAAGGGGGGGCAGGAGTGAGGGAAGATGAGAGAGGGAAGGAGGGGCAGGAGTGAGGGAAGATGAGAGAGGGAAGGAGGGGCAGGAGTGAGGGAAGATGAGAGAGGGAAGGAGGGGCAGGAGTGAGGGAAGATGAGAGAGGGAAGGAGGGGGAAGGAGTGAGGGAAGATGAGAGAGGGAAGGAGGGGCAGGAGTGAGGGAAGATGAGAGAGGGAAGGAGGGGAAGGAGTGAGGAAGATGAGAGAGGGAAGGAGGGCAGGAGTGAGGGAAGATGAAGAGAGGAAGGAGGGAAGGAGTGAGGAAGATGAGAGAGAGGGAAGGAGGGCAGGAGTGAGGGAAGATGAGAGAGGGAAGGAGGGAAGGAGTGAGGGAAGATGAGAGAGGGAAGGAGGGGCAGGAGTGAGGGAAGATGAGAGAGGGAAGGAGGGACGGGGAGTGAGTAGAGGAGGAAACGAGAGAGGAAGATGGTAGAGCAAATGAGAGAATAAAGGAAGAAAGGGTAGGAGAAGGAAATGGGGAAAGGGAGAGAAAGGGAGAAGAACAACAAGGGAAGTGAGAGGAAGCCTACTGACTTTCTAAAAATGAGAGATGATTCAGAAACACCAATGAGAAAGGCCTATTAAAATGAAGTTGTGAAGTGACCTTGATACGGCGCCAGCACAAGGTGACCTTGAAACAGTGCCGACACAAGGTGACCTTGAAAACGGACCAGTACACGGTAACCTTGAGACAGGGCCACCACAAGGTAACACACGCGTCTTGCTAAGATCATCCCAATACATATATAAATATTATATATATATATATATATATATATATATATATATATATATATATATATATATATATTTTTATTATATATATATATATATATATATATATATATATATATATATATATATATATATATATATATATATATATATATATGGAGAGTTAGAGGTATCAGGAAGATGGAGAGAATATTTTGAGATTTGTTAAATGTTGATGAAGACAGGAAGCTGTGATTTCGTGTGTAGGGCAAGGAGGAATAACATCTTGTAGGAGTGTGGAAGAGCCAGTTGTGGGTGTAGGGAAGTTCGTGAAGCAGTGGGTAGAATGAAAGGGGTAAGGCAGCTGGGATTGATGGGATAAAGATAGAAATGTTAAAAGCAGGTGGGGATATAATTTTGGAGTGGTTGGTGCTATTATTTAATAAATGTATGGAAGAGGGTAAGGTACCTAGGGATTGGCAGAGAGCGTGTATTGTTCCTTTGTATAAAGGCAAAGGGGACAAAGAGAGTGCAAAATTATAGGGGAATAAGTCTGTTGAGTGTACCTGGTAAAGTGTATGGTAGAGTTATTATTGAAAGAATTAAGAGTAAAACAGAAAGCAGGATAGCAGATGAACAAGGGGGCTTTAGGAAAGGTAGGGGTGTGTAGACCAAGTGTTTACAGTGAAACATATAGGTGAACAGTATTTGGATAAGGGTAAAGATGTTTTGTGGCATTTATGGATTTGGAAAAGGCGTATGATAGGGTAGATAGGGGGCAATGTGGCAGATGTTGCAGGTGTATGGAATAGGAGGAAGGTTACTGAAAGCAGTGAAGAGTTTTATGAGGATAGTGAGGCTCAGGTTAGAGTGTGTAGGAGGGAAGGGGACTATTTCCCAGAAAAAGTGGGCCTTAGACAAGGATGTGTGATGTCACCGTGGTTGTTCAATATATTTATAGATGGGGTTGTAGAGAAGTGAATGCAAGGGTCTTGGCAAAAGGTGTTGGTCTAAAAGATAAAAGCAAATACAAAGTGGGAGTTGTCACAGTTGCTTTTTGCTGATGACACTGTCTTTGGGAGATTCTGAAGAGAAGCTGCAGAGGTTGGTGGATGAATTTGGTAGGGTGTGTAAAAGAAGAAAATTGAAAGTGAATATAGGAAAGAGTAAGGTGATGAGGATAACAAAAAGAATAGGTGACGAAAGATTGGATATCAGATTGGAGGAGAGAGTATGGAGGAGGTGAATGTATTCAGATATTTGGGAGTGGACATGTCGGCGGATGGGTCTATGAAGGATGAGGTGAATCATAGAATTGATGAGGGAAAAGGGTGAGTGGAGCACTTCGGAGTCTGTGGAGACAAAGAACCTTGTCTATGGAATAAAGAGGAATGTATGAGAGTATAGTTATACCAACGCTCTTATATGGGTGTGAAGCATGGGTGATGAATGTTGCAACGAGGAGAAGGCTGGAGGCAGTGGAGATGTCATGTCTGAGGTCAATGTGTGGTGTGAATATAATGCAGAGAATTCGGAGTTTGGAAATTAGGAGGAGGTGCGGGATTACCAAAACGATTGTCCAGAGAGCTGAGGAGGGTTGTTGAGGTGGTTTGGACATGTAGAGAGAATGGAACGAGACAGAGTGACTTCGAGTGTATAAATCTGTAGTGGAGGGAAGGCGGGTAGGGGTCGGCCTAGGAAAGGTTGGAGGGAGGGTAAAGGAAGTTTTGTGTGCGAGGGCTTGGACTTCCAGCAAGCATGTGTGAGCGTATTTGATAGGAGTGAATGGAGGCATATGGTTTTAATACTTGACGTGCTGTTGGAGTGTGAGCAAAGTAACATTTATGAAGGATTCAGGAAACCGGCAGGCCGGACTTGAGTTCTGGAGATGGGAAGTACAGTGCCGGCACTCTGAAGGAGGGTGTTAATGTTGCAGTTTTATAACTGTAGTGTAAAGCACCCTTCTGGCAAGACAGTGATGGAGTGAATGATGATGAAAGTTTTTCTTTTCAGGCCACCCTGCCTTGGTGGAATCGGCCGATGTGTTAATAAATAAATAAAAAATATATATATATATAACACCCAGTAACACCCAGGTACCTACTTACTGCTAGGTGAAGAGGGGCAGAAGGTATAAGGAAACAGACCAACTTTTCCACCTGTGCCGGGGATCAAACCAAGGACCCTATATATATGAGCTGATTGCGCTACCAACTGAGGCGTTAGTTTTGTAGATTATTAAAGGTTAATGTTCACTCTATAATAAGAATTTAAGAATAGAGTGCAGAGTCTTGTGGACACTCGTGTCGAGTTATCCCCTTCCCTCTTTCACCCCTTCCACTTTCCCCCCATCCTCCTCACTTCTCTCCTTCCCCTCATCTCCCCCTCCTCTGCTCACCCTCCTCCCTAGGCGTGATATAAACGCTAACAATTTTTGCTTTCTCTTACAGT
>WNWK01000297.1:365000-375000 GCA_009830355.1 Cherax destructor | reverse complement strand
ACTGAATTCTGGCTGGCTTCAGTAGAGGCAAGAAATGTGTGTGTGTGTGTGTATGTGTGTAGAGAGAGAGAGAGAGAGAGAGAGAGAGAGAGAGAGAGAGAGAGAGAGAGGGGTGGAGTCTGGACTACAAAACCAGCACTCAGAAAGAATAAGCGAGGCAATTCCCTGGCTGGAAGAATTCACCACACAAACACACACACATACGACCGAAACCACAAACGAACGTTTCGATCCATTCTGGACCACTGTCAAGTCACAAATGACTAAAAAGAGCTTCCCTCTCTCCCTGGTAGTCGAAGAGACTCCAGCTTCCCCACCATCAACATGAAACTTCCCCCAGGGGATAAATTTCTCCCCATGCACCACTACCGTCCCCCCGGGGCAGGAGAGTGTGTGCAGGCAAACTCTTGTGTTGTATTTATAAAAGCATTTATTTCTAATGCGTTTTTGCAACTGTGTTATAAAGGATTGTATATATTGTATTTCGATGTATAACAATCCAAGTTACTGTTTAAAAATGGTGTGTGTGTGTGTGTGTGTGTGTGTGTATATGTGTGTGTGTGTGTGTAAAGAAAACTATCTGTAACACCTGGGTTCATGCTGTAGGTAATTCGTAGTAATATTGTTAATGTTGCAGTTTTAATATATATATATATATATATATATATATATATATATATATATATATATATATATATATATATATATATATATATATATATATATATATAACACATCGCCGTCTTCCACCAAGGCAGGGTGGCCCGAAAAAAAAAACTTTCATCATTCACTCCATCACTGTCTTGCCAGAGGCGCACTTACACTACAGTTATAAAACAGCATCATTAACACCCCTCCTTCAGAGTGCAGACACTGTACTCTCCATCTCCAGGACTCAAGTCCGGCCTGCCGGTTTCTCTGAATCCCTTCATAAATGTTACCCTACTCACACTCCAACAGCACATCAAATCCTAAAAACCATTTGTCTCCATTCGCGCCTGTCTAACACGCTCACGCATACATGCTGGAAGTTCAAGCCCCTCGGACACAAAACCTCCTTTACCCCCTCCCTCCAACCTTTCCTAGGCTGACCCCTAACCTGCCTTCCCTCCACCTTTCATAACCTCCACACCGTCTTCTAGTTTCTTCGTTCTAAATTCCATTATATTCACATTGCCCTAGGCCGCCTTCTTGCAACATTGCAAACCCATGCCTGACACCAATGATACAGTGTAGGCACCTCTATACTTTGGTATATTCCTCTTTTTGCCTCCAAAGATAAATTTCTTTCTCTTCACAGATGTTTCAAAACTCATCTTTCTTCCATTCATCTATCATAAGATTCACCTCAGAGTTTACTGAACCAGCTGCTGACGCGTCCACCCCCAAATATCTAAATATTTCTTTTTCCCAAATGCCATTCAATTTGTCATTACCTAAACATTTTGTTGCTCTCGTCACTTTGCCCTTTTCTCTCAGTTCACTTTTAATTTCCTTCTTTTACAAAGCCTCTGAGACTTGTGCACCAACCTTTGCAACCTCTCTTCAGCATCTCTCAGACTTGTGCACCAACCTTTGCAACCTCTCTTCAGCATCTCCCAGACTTGTGCACCAACCTTTGCAACCTCTCTTCAGCATCTCCCAGACTTGTGCACCAACCTTTGCAACCTCTCTTCAGCATCTCCCAGACTTGTGCACCAACCTTTGCAACCTCTCTTCAGCATCTCCCAGACTTGTGCACCAACCTTTGCAACCTCTCTTCAGCATCTCCCAAGAGAATGCGTCGTGGGCAAGATCAACAACAACTCTCACATAGGTTTCCACGACGCCCTTAAACTGTCTTCTTTCACACCCCCGTCTATAAGCAACACTTGGTTTAGAAACACTTGTAGACATTCGGACATATTTATTAGGAAACGTTTCGGTCCTGGGACCTTGATCGCTTAAAAAGACAGTATATATATAGGTGACTGGTGAGGTGTGAGTGACGCTGGTGACCTAAGACTGCCATATTGGGATGAGGACGGGTAGACAATGGGATCACGTGACTCCTGTATTGTTAGAAGTGATCAACGTTCCAGGAGCAATACGTTTTCTAATAAATATATCCTAGTGTTTCCTC
This sequence comes from Cherax destructor, assembly GCA_009830355.1. NCBI lineage: Eukaryota > Metazoa > Arthropoda > Malacostraca > Decapoda > Parastacidae > Cherax > Cherax destructor. Next base: position 372,878 of record WNWK01000297.1, on the reverse strand, counting down.
AAGTGTATCTAAACCAACTTACCGGTATCTATCACTAAGATTTATAACACAAGTAACAGTAGTGACGTCACACACCTCTCGGTCTAAGACCCACCTTTACTGGAGAAATGTTAACCTTCTCTCTCTCTCTCTCTCTCTCTCTCTCTCTCTCTCTCTCTCTTTCTCCTGCAGACCTTAACCTGACCTTCACTCTCCCTGTAAAGACTCTTTACTGTTTTCAGTAACTTTCCACCTATTCTAAAATTCTAATAATTCCGCTAGTCAAGATATTTTATTGCGAAATCGATGTTGACTGTTTAACGAGTTGCTGAACTGATAAGTGTTGCAAAGTGTGTCGCTAATGATGGAGAGAGAGAGAGAGAGAGAGAGAGAGAGAGAGAGAGAGAGAGAGAGAGAATAGGGCAGGAGAGAAATTCCAATACTGGCTCTAACTGTAAATCTATTTCCAATCAAAATCCCAATTCAGATTCCCATTCAATTTCTAATTTTAATTCCCGGTTTAAATCTATTAGATTCAGAATTACAAGTTAAAAATTCCAGCTTAAACAAATATTTAAATTCCAACTCCAATCTTTATCAGATTTACGATTCCAGTTCCAATAGTAATTCCGATTTTATTCTAAGGAATAATTCTGTTTTAGGAGAGAAGAGTGAAGAGTTTATTATAAGCCAACCTCGACGCTATTGTAGTGGGGCTTAAGGCAGTAACTCGTGTGCAAGTGGTCAGAGGTATGGGGAGGGAGGGACAGATGATGGGAGGGAGGGATAAATGATGGATGGGAGGGAGGGAGGGAAGAGAAGGAAGGACAGATGATAGAAGGGACGGAAGGAGGGGGAGGAAGGGAGGGAAGGAAAGGAGAGGAAGAGAGGGAGGGAAGGAAGGGAGGGAGGGGGAGGAATGGAGGGGGAGGAAGGGAGGGGGAGGAAGGGAGGGAACGAAGGGAGGAAGGGAAGGAAGGGAGGGAGATTTTTCAAAACCAGAAGCGGACTAACACTACACAAAATTATTATTATTATTACTACTACCTGTGAGCCAACGCCTTTCCAACTGGTAATATTTAAGTCTGCTGAATATTACACAGTTGATATTTTTAGTGAATTCATCGCATACAAGAAAGTCTTGCGCAAAACACCGCAGGAAATATTCCGGGGTATTACACGCACCTACACACTAATGAAAATTACTGCAGTGAATTATATTTACATGTAATAGTGGAGTAAAACTGTTACAAACATATTGCATTTACAGTTTCAGTTCTGTCCCCACAAACTCTGTGCAAAACATATCTGTGAGAATTTAAAAGAACATCCCAAGCCAGCGCTTTGGATGACATGGATAAAGCTGATTCTTCTTTTGTATACAAATCTCTTGTGTTTGTTGATGTCTGGCCAAGTTAGCATCCAGCGTCGCTCCTCGCTATCTTCACCAGTGTAATCTCTATAAAGGTGCTACCAGTGATACATGATGGTGCTACCAGTGACACATGATGGTGCTACCAGTGATACATGACGGTGCTACCAGTGATACATGACGGTGCTACCAGTGATACATGATGGTGCTACCAGTGATACATGATGGTGCTACCAGTGACACATGATGGTGCTACCAGTGATACATGACGGTGCTACCAGTGATACATGACGGTGCTACCAGTGACACATGATGGTGCTACCAGTGATACATGACGGTGCTACCAGTGATACATGAAGGTGCTACCAGTGATACATGATGGTGCTACCAGTGACACATGATGGTGCTACCAGTGATACATGACGGTGCTACCAGTGATACATGACGGTGCTACCAGTGATACATGACGGTGCTACCAGTGATACATGACGGTGCTACCAGTGATACATGACGGTGCTACCAGTGATACATGACGGTGCTACCAGTGATACATGATGGTGCTACCAGTGATACATGAAGGTGCTACCAGTGATACATGAAGGTGCTACCAGTGATACATGATGGTGCTACCAGTGATACATGACGATGCTACCAGTGATACATGAGGGTGCTACCAGTGATACATGACGGTGCTACCAGTGATACATGACGGTGCTACCAGTGATACATGACGGTGCTACCAGTGATACAAGAAGGTGCTACCAGTGATACATGACGGTGCTACCAGTGATACATGAAGGTGCTACCAGTGATACATGAAGGTGCTACCAGTGATACATGACGGTGCTACCAGTGATACATGAAGGTGCTACCAATGATACATGAAGGTGCTACCAGTGATACATGACGGTGCTACCAGTGATACATGACGGTGCTACCAGTGATACATGATGGTGCTACCAGTGATACATGACGGTGCTACCAGTGATACATGACGGTGCTACCAGTGATACATGAAGTGCTACCAGTGATACATGACGGTGCTACCAGTGATACATGACGGTGCTACCAGTGATACATGAAGGTGCTACCAGTGATACATGAAGGTGCTACCAGTGATACATGAAGGTGCTACCAGTGATACATGATGGTGCTACCAGTGATACATGACGATGCTACCAGTGATACATGACGGTGCTACCAGTGATACATGAAGGTGCTACCAGTGATACATGAAGGTGCTACCATTGATACATGATGGTGCTACCAGTGATACATGACGGTGCTACCAGTGATACATGACGGTGCTACCAGTGATACATGAAGGTGCTACCAGTGATACATGAAGGTGCTACCAGTGATACATGATGGTGCTACCAGTGATACATGACGGTGCTACCAGTGATACATGACGGTGCTACCAGTGATACATGACGGTGCTACCAGTGATACATGACGGTGCTACCAGTGATACATGAAGGTGCTACCAGTGATACATGATGGTGCTACCAGTGATACATGACGGTGCTACCAGTGATACATGACGGTGCTACCAGTGATACATGAAGGTGCTACCAGTGAACATGAAGGTGCTACCAGTGATACATGAAGGTGCTACCAGTGATACATGACGATGCTACCAGTGATACATGACGGTGCTACCAGTGATACATGAAGGTGCTACCAGTGATACATGATGGTGCTTCCAGTGATACATGACGGTGCTACCAGTGATACATGACGGTGCTACCAGTGATACATGAAGGTGCTACCAGTGATACATGATGGTGCTACCAGTGATACATGACGGTGCTACCATTGATACATGACGGTGCTACCATTGATACATGACGGTGCTACCAGTGATACATGACGGTGCTACCAGTGATACATGACGGTGCTACGAGTGATACATGACGGTGCTACCATTGATACATGACGGTGCTACCAGTGATACATGACGGTGCTACCAGTGATACATGACGGTGCTACCAGTGATACATGACGGTGCTACCAGTGATACATGACTGTGCTACCAGTGATACATGACGGTGCTACCTGTGATACATGACGGTGCTACTAGTGATACATGACGGTGCTACCAGTGATACATGACGGTGCTACCAGTGATACATGACGGTGCTACCAGTGATACATGACGGTGCTACGAGTGATACATGATGGTGCTACCAGTGATACATGATGGTGCTACCAGTGATACATGATGGTGCTACCAGTGATACATGAAGGACCCTCGGGCTGACTGTCATACACTAGTTAGTACAGTACATCACATCTAAGCTTGTCCAAGGCAAGAAGAGTACAGTCATCTTTTGCCACATAATTAAGCTTAAAGTGTGATCTTCGCAACGCTTCAGGGACATTCTTGACTGTCCTGAAAAAAAACGTTCCAAGGAACACTGAAACAAAGTGTATTGATATAGGTCAATACGCTGTCATCTGCCGTGAGATTATTGTCTTAAGAATCTTGCCAGTGACTAACAGGAGACACACTGGTCTGCAGTTGATGATTTCTGAGCTGCTCTTCTTTTAAAATGTTAACAGGGACTACATATACCTCTTTCCACAGAGGTCATTTACACTGTGCTCGGCAGTGTTGATAGATGCGACTTAGAAGTGCTGCTAGCTGGTCTCTACATCTACTCAGCTATCTTGGGTTCGCTTTATCTGGGCCCCTCAGCATTTTCTTGGTTCAGCGATTATAGAAGAGGATACACGTCATCCTGCTTCACTAACAACATTGACAGTTCTCGAAGCTAACAACAGAAGTTCTCTTGCTGGATCAGGAACTTGGCTGCAAAGTGTTCAGCAAGGAGATCAGCTTTCTCCTGACTGATATTAGAGGGAGTCCCACCCTACGGATTTAGAGGTGGAATAATTTCACCAGGTGAATAACCTTATCGGTTCCTGACCAAGGACCACCAGATTCTGGAGACCACCTCCTAACCTGATGCTGGTTTTATTTCTCGGGTCAGCCTCCCCTCTAGAGATGGTCCAGTGTTGAACGTCTTCTGTTTGCAGGTTCCTCTCTCTCTCTCCCTCTTTTTTTCTGTCTCTTTCTCTGTCGCTATGTTGGTATGTCTCTGCATTTGTCTCTCTTGTTTTCGTCTGTATTTTTAGCCAAGAAATACCTTGGAACTTGTGTTAAAATGCAGGCGATGAGGCGCTACATGATAATTTTCCTTCTTACGTAACTGGTTAGTCTTGAAAATTGTCCTCTTAAAGTATAGAGTAGTTAGAGTTGTGATTTTGGAGAGAGGGAAAGGAGAGAGGGGAAAGGAGGCAGGGAGACAGGAAGGAAGGAAGGCAGAAAGGAATGAAGGGAGGCAGAAAGGAAGGAAGGACGGAAGCTTTGCAGCTAGAGGCTGCTTTGTTTACATTAAAGTTAGTGTCGTATTAAGCTCCCTTTTTCATTTTCTTTCTCTGAAGTCAAGCTGTTGTCTTCTGTTTTAGTCCAGTGTTTTAATTTTCGGTGTTTTAATTTTCGGTATTTTAATTTCCGATGTTTTAATTTCCGGTGTTTTAATTTCCGGTTTTTCAGTATGCAAACTTATCTCGACACCAAGAGAGTACAAACAGGAAGCGCGTCTGTCTCGTGCTCAGCAGACGGAGGTTCGAGCCTCCTCCACGTCTTGCGCTGCAGGACCCACGTGGGTTTAACATTTAACATGAAGTAAAGAAACATCGCCAGCAGCGCTTTGCACTGCTAGTCACCAAAAATGATCAGTGTAACCAAGTACTAACACCATGTTCTTCCCAGGAAGACTTCCACACACGGAAGAATGGATGTATTGTATTATATGGTCAGTTAGTTCGTTTCTCTCTCTTTCTTTCCTGTTTTAGACAATCGTTAATTCGAATACTTTGAGAGCTATCTACTAACTTCTGTCAAGTTCCCTGAAAGAACTTAAATACAAGCGTTATTTCAAGACTCTTCCTACGAACACTAGTATTTGCAGCCCCGAACAATTATCACGAACAAAACACCATTAACAAATAATTCTGAAATTTGGGCTGCTCAGACTGATAGATGCGACTGGGATCTGCTAAAACAACTGAAAACCACAACGCAAAAGAAACCAAAGAAGAGCCTCATGGTTTCATATATGCATCAAGCACAAAGATATCTTGTATCCCCCCGCACAAGATAGCTGATGGAATGTCCATTGAATTAAGAAACTCACACCTTCAACACATCTGGAGTTTATGATATCCTTTGCAAAGACTTTCTCATTATCTACAAAGAATAAAATGGTGAGAAATTACCACTAAAAGAAGTGAACACAAGAGATCAGTGAGAACTTCGCAGTGTCGCAGTACGTTAAATTAAATAGACACAACAAACAGTAAGAAATCCACTAAAATCCCCCATGGCTCCCAATGCGGTGTAGTCCCCATGTCATCTCTGTGTTCGCTCCCCAATCCAACATTCTAGACCTGACTCCCAAAACCACTTCAGTCCACGACTTACATGTCGCTAGATAAAATGCTACCTCTGTTTTCTTTCCAGTTATGTTGACAACTCCTTCCCCAGTGAGTTACTTCGTTTTCCTTAAGAAGCCGTCTTCTCCAACCATTATTGTATGTTGATAAATGAGACAATTTTGCAACATTTAGATATCTTTATTCTGGAACCATTACGCGAGCCAGTGGCTTCTTCAGTCCAATGCAGAGAAACGGTGTTAGATGAGGAGTTTGATGTAATCAGTCCCTTAGCCTGGAGTCGATGTAATCAGCCCATCAGTCTCAATTAAGATTGATGGGCTGAATACATCGACTCAAGGCTGAGCGACTGAGTACCTCAAACTCCTCATCTAACACCGTTTCTCTGTACAGGACTGAAGAAACCACTGGCTGGTGTAACGCTTCCAAAATATAGATACCCAAATCTTGCACAAGTGTCTCATTTATGAACTTGTTATTTTTCTAAACAATTTATTCAGAAATTATTGTATGTACTTAAGAGTGTATCGGAAGCCAAACATAAAATCTTCCTAATCTGTTTTTCATTCCTGTCCCCATCTTGGCTTTGGATTACATTAACAAGGCTTTAAAACTCTGTTTATACTGTTGCTTGATTGTTTTCAAAACCCACAGATTACACGAGGGTCTTTAAAGCTGCATGATGTAACCTCTTCATCGCTAGTCATGTATACTTTAATCTCTTAAATAGGATGGAACTAAACTCTCACTATATATACACAGAAAGATTCACACCCCTCAGTGTATTTAACCTGCGTTACCTACCTTTGTTTACCTTATATCATAATTAATGAAAAAGAATACAAGCAAATACGTTGTATTTAACCTGCGTTACCTACCTTTGTTTACCCTATATCTTAATTAATAAAGAAGAATACAAGCAAATATGCCACAAGCATATAAGAAATCTATTGAATATTTATCAAAATTATACAAGTTCCATGAGAATAATTTCACTAGTCATAAGATCCTAGTAATCTCAGTGTTACCCAGAAAGCATCGCACTAGCGACCCTGTCTGTCTCATAGTAAATCAGGATAAGACTAGACTAAACCTCTTGCATGATTGTAAACCTCCCTGGTGTATGAGACCAACAGACACTCACCGTCTGATTAGAGGGTGGTCTTCTTCCAAAGCTGCTCCTTCCCCTTGGGACGCAATTTGTTTCCCAATTTACTTATTACTGTCTGCTAATTGTCTTTCTTTCCTCTCCCTCTCTCCGACCTGACCTCTGTTCTCTTTCCCCATTATCATACTCAAATATGATTTGATAATGATAGAGAACCGGCCGTCATCTCAAGTTTCCTCTCGTTGGTGGGGGTAATTTGAGAATATCTGTGCATTATCTATCGATGGATTCAGCAATGATCGCCCCAGCATCCCGGTCCCAGACCAAATGCAACTGAGCTGCAACTAACCTGCTGCATGATCTTGATCTCGCCCACTTTGCATGGCCGGGAGCAGACGGAGGTGGGCAGGGTATAATTGTTGTCAGACCACGATACCTCACTTAAGTTCAGGTCCAGCCTGCTGTACCAGCTGCCGACCACCTGCCGGGAAGAATACACGCTCAGATGGAGGGGTAGATTAAAACAAAACTTAGATGCATATATATATATATATATATATATAATATATATATATATATATATATATATATATGCAAAAGATCACAGTAAACAGGTGATATCAAAATATGCAAGACAACCACTATGAAAAAATAGGGGAATTCCAAGCGCTTTCGTGACTACTCACATTATAAAGGAACTATAATAATGTCCTTGATAATGTGAATAGTCACGAAAGCGCTTGGAATTCCTCTATTTTTTTCAAAGTGGTTGTCTTGCATATATATATATATATATATATTAGTTATATGTGTGTGTGTGGTGTGTGTGTGGTGTGTGTGTGTGTGTGTGTGTGTTAGTTATTTACCATTTTGTCCTAGGCACATGTCGATTAGACACTAGGCCTGTTGTATGTGTGTGTGTGTGTGTGTGTGTGTGTGTATGTGTGTGTGTGTG
>WNWK01000297.1:227500-362500 GCA_009830355.1 Cherax destructor | reverse complement strand
CAGGTATATCTATCATGTTACTTCTACTTACAGTTAGGTCACACTACACATGCATGTACACATTTATGTATACACACTCATCTGAGCTTTCTTTGGTTGTTCTTAATAGTTCTTGTTCTTATTATTTTCCTTTCATATCTGTTAGGAAGTGGAATGAGAATTTTTCCTCCATAAGCGATGTGTATTGTACAGTTTACTAAAAATAGAAAGAAGAAAACCTTTAAGTTGAGATGTCTGAATGTGTGTGGATGTAATGCGGATGATAAGAAAGAGGTGATTGTAGATGTTATGAATGAAAAGAAGCTGGAAGTCCTGGCTCTAAGTGAAACAAAGATGAAGGGGGTAGGAGAGTTTCAGTGGGAAGAAATAAATTTTATTAGTTTAGGGGTTTCTAACAGAGATAGAACTAAGGAAGGAGTAGCAATAATGTTGAAGGATCAGTTATGGACGAGTTTGGGAGGGTGTGTAAAGAAAATTGAAAGTGAACATAGATAAGAGTAAGGTGATGAGGGTATTAAATAAGTTAGGTAAAGAAAAATTGAATATCACGTTGGAGGGAGGGAGTATGGAAGAAGTGAATGTCGTTAGATATTTGGGAGTAGATTTGTCAGCAGGTGAGTTTATGAAGGACGAGTTTAAACATAAAATTGATGAAGAAAAATATGTGAGTGGTGCGTTGAGGTATCTGTGGAGACAAAAAACGTTATCCATGGAGGCAAAGAAGGGAATGTACGAGAGTATAGTGGTACCAACACTCTTATATGGGTGTGAAGCATGGGTTGTGAATGCTGCAGCGAGAAAGAGGCTGGAGGCAGCGGAGATGTCGTGTCTAAAGGCAATGTGTAATGTAAATATTATGCAAAAATTAGGTGGTGTGGAGTTACTAAAAGTATTATACAGAGGGCTGAAGAGGGGGTTATTGAGGTGGTCTGGTCATTTAGAGAGGAAGGAGGAAAATAGGTTGATTTGGAGGGTGTATAAATCTGTAATGGAGTGGAGGAGGGGTAGGGGTCGCCTAGGAAAGAATGGAGGGAGGGAGGTAAAAAAAAGGTTTTGTGTGCAAGGGGCCTGGACATGAAGCAGGCATGTGTGAGCATGTTAGGGACCTGACGAGTCGTTAGAGTGTGAACAGGGTAATATTTTTTGAAGGGATTCAAGGAAACCGGTTAGCCGGACTTGAGTCTTGGAGGTAGGAAGTACAATGCCTGGATTTTGGAGTGACATCTAAACTGTCATATCTGGGCACCTCTGCAAAGACAGTGGTTATGTGTGAATGATGGTGAAAGTGTTTCTTTCTTTTTTGGGTCACCCTGCCTCGGTGGGAGACGGCTAACGTGTTGAATATATGTAGTGCCAAATAGGTAAAACTTGCGATTTTGACTTAAATATAAATGCTCTTCTTGCCGAAAAAGGCAAGTGAAAATTTGTGTATGCAATAATTTCGCAAAAATCATTCTGAACCTAACGAAAAAAAAATATTTCATTGTGTTTGTTTATTATTAAATTATTATCAACTTATCGAAAATATATTTTGTTGGATTAGGCTAAATTAAATTGCGCTAGTTATAATAAGGTTAGGTAAGTTTTCTAAGGTGCTTTTGGTACAAAATTATTAATTTTTACATTAATATAAATGAAAAAAATATATATCTTTAAACGTATAAGAGAAAATTTTAGAAAGGTCTTAATTTTAAATGAGTTCTTGATAACTGACCAGTTTATATATATATATATATATATATATATATATATATATATATATATATATATATATATATATATATATATATATATATATATATATATATAATTTTATTGCGTGAATGTGTGTGGAGGCTGGGCTAGGTGTGACGTCATAAGTCGCCTTCATGCCCCACCGGGTCACTGGAGCGCAACATACGCGAACACGGCGGAAAAAATGATAAAAAAAATGAATGTTTTTAAATATTCTTTAAAAAAAAAATTAGGGTAATACGCTGGGGGTAAATTTTTGGTTTATTGATGTAAAGACCAGAAAAATTGAAAGTAGTTGATACGAACATGATATATGACACTTGCCTGTATGTGTGTGTGTATGTGTGTATGTGTGGGAGAGAGAGAAGAGCATACCCTTTGAGAGAGAGAGAGAGAGAGAGAGAGAGAGAGAGAGAGAGAGAGAGAGAGAGAGAGAGAGAGAAGAGCAGCAGGGAGAAACAGGAGCATGTAGAAGTTAAAGATGGAAGTGAGTTTGAGGGATGTAAGGAAGTGCTTGTTCAGTCATAAACTGGTTACCAAGTTGAACTATCTCGACCATTATATAGGAAGAGAGACAAGTTACAAAATAAGCTTTTAATGGTACAAAATATCTGATTACGCTGGGACAACTTAGTGCAGAATTTTGTCAGCTAATACAGAGGTTACAGTTGGTATATTTATATATACATGGAGGCAAGGGGGACATCATGGTTGTAGTCATAGCTTCAAAAACTGAGAAATATTACGAGAACTGTGGGCGTAACGAAATGCAATATTGTGCTCAATACCCTATAATGTATGTAATAAAAATATATATGAAGGATCTCACACAACTTAAACCCTAGAAAAATACCACAGCAACACAAACATTTTCTCCAGCGGGACAGTCACGCCTTATAGCATGGTAAGGCGCTAAACTCATACCCAAGGAAGAGAATTAGACCAGGTGAGTTTTAGCAGTGATCATTGGCATTCAGAGTGCCACTGAGCAAAGCCGAGGTACTTTTACCTTAGCCAAAACTCTAGCACACATGGCATTACGTGTAGAGCTAAAGATTTGTTATTATGTGAGATTCCAAACGAAGCGTTGACCAGCAGAGTTGTTGCACTGATCTTCTGTTCACTCCATCACCAATGATTTCTTATCTTCAATGATTCTTCTTGAAGTAACAAACATCCATAAGAAATCTTACCTCCACTAAAATATATGTGTATCAGGCAGTGGCCAAGACTGTATGTACCCTCAGCATGGCTCTAGCCAAGACTGTATGTACCCTCAGCATGACTCTAGCCAAGACTGTATGTACCCTCAGCATGGCTCTAGCCAAGACTGTATGTACCCTCAGCATGGCTCTAGCCAAGACTGTATGTACCCTCAGCATGGCTCTAGCCAAGACTGTATGTACCCTCAGCATGGCTCTAGCCAAGACTGTATGTACCCTCAGCATGGCTCTAGCCAAGACTGTATGTACCCTCAGCATGACTCTAGCCAAGACTGTATGTACCCTCAGCATGGCTCTAGCCAAGACTGTATGTACCCTCAGCATGGCTCTAGCCACTGCGTTATCCAGGAATGTTTCTCCACGCAAGTGAGGTTTCCATGGGCCACACGTTAACCACAAATAATTTTAATGAAAAGACCCAAAATGCGTACACTTTATTGGAAAAGTTTCGATCCTGGGACCTTGGTCACTCCTGGGACCAAATTCCCAGGCTCGAAAGGTTTGTAGTAAAATGTCCAAGTGTGTGTGCACATTTTATATAATTTTCCAACAACCTGTCGATATTATCAGTATGCTCTTGTAAGCAACCCATTTAATTCATGATTCTAAAATAACAATAAAAGGTATTCGCACCATTATTACCAAATGATTTTATGGACGCATCTGACAACAATATTGCTGAGGCTACATCCAGCTGAAAGACCCTTCAAGCCGCTATCAGCGAGTGGAAAGTACTCTGGCCTTGGCATGGCAGCTGGGAGAACAGTGCCTCGGACACTGTATGAGTGCCACTGGTCTGAAGCTAAGCCGCTTGCTGACGTGTTTATAACCTTGATAATATGATTTTTGTGAGTCACTACGTATACATATTACCGGTTAATGTCTTCTTGACTTAATAAAGTTATACAAAGGGCGGAACATGACCTGAACGTGAGTTGATCAAGCTCTACCTAGAGTGAAACGTGAATTGATGAAACTGTACAGTCAATCATGACTCGATAAAGCTCTACACAGTGAAACATGATAAAGCTCTACACAGTGAAACATGATAAAGCTCTACACATTGAAACATGATAAAGCTCTACACAGTGAAACATGATAAAGCTCTACACAGTGAAACATGATAAAGCTCTACACAGTGAAACATGATAAATCTCTACTATTGAAACATGATAAAGCTCTACACAGTGAAACATGATAAAGCTCTACACAGTGAAACATGATAAAGCTCTAAACATTGAAACATGATAAAGCTCTACACAGTGAAACATGATAAAGCTCTACACATTGAAACATGATAAAGCTCTACACAGTGAAACATGATAAAGCTCTACACAGTGAAACATGATAAAGCTCTACACAGTGAAACATGATAAATCTCTACTATTGAAACATGATAAAGCTCTACACAGTGAAACATGATAAAGCTCTACACAGTGAAACATGATAAAGCTCTACACATTGAAACATGATAAAGCTCTACACAGTGAAACATGATAAAGCTATACACAGTGAAACATGATAAAGCTCTACACAGTGAAACATGATAAAGCTCTACACAGTGAAACATGATAAAGCTCTACACAGTGAAACATCATAAAGCTCTACACAGTGAAACATCATAAAGCGCTACACAGTGAAACATGATAAATCTCTACTCATTGAAACATGATAAAGCTCTACTCATTGAAACATGATAAAGCTCTACTCATTGAAACATGATAAAGCTCTACACAGTGAAACATGATAAAGCTCTACACAGTGAAACATGATAAAGCTCTACACAGTGAAACATGATAAAGCTCTACACATTGAAACATGATAAAGCTCTACACAGTGAAACATGATAAAGCTCTACACAGTGAAACATGATAAAGCTCTACACAGTGAAACATGATAAAGCTCTACACATTGAAACATGATAAAGCTCTACACAGTGAAACATGATAAAGCTCTACACATTGAAACATGATAAAGCTCTACACAGTGAAACATGATAAAGCTCTACACAGTGAAACATGATAAATCTCTACTCATTGAAACATGATAAAGCTCTACTCATTGAAACATGATAAAGCTCTACTCATTGAAACATGATAAAGATCTACAGAGGGAAACATGATAAAGCTCTACACAGAGAAAAACATGACTTAATGAAGATCAACAAAAAGTGAAACATTACTTGATAAAGCTCTACACAGAGCTTTATCAAGTAAAGTTCCTTCTGTTATGTATGGCACTTCATACGCATCCGAAATGTGGCACGTATAGTGAATGATGAATACAGAGTGCATTCACCACGGCTTTAAGACTAGGTACGATAGCTCCCCGAAGCCAGGAATGATATGTGAACAGACACACACACACACACACACATACTTACACTGTAGTTGTAGTTGCTAGTGCCGGGTATCTTGCGGAAGTTATAGATGGTATACCTGGCAGGACCGTCTCCACGCTCGTCAAATTTAACCTGAGAACCCACCACACCTGCAATAATGATACAATCTTCATTACGTACCTGCCTAAATGCACTAAAATCAATTAACAAATAACTCTACTGGAATATAATTATACTACTAATAATATTATTATTTTAGTGGGGACTCGCTAAAGGCGTAGGTGACTGGTAGGCGATCAGGTTTGATACAACATAGGAATGCGTTTTGTAAACAGCAATAAGCGTCAGTACGAGTTGAGACTAAGACGCAATCTACCTGTTTAGTGTAGATGGTGGGGGATATATATTAACCTGAGGTATAACCACCCCCTCCAGGTATACCCCTCCCTCCACTCTCTCCAGGTATACCCTCCCTCCACCCTCTCCAGGTATACCCCTCCCTCCACCCTATCCAGGTATACCCCTCCTCCACCCTATCCAGGTATACCCCTCCCTCCACTCTCTCCAGGTATACCCCTCCCTCCACCCTCTCCAGATATACCCCTCCCTCCACCCTATCCAGGTATACCCCTCCTCCACCCTCTCCAGGTATACCCTTCCCTCCACCCTCTCCAGGTATACTCCTTCCTCCGCTCGTCTTAAGAAAATATATTCTACCAAGACACAAATAACCCGCATATAGGAGCAAGGGCGGATCTACTATGAAACTAATGAAGCTTAAGTTTCAGGGCCCCTAATCCCTGAGGGGCTCCTAATCCCTGAGGGGCCCTTAATCCCTGAGGGGCCCTGAAACGACTTCAGTTCATATTGTTTAAAAATTCTGGGTCTACTGTATGAGAAGGTTTTTTTTTTTTAAATAATAATGCAGTGTAATTCAGTACAAGATAATAGTTAAAATATAAATTAAAAAGGTAATTAAAGTATCATGTAGGCCTAGCTGTTTCAGGTTGCGAAGGTGACCCATTACAGTTCAAGCTTCAGGACCCCAAAAATGCAGGTCCGCCACTGCATAGAGAGAGAGAGAGAGAGAGAGAGAGAGAGAGAGAGAGAGAGAGAGAGAGAGAGAGAGAGAGAGAGAGAGAGAGAAAAGCTTACTACGACTTTGTAAAGCTCCAAGAGGGACCGTAACATGATCGTGAGCTCCTCCCTCATATGTGCGGGTTATTTTGTGTATTGTTCCAGTCACAGTATTGTGACTATGTTCTTTGTACTCTACCAAGCTTTTATAGAGTAACACTGAATGTGAAATTGCACTAAAAATAGGATGTAACTGAGGCTGGTTCACTCTTCAAGAGTGAGGGGAATGACCCAGCTCTTGATATGAGAGTTTTATTGCTGGTTCACTCTTCAAGAGTGAGGGGAATGACCCAGCTCTTGCTATGAGGGTTTTATTGATGTTATTAAACTTCTTCATAACAAAAATAATATATAATTCGGAAGGACTTTATAGCTTTTCCCTTCAGGTTATATAGCTTTATACTCGGGGATATATGCTTTTAACCTACGATATACTATATACCTTTAACCTACGAGATAAATACCTTCAGCCTGCGGGATGTACACCTTTAGCCCAAGAGATATATACCTTTAATCCTGGGATGTTGTCAAAAATATTTAGATCCTAAGAGTATAATAACGAAGGAACACTGCAGGAGGCCTACTGGCCCATACTTGACAGAACATACTCATTTTAATGCGGATATAACTACTGAAAGAGTGTATACAGAATTAAATTGCACGTATTCTGCAGGCCTTTTCACGTGTTTTTTTCAATCGCATTAACAAAATATTACTTCATATAGAGGAGCCTCGTAAGAGAAGTTACTATATTTACACTAAATTTATAAAGAGCTGTTGAATGTTAACTATGGATAATATGTTTATATATAATAATAAAAAAGTTAAAGAGTTGTGTTAGATTCTAAGATGGTGGCTTTTGTTTTCAAGTTTAATGATAATTTATCTTCATGTCTTGTAACGACTGAGTTTGTATATGGTATGATGAGTCTACTCGGCCAAGAATATAACCACTCCTTGGAGATGTGTGAAATACATGGGAATAAGAAGATGAAACAACTTTAGGAAGCATTAGCACTGAAACCACCTCGTCTCGAGGGAAGTATTGATTTGTATTGCTAGTTTATTGTGGTAATGTTCAGCCCAAACACTTGACGAGCGCTTGCTTTCATTACTAGCAGTGACTGATGTAAATATACTTAGAAGTAATTACAGACATTACATTAACCCTTAAAGACGAATTTGTATTGATGATACAGCAATTAAGGTGTCAGATCAGAGATGTGGATAAATTACATTTTGTAACAAACTCAGTAAAATATTTATTGCATATTTACCCAAGGATATTTAAACTCAGGTGTTGACAGTAATAATAATATTAATAATAATAATAATAATAATAATAATAATAATATTTATTTCTACAAGTACATGTACAATGTATACAGTCCTAGCTGATATCAATGACGTGCTACTAATATAGAAAGTCCCTTGTTATGCAGAGCATTTCGGGCAAATTAGGTTAATTTTGTCCCCAGGATGCGACCCACACAAGTCCAGTCGACTAACACCCAGGTACCCATATTACTAATAGGTGAATAGGAACAGCAGGTGTCTTTAGGTTCTTCTTAGTAATATCTTCGCTAGCGATATAAGAACATTTAGACTTTCATACGCAGAGGATTTCTTAAATCTTTTCGGTCCACCTTTGGAAAAGAGGCAAAAGCTGAGTGATATTAAGATGTACAGAACTAGACAGAGACGTTGACGTATTTCCCTTTTAGTAAGGAAGTTGTGGCCATCTTGAATTTGTGCAAAAATTCTGCTGAAAAACTTAATGCTGCCATGATGGTACTCATGAGATCTTTCAAGAATCCTTGAGGCTGCCATGATGGTACTCATGAGATCTTTCAAGAATTCTTGAGGCTGCCATGATGGTACTCATGAGATCTTTCAAGGATCCTTGAGGCTGCCATGATGGTACTCATGAGATCTTTCAAGAATCCTTGAAGCTGCCATGATGGTACTCATGAGATCTTTCAAGAATCCTTGAAGCTGCCATGATGGTACTCATGAGATCTTTCAAGAATCCTTGAGGCTGCCATGATGGTACTCATGAGATCTTTCAAGAATCCTTGAGGCTGCCATGATGGTACTCATGAGATCTTTCAAGGATCTTTGAGGCTGCCATGATGGTACTCATGAGATCTTTCAAGAATCCTTGAGGCTGCCATGATGGTACTCATGAGATCTTTCAAGGAGCCTTGAGGCTGCCATGATGGTACTCATGAGATCTTTCAAGAATCCTTGAGGCTGCCATGATGGTACTCATGAGATCTTTCAAGAATCCTTGAGGCTGCCATGATGGTACTCATGAGATCTTTCAAGGATCCTTGAGGCTGCCATGATGGTACTCATGAGATCCTTGAGTTTTGTCAGAAAAGCACTCAAACCGCTCTAAAACGTCGAAATATGCAATAAAATACCATTTTAGCACATTTTTCTGAGATTTTGATGTTTCATGTATTTTTTGAAAAATAATATGAAATATTCTATAATAAAGAATCCCAGTGGCTGTCAAAGTGACATTCATGAGATCCTATATAAGAATCCCGAAGGATAATAACTCTCCCCCTAAAAATTGAATAAGTAAGAATTCCACATTCACTCCCTTGACTGCTGGACTAATTCTCATTTATAATACTTAAGAACTGCTTATCTCTCATAAGCAAATTTAGGAGACTTGTTCAAAATTGTTAGTATTTTATTTTCACTAATAAGATACCTCCTGAAGCGACTTAAGGAAAACTCCATATAAACCTTTGACATATGACATATACTGTCTTTGTATTCCTCAAGTTAACAATTAGGCAACTGGTGTTCAAACGGTGACCACATACTCACATACTCTTTCTTGAGTATGATCGTCGTATGAGCATATACCGAGCTCCGTTAACGTTCTTATCTACATGCACATTATCGTAGTTATAGACCTACTTAGGCTTCTAACTGTATTCCTATGTAATTCGGATTCACTGTTTATTTTCTCTCCTAATTCTAATAATTCACAAAGGTCGATATAGTCAAATTCTTTGGCTAATATACGAGCCTTACCATGTAGGAAGATATGGTAAGTCAGTGTGTGATGGAATTCAGTTGAGTCGTACGCTATTTTCTTTCTCAATAATTTCTGATAGCTTTTCCTGGCTTTACCATTAGTCATTATGCGAGGCGAGGGCATTCAGTGATGACACAGAATCAGCAGTGATCATGAATTCAGGTTGATTATTACAGGTTAATTATAGTGCCATTATGACAGCAAACAATTCAGTTTGTGTAAATGAATGGTTCAGAGAACCGACAAGTTGGTAAATTAGACACATATGCATATGTGTCTAATTTACCAATTCAGTTTGTAACAGAGGAAAGTGAAAACAAATGACACAATTTCTTTGAAAAATTAAATGATCTAGTTATCAGCATTAAATATAAACAGAATAGGAGAAAAATGGCAAGTTACTTTTATTGGATATACTTACAGTGGTAAACACCATCATTATAAGACCCTTCACAAATAACCCACACATTGGAGAACGAAACTTATGACGACGTTTCGGTCCGACTAAGACCATTATACTTCTACACTCTTCACATTATGTCACATTATGGCGAAACGTCTGTAAATTCAAGATACCCCGATGCTGCACCTGTGTTTAATTCTTCAAGCATAAACCTGCTCACTCGGTCAGTCATCTACAACTTTATCAGCCAATATTCTGGCCAGACTGAGAGAGGAGACAGTCGTTCTGCTTTAAATTAATGACTGAACAACGCCCTTGAAATTTTCCAAGAAATTCTCAAACTTTTTCAAGTCCTCTGTTACAAACAATACCTCTTGCTATCATGGAGAGATTATTACTACGTTTATTTATACTCTGTAGTCCACAGCACTTGTAAAAAAACAGCAGCATCAATACATAATTCAGCAGATTAATTATCCAGAATGGTTCATACAACATAAACTCAATACCACCTCCTACAGAAGGTATTCACTGCACAAATCAACGTAATAAAAAAAAAACCTGACCTCTATTAGAGACGCAAGCATCAATACAAGGGATGTGACCTCGCTGAAGAGACCAGTAACCCGCTGATATCTCCTTAATCCCAATTACTGAAAAACACTCCATTAAAGCGGACACTTCACTAAAGCGGACACCTCTTGACTCCGGCACTTCCTAATTACTGTTGGGTGAAGGACGCCTCTTGCCTATTTATATTTACTGAACCAATCTCCACCCTCATTAAATGTAAGTCAAATTAAAGCTGATTTCCTGTGATCAGATCCGTCCTTAATTCTGATATACATGTCGTGTCGAATAAATAAAACTTACGATTTTTGGCTTAAATAGAAACGCTCTTCTTGCCGAATAACGAAAGCGAAAATTTGTGTATACAATAATTTCGTAAAATTCATTCTGAACCTAACGAAACACACACACACACACACACACAAACACACACACACACACACACACACACACACACAGCATATATATATATATATATATATATATATATATATATATATATATATATATATATATATATATATATATATATATATATATATATATATCATTGAGTTTATTTATTATTAAATTATTGTAAACTTATCTAAAATATATTTAGTTGGACTAGGCTAAATTAAATTGTGCCTTTTATAAGGTTAGGTAAGTTTTCTAAGGTTCTTTTGGTACAAAATTATTAATTTTTACATAAACATAAATGAAAAAAATATCTTTTAAACGTATAACTGAAAATTTTAGAAAGGACTTAATTTTAAATGAGTTCTTGCTAATTGACCAATTTTACCTATTCGGCACGACATATATATATATATATATATATATATATATATATATATATATATATATATATATATATATATTCAGGTGTGTGGACATCCACACCTGGACATCCACACACCTGGACATCCACACACCTGGACATCCACCCACTTTACAATCCAAACATTCATTCTACATTAATTTCAACATATAAACAAACTGCACAAATCAAAACAAAAGTTCAAATTCCTTTTCAGAGTTCCTAATTAATGTTTTTCCTCGGGTTTTTTTTTTTTATTCAAGTTCACATCTCAGGTCTTTAGTGCCGCTGCACGTAATTAATTTGAATGTTGGCCCTCCTCCCCCTCCTTCATCCTCCTTTCCCTCCTCCTCCCCCATTCTCATTTTCTCTCTCTCCTTCTCCTTCATTCATACTTCTTTCATTTAAGCCCTTCTTCCTCCCTCCCCCACATACACACACTTTGTACAACATAAGTCAGACCCATCTTAGAGTACGCAGAATCAGTATGGAACCCACACCTGAGGAAGCATGTTAAACTGGGAAAAAAAATGCACAAGTACTCAACAAGGCTTGTTCTTGAGTTAAGGGGTATGATCTATAAGGAGAGGCTAATTGAATTAAATTTAATGACACTGGAGGATACGAGAATCAGGAGAGATATGACAACATACTAAATTCTCAGGAAAATTGATAGGGTAGACAGGGACAGTCTGTTTGAGAGGCAAGAAACGGGAACTTAGGGACACCGCTGGAAGTTTAAAACACAGATGAGACAAACGGATGTTAGGAAGCATTTCTTCAGTCTCAGAGTCCCCGGAAAGTGAAAAGATCTTGATAAAGAAGGACACAGCTTGAAGAGCAGGTACAAAAAGACCGACGAAAATAGGAGGAGGTGAATCTGACAATCGGCAAGTTGAGAGACAGGGCCAGGAGCTAAGACTCTATCACTGTAGCCACATATAGGTGAGTACATAAGGAAATACACACATGAGGGACAGAAGGATCATAGGTGACATGATTACTACGAAAGCTTAGCAAGGTAGACAGGGCGAGTCTTAGATACACGAGGACTTAGAACCTAAAAGTACAGATGAGTCACAGGACTGTTAGGAAATACTTCTTTAGCCTTAGAGTTGTCAGGAAACGACGTAGACAGCGATGAGAGAGAGGCAGGATCCCCACAGTTTTAAGAGTTAAGACAGAGCTCTCGAAGCAGGGAGAGAGGGGAAGCCCAGAAACCCTCAGCAGAGGCGCGGGAGCAGGAGCCTCGACCCCATCAACTACGAATAGGTGAGTACAAATAGGTTAGTACATACAAACACACTAAGATATATATGTCGTGCCGAATAGGTAAAACTTGCGATTTTGGCTTAAAAGCAACGCTCTTCTAGTCTAACAAGGCAAGCGAAAATTTGTGTATACAATAATATCGCAAAAATCATTCTGAACCTAACAAAAAAAAATATATTTCATTGTGTTTATTATTGTAAATTTATCTAAAATTTATTTAGTTGGATTAGGCTTAATTAAATTGCGCTTGTTATAATAAGGTTTGGCAAGTTTTCTAATTTTTTTTTGGTACAAAATTATTAATTTATACATTAACATAAATGAAAAATAATATGTCTTTAAACGTATAAGAGGAAATTTTAGAAAAGACTTTTAAACGAGAGCTTGCTAATTGACCAATCAGCAAGATATATATATATATATATATATATATATATATATATATATATATATATATATATATATATATATATTAGAAAAGGCAGCAAAACCAGCAGTAAAATGCTTTTGTTATTATTGAGAGAGGATGGAGAGGGAAACAGTGAGGCAGAAAGGCTTGCAGTCGCACCTGCCGGCCACACGTAAGCCAAACACAGGTAACCTTCAAAATATCACAGATAAAGGAAAAACAATTGTGTAAAATCAATTACTGCTGTGATGTAAAGTCTACGAGCTTATATATATATATATATATATATATATATATATATATATATATATATATATATATATATATATATATATATATATATATATATATATAAAACTAAAGTATACTGATATATTTCCGTAGCTTCGAGGTCCGAGAAAGGTGTCCTCGTAAATCCGGCGTCTCGGTACCTTAATGCAAGCAAATTTGCAGAGTTGCAGCGTTGGTTTCTATGGAGTTAAATACCAGCATTGAAAATTTCAGGCTAATCCAAGGAAACATTCACAAGTTATCGTTTCTTGGAAGAGCACCATAATGACTAGCTATATTTTCTGGACGACCTGCTTCTGAGAGATGATGATACCTTCAAGTCTACAGGATACCAACGAATATTTTCTAATACACTGTTTCTCTTATCAAGACCTGAGAGCGAAGAGTTGTGATAATATGTTTATGCGCAGTAATGGAATATAACACCAACAAGATAATGGAGACACAACACCTGGGTATCTGTTATAATGAGGTCTCGCTAACCAGTGGCTTTATCAACTCAATACAGACATTATTTGAAGGTGTTGGAACTGGAGACAGCATGGGCCACTAGATAAATTAGACATGTGCAACACTTGGGTATCTTTATTGAGGAAACGTTTCGCCACACAGTGGCTTCATCAGTCCAATACAAAGCAGAAAGGTGTAAGGAGAGGAGGAGTTTGAGGTAATCAGTCCCTCGGCCTGGAGTTGATATGTTCAGTCCACTTTCTACAAGATTGATGGATTGAACACATCTACTCCAGGCCGAGGGACTGATTACCTCAAACTCCTCCTCTCCTTACACCTTTCTGCTTTGTATTGGACTGATGAAGCCACTGTGTGGCGAAACGTTTCCTCAATAAAGATACCCAAGTGTTGCATATGTGTCTAATTTATATACTGGCCTAAGCTTTGCAGGTCCAAGTCACCTATTGGCCCAAGCCAGTCAGGTCTAACTTACACCCACTCTTGTCTTCTGGTGGTTCAACTGGCCTGGATAACTCACCTTCCACCTCTGGCACCTCGAGTGTGTGTGTGTGTGTGTGTGTGTGTGTACTCATCTATTTGTGGTTGCAGGGGTCGATTCATAGCTCCTGGCCCCGCCTCTTCACTGATTGCTACTAGGTCCTCTCTCTCCCTGCTCCATGAGCTTTATCAAACCTAGTCTTAAAACTATGTATGGTTCCTGCCTCCACTATGTCGCTTTCTAGGCTATTCCACTTCCTGACAACTCTATGACTGAAGAAATACTTCCTAACATCCCTTTGACTCATAGGAGTCTTCAACTTCCAATTGTGACCCCTTGTTTCTGTGTCCCCTCTCTGGAACATCTTGTCTCTGTCCACCTTATCTATTCCTCGCAGTATTTTATATGTCGTTATCATGTCTCCCCTAACCCTCCTGTCCTCTAGTGTCGTCAGGCCGATTTCCCTTAACCTTTCTTCGTAGGACAATCCCCTTAGCTCTGGGACTAGTCTTGTTGCAAACCTTTGCACTTTCTCTAATTTCTTGACGTGCTTGACCAGGTGTGGGTTCCAAACTGGTGCTGCATACTCCAGTATGGGCCTGACGTATATGGTGTACAGAGTCTTGAATGATTCCTTAGTGAGGTATTGGAACGCTATTCTTAGGTTTGCCAGCCGCCCGTATGCTGCAACAGTTATCTGATTGATGTGTGCCTCAGGAGATGTGCTCGGTATTATACTCACCCCAAGATCTTTTTCTTTGAGTGAGGTTTGCAGTCTTTGGCCACCTAGACTATACTCTGTCTGCGGTCTTCTTTGCCCTTCCCCGATATTCATGACTTTACATTTGGCAGGGTTAAATTCAAGGAGCCAGTTACTGGACCAGGCATGTAGCCTGTCCAGGTCTCTTTGTAGTCCTGCCTGATCCTCGACTGATTTGATTCTTCTCATTAACTTCACATCATCTGCAAACAGGGACACTTCTGAGTCTATCCCTTCCGTTATGTCATTCACATATACCAAAAACAGTACAGGTCCTAGCACTGACCCTTGTGGAACTCCACTCGTCACAGGTGCCCACTCTGACACCTCGTCACGTACCATGACTCGTTGTTGCCTCCCTGTCAGATATTCTCTGATCCATTTCAGTGCTTTTCCTGTTACGTGTGCCTGATCCTCTAGCTTTTGCATTAACCTCTTGTGAGGAACTGTGTCGAACGCCTTCTTGCAGTCCAAAAAATGCAGTCTATCCACCCCTCTCTCTCGTGTCTTACTTCTGTTACCTTGTCATAAAACTCCAGTAGGTTTGTGACACAGGATTTTCCTTCCCTGAAACCGTGCTGGTTGTCGTTTATAAGCTTGTGTCTTTCTAGGTGCTCCACCACTCTCCTCCTGATGATCTTCTCCATGACTTTGCATACTATACACGTCAGTGACACAGGTCTGTAGTTTAATGCCTCGTGTCTGTCTCCTTTCTTAAAAATTGGGACTACATTTGCCATCTTCCACGCCTCAGGTAGTTGCCCAGTTTCAATGGATGTGTTGAAGATTTGTGTTAGTGGCACACACAACATCTCTGCTCCCTCTCTAAGGACCCAGGAGAAATGTTGTCCGGTCCCACCGCTTTTGAGGTATCGAGTTCACATAGCAGCTTCTTCACCTCCTCCTCGGTTGTGTGTATTTCATCCAGCACTTGTTGGTATACCTCCCTATTCTGAATTCCTGGAGTCCTACCTGTCTCCTGTGTAAATACTTCTTTAAATCTCATGTTGAGCTCCTCACATACCTCTTGGTCGTTTCTTGTGTGTGTGTGTGTGTGTGTGTGTACTCACCTAGTTACTCACCTAGTTGTGGTTGCAGGGGTCGAGTCAAAGCTCCTGGCCCCGCCTCTTCACTGGCCGCTACTGGGTCACTCTCCCTGCGCCATGAGCTTTATCATACCTCTGCTTAAAGCTATGTATAGAGCCTGCCTCCACTACATCGCTTCCTAAACTATTCCACTTCCCGACAACTCTGTGACTGAAGAAATACTTCCTAACATCTCTGTGATTCATCTGAGTCTTCAACTTCCATCTGTGTCCCCTTGTTGTTGTGTCCCATCTCTGGAACATTCTGTCTCTGTCCACTTTGTCAATTCCTCTCAGTATCTTATATGTTGTTATCATGTCTCCCCTATCTCTCCTGTCCTCCAGTGTCGTCAGGTCGATTTCCCTTAACCTCCCCTCGTAGGACATACCCCTTAGCTCCGGGACTAGTCTTGTTGCAAACCTTTGCACTTTCTCGAGCTTCTTCACATGCTTGGCTAGGTGTGGGTTCCAAACTGGTGCTGCATACTCCAATATGGGCCTAACGTACACAGTGTACAGGGTCCTGAACGATTCTTTATTAAGATGTCGGAATGCTGTTCTTAGGTTTGCTAGGCGCCCATATGCTGCAGCAGTTATTTGGTTGATGTGCGCCTCAGGAGATGTGTCTGGTGTTATACTCACCCCAAGATCTTTTTTCCCTTTATTGAGGTTTGCAGTCTCTGGCCCCTAGGCTGTACTCCGTCTGCGGTCTTCTTTGCCCTTCCCCAATCTTCATGACTTTGCACTTGGTGGGGTTGAACTCCAGGAGCCAGTTGCTGGACCAGGCTTGCAGGCTGTCCAGATCCCTTTGTAGTTCTGCCTGGTCCTCGTCCGATTGAATTCTTCTCATCAACTTCACATCATCTGCAAACAGGGACACTTCGGAGTCTATTCCTTCCGTCATGTCGTTCACAAATACCAGAAACAGCACTGGTCCCAGGACTGACCCCTGTGGAACCCCGCTCGTCACCGGCGCCCACTCTGACACCTCGCCACGTACCATGACTCGCTGCTGTCTCCCTGACAGGTATTCCCTGATCAATGTAGTGCCTTCCCTGTTACCCCTGCCTGGTCCTCCAGCTTCTGCACTAATCTCTTGTGTGGAACTGTGTCAAACGCCTTCTTACAATCCAAGAATATGCAATCTACCCACCCTCTCTCTCTTGCCTTATCGCTGTCACCCTGTCGTAGAACTCCAGTAGGTTTGTGACACAGGATTTCCCGTCCCTGAAACCGTGTTGGCCGTCGTTGATAAGCTCATTCCTTTCTAGGTGCTCAACCACCCTTCTCCTGACTATCTTCTCCATGACCTTGCATACAATACATGTCAGTGACACTGGTCTGTAGTTTAGTGCTACGTTCCTGTCTCCTTTTTAAAAATTGGAACTACATTTGCTGTCTTCCAAACCTCAGGTAGTTGCCCTGTTTCGATAGATGTGTTGAAGATCGTTGTTAGGGGTACACATAGCTCCTCTGCTCCCTCTCTCAGGACCCATGGAGAGATGTTATCTGGCCCCATCGCCTTTGAAGTATCTAGCTCGCTTAGTAGCTCTCTTCACTTCCTCCTCATTTGTGTGTATTGTGTCCAGCACTTGATGGTGTACCCTACCTCTCCTCCTTTCTGGAGGCCCTTCTATCTCCTCTGTGAACACCTCTTTGAATCTCACACTTCCCGGTCATTTCTTGTGACCTCCCCTCCTACCTTCCTCAGCCTGATCACCTGGTCCTTGACTGTTGTTCTCCTCCTGATGTGGCTGTACAGCAGCTTTGGGTCAGATTTGGCTTTCGCTGCTATGTCATTCTCGTACTGTCTTTGGGCCTCCCTTCTGATCTGTGCATATTCATTTCTGGCTCTACGACTGCTCTCCTTATTCTCCGGGGTTCTTTGCCTTCTGTACCTCTTCCATTCCCTTGCACACTTGGTTTTGGCTTCCCTGCACCTTTGGGTGAACCATGGGCTCATCCTGTCTTTTTCGCTTCTCCTGTTACCCTTGGGTATAAACCTCTCCTCAGCTTCCTTGCAAATTGTTGTCATATATTCCATCATCTCGTCTACTGACTTCCCTGCCATCTCTCTGTCCCACTGAACTCTGTGCAGGAAGTTCCTCATGCCCACATAGTCCCCTTTCTTGTAGTTTGGCTTCAAATGTGCAGCCCTTCCTGCTTCCCCCTCCACTTGTAACTCTACTATGTATTCGAAACTTAGAACCATATGATCACTGGCCCCAAGGGGGCTTTCATGTGTGATGTCCTCAATATCTGCACTACTCAGGGTGAATACTAGGTCCAGTCTCGCTGGTTCGTCATTTCCTCTCTCTCTGGTAGTGTCCCTTACGTGTTGGTACATGTGTGTGTGTGTGTGTGTGTGTGTGTGTGTGTGTGTGTGTGTGTGTGTGTGTGTGCGCGCGTCCGGCGCCTTCACAGCTTCAGGTTGAGATACAGCTGTAGCAGCTGTCAGACTTACTGGTACCTCCATGACAGTTAACGGAGGTAAAGGGCTTGCTGACAACTACCAGTGATGTGTTGACAGGTGTTGTGCCAGGCTTGTGGCAGCTGTGGTTGGCACACACTCGACTTCCAATGGTGTGGATTAAGACACATATGCAACAGGTATTTTTATTGATGAAACGTTTCGCCTACACAGTAGGGTTCTTCAGTCAAATACTGAGGGAGAAGGTGTAGTAGTGGAATAAAGGTAATATAATCAGTCGATCAACCTTAGAGAAAAAAGTATTTGAGGTGGTCAGTGCCACAGCCTGGAGAAGAGTTCAGATCTATGGTCTGGAACGATATCGTTCCAGACCATGGAACTGAACTCTGTATTTGACTGAAGAAGCCTACTGTGTAGGCGAAACGTTTCATTAATAAAGACATCCAACTACTGCACATGTGTCTTTATCTCCAACTTGGTATTTTATTCCATTTTCAACATTCCAGTGGTGTGGTCACAGGTGCTGTTACAGGTGGACTGGTACCATCAGAATGGCAACAACGCATCACTGAAAGTTGTGAGCCTATCTCTTCCTTTAACTAAACCAGTAAGTCACACAGTACACAATGGAGAAAGTGGAGAGAGAGTTTCAGAGATATGGGGCATGAGCTACAAGGAGAGGCTAAAATAAATGAACCTCACGACATTACAGGAAAAAAAACAAGGGGAGATATGACAAGAACATGCAAAATACTCAAAGGAACTGATTGGGTAGACTGAGAGGCGAGAAATACTTACACAAGGGAAATAGTTAGAAGTTAGAGACACAGATGAGCCATTGGGATGTCAGGAAGCACTTTTTCATCCTCAGGGTGGACGAAGTAGTGACACAGTTTTAAAAACAGGTATGACACATCAAACTAGGCCAGGAAGGAGTACGTCTGATAACTGACAAGTTTAGAGGCAGGGCCAGGAGCTGAGACTCGACCATTGCATCCACAAATAGGTGAGAAAACACACACCAATATTGAAGACAAAGCCTCACGCTAGGCTTCTCTCATACAATCTACAATAAGCGTCGTTCTTGTCATCCCTAGAACAACTTCACCTAAAAACACTCATCACAATTTTATATTTTCTTTTAGTTTTTTTTGCTAACGTTCAGATCATGAAGTGTTTTGTCTTTGCTTATCGAAGAAACACAAGGACGGATATTTGTCTCAGAATGACGCTGGTTACATAACATGTTGGGGGAGGGGGAGTTATTTTTCTGGAATATATATAATTTATTCTACATGTGTGTGTGTGTGTGTGTGTGTACGTGGTGTTGGTGTGTGAGCAAGGTATCATTTATGAAGGGATTCATGGAAACAAGTCAGCCGGAGTGAGTCCTGGAGATGGGGAGTAAATGACTGCTTCTGAAAGAGGCAGACTCAGATGAGTCATAGAGATGTTAGGAAGTACTTCTTCAATCATAGAGTTGTCAGGAAGTGGAACAGTCTGGAGAGTGATGTAGTGGAGGCAGGATCCATACATAGCTTTAAGAAGAGGTATGATAAAGCTCATGGAGTAGGGAGAGAGAGTGGACCTAGTAGCGACCAATTTAGAGGCGGGGTCAGGAGCTATGATTCGACCCTTTCAACCACAATTAGGTTAGTAATTAGGTGAGCACGCGCGCACACACAAACACACACACATACAATCACACACACACACAATCACATACACACAAACTTATATCAAACTTCGAGTAAAAATTATGTTTTACAATGGAAATACTAACTAGGAAAGAGGCTGCCTCGACCCTCAGTTGCTGGGTCGCTGGAGTCGTCCTCACCAGACCTCAAAGTTAAGGTTCAAAGTTAAAAACCCATCAAAGTGAAAACGTCAGAATTCAAAAGTTGAAGCCAAAGTTGCGGTGTCGATCATTATTTTTTTTTATCGCGTTAGTTTAAACTTTGTGGCGATAATTATGACCCAAGTTGAACGAACTTTGTGTCAAGTCTTGAACTTCGTTTTTGTTTTGTTTTTTGATTGGGCAGGAATGGGTGAGAGGGCAAGAGGGAATGAGTGAGAGGGCAAGATTGCGTGGGTGAGAGGGCAGGTGAGATTGTGAGTGGGAACAAGGGGAAAGTATAGATGAAGGAGGAAGGAGCAGGTAGGGGGTCACTGACCCCCACCTCCATCGCCCTGGTGGGAAGGGAACACAGGTTCCACAACAGGAGGAAGAGTGAAGTTAGGTCATACTTGTTTGTGTACTCGCCTATATATGATTGCAGTGATCGGGTCTCAGCTCCTGTCCCCACTTCTTTGCTGGCTGCTACTGGGTTCACTCTCTTTCTGCTCTTGAGCTGGTCTCGTAAGAAACCTCTGCACATCTTCCAGTTCTCTTGAAATGCTTCCCCAGGTGTGTGTTCTATAATGGCGCTGCATAATCTAATATGGGCCAGACATAGGCAATATACTCGTATAGTATCGTGAATGACTCCTTGCTTAAGGTCCTGAAAGATAAATAGATTTGCCCGAGCGGGTTTGCTGCCGTAGTTACTTGTTTGATGTGTACCTCAGGCGAAATGCTTGGTACAATACTCACTCCGAGATCCTTCTCTCTGAGTGAGATTTGTAGTCTTTGCTCCCTGATGCTGTATTCTGTTAGCGATCTTCTTTACCCGATGTAAAATTCTAACAGTCATTTGTCTGATCAGGCGTGCAACCTGGTCAGATTTATTTGAAATCTTTCCTGGTCCTCACCTCCTTATATTCTTATTAGTTTCACATTATTCTCAACAGAAACACCTCTGACTACCTGACCATCAAGTAGTTCACGGTACACCAGGCCCCGGTACGCCAGGCCCCGGTACGCCAGGCCCCGGTACGCCAGGCCCCAGTACGCCAGGCCCCGGTACACCAGGCCCCGGTACGCCAGACCCCGGTACACCAGGCCCCGGTACACCAGTTTTGGAGATAAATGGCATAAAATACCGACACGATGGAAAAATAAATACAAAAGCAGTATAATGCGATCCTTTATTGACAACATAGTGGACTTTATCAAGTCACAAACAGATCTACTCACGTACTATTCACCCAGGCAGATCTGTTTGTGACTTGATAAAGCCCACTGTGTGGGCGAAACGTTGTCAATAAAGGATCGCATTATTCTGCATCAGTGTTTATTTTTCTAAAGCCCTTTTTCACGAAAAAAAAGCCATAATCCGAATGAATAAGGAAGGTGATGAAGTTACATGGACCCACATATTGAAGACTTCAAGAAAAATGCGAATAAACTTAGATGGGAGAACCGAGAAAACTGCTGTGGTAATGTTATTGTTTACATCGTGCAAGACGTCATCGTGCAAGACGTCATCGTACAAGACGTCATCGTGCAAGACGTCATGTAAACGGTTCAGAGAACCGACAAGTTAAAGAATGAGAGACACTCTTGCAGCATTTGGGAATCTTTGTGGAAACGTTTCGCCAGGCAGTGGCTTCTTCAGTTTATCACAGAGAAAAAGGTGGAAGATGAGCAGGAGTTTGAGGTAGAAGTAATCAGTCACTCTAGGTTAATAATCTAGATTAAGACACGTATGCAACAGTTGAGTTTCTTTACTGATGAAATGTTTCACCTACACAGTAGCCTTCTTCAGTCAAATACCGTATTTGACTGAAGGAGCCTGCCGTGTAGTCGAAACATTTCAACAATATGCGTCTTAATCATCGACTTATCGGTATTTTATCCTATTTTCAACGTTAATAATCTTAAACCCAGAACTCACTGTTCCCACTCATGTTTCTCTCCAACCAACTCAAAAATAAATCACGAAATCGTAATGACATGATTGCAAACAATAATAATAATAATAATAATAATAATAATAATAATAATAATAATAATAATAATAATAATAATAATAATAATAATAATAACATAATCAAGGGGAAAGCACTAAACCCATAGGATTATTCAGTGCCTGTGAGGGGATGTGGAAGGCATTCAGGTTTAATTCAGAGAACTGGAGCCCATATCCAATTCCCTAGATCAAGAGCCCCTCACCATCATCAAGGATTTTTATTATTATAATAAAAAAGAAGCGCTAAACCACAGGGGTTATACTCCAGCATCAAGGAATGGTTACAAACAAACCATACCACGGGCGGGGATAGAACCCTCTGATTAAATACGTTCCTTCACTACTTAGGATACCATAGTACCAGTATACCATAGTACCAGTATATCACAGTACCAGTATAATACAATACCAGTATAATACAGTACCAGTATACCACAGTACCGGTATACCACAGTACCGGTATACCACAGTACCGGTATACCACAGTACCAGTATACCACAGTATCGGTATACCACAGTACTAGTATACTACAGTACCAGTATACCACAGTATCGGTATACCACAGTACCAGTATACTACAGTACCAGTATACCTAAGTACGTACTTGGTTGTTTACCCACTACCAGGATACTACAGTACCTGGTTTACTCACTACCAGGATACCACAGTACCTGGTTTACTCACTACCAGTATACCACAGTACCTGGTTTACTCACTACCAGTATACCACAGTACTTGGTTGCTTACTCACTACCAGGGTACAACAGTACCTGGTTGCTTACTCACTACCAGGGTACAACAGTACCTGGTTGTTTACTCACTACCAGGCAACCATAGTACCTGGCTGGTCTACCACAGTGTCTACATGTTTACACACTGGCAGCAGACACACAGACTCTTGTTTAACAAAGTTGTCTTTACAAGGAAAAGAAGACAAGACGGTAGACCAAAGAAATATAACAATTGTGAAGGAAAATAGGGTTGTTTTGACTGTTCTGGAGAGAGAGAGAGAGAGAGAGAGAGAGAGAGAGAGAGAGAGAGAGAGAGAGAGACTCTGAAAATGCCTGAAGGAATGCGTATTATTCCTCTTCCCCTTTGTTTCTTCCCAATGAATTCTTTATTCCAGCTCTGTGTAATCTCTCATTCTGCCGTGAATGTTCTAATCCTTTGTTATATTACTTTTATCTTTCTTCTTTCTTTAGACGCCGTGTTGTATCTTTCACTGTGATTCGGGTCACAGTAATGTAAATAAGAAACGTTTCTATTACATAAACGTTTACCAGGTGACCCTTGGACTTGAGGTCTAGCGTCCATCGGAAAGTGCAGACGTTCGTGGCCCACATACATACTCTCACTAACACACAAACGTTCTAGATCATACTGAAACTAGAACAAACACGGGCTTATTGTTATTAAACTAACGTCTAGCGGAACACACAAGATTTTGGCTCTCAGACTGATGTCCACTAGAGCACACAAACGATTACGGATCTCACACTGACGTCCTCTAGCAACTAGAATAAAAACATTTCTAACAGTCATATTTACATCCCCTAGAACTTAATTAAAAGCTTAGGGCTATCAGGGTTACAGCCACTAGAACACACTGACATTTCTAACTTTCAAGTTAACAACCTCTAGAGCACAAACATATCTGGCTATCAAACTAACGTCCTCTCGAATACAAGCTTTTCTGGCCATCAGACTAACAATTTGTAAACCATGAACATGTTTTACTCTCAAACTAACGACTCCTGGAGCACAAACGTTTCTGGCTTTCAAGCTAACGTTCATTTCAACACACTAACATTTCTTGGTAGCAGAGAGTTTATCCAGGCATCTGCAAAAGAATTAAGTGTCCAGACATAAGAGTGGAGAGCACTCAGACGGAAATGTACTCGTGAAGGTTTTCCTTCCTTCTGGCACCACTGATTCCTTTCATGGAACAAGACACTTTTTTTTTTTTATTTTCCTTCTTTTTTTCAGATTATTTCAGGAAAGTTTAATAATTTGGAGAGCTGCCAGAGAGAAATTCCAATATTTCTGTTGAAGATTTTCGGCTTTTGCACCATTTAATGTTTGAGGAAAATTATGATCAAGTTTTATTTCCTAATTTTACTGTGGTATTTTTTAACACACACACACACACACACAACCACAATTAGGTGAGTACACACACATACTAGAATATGCAGCACCAGTCTGGAACCCACACCTGGTCAAGCACGTAAAGAAACTAGAGAAAGTGCAAAGGTTTGCGACAAGGTTAGTTCCACAACTCAGGGGTCTGTCCTATGAAGAAAGATTGAGGGAAATAGGACTAACAACACTGGAGGAAAGAAGGGTCAGAGGAGACATGATAACGACATACAAAATACTGCGGGGAATTGACAAGGTAGACAGTGACAGGATGTTCCAGAGAGGGAACACAGAAACAAGGGGACACAACTGGAAGCTGAAGACTCAGATGAGTCAAAGGGATGTTAGGAAGCATTTCTTCAGCCACAGAGTAGTCAGGAAGTGGAATAGTCTAGAGAAAGATATAGTGGAGGCAGGAACCATACATAGTTTTAAGACAAGGTATGATAAAGCTCATGGAGCAGGGAGAGCAGAGACCCAGTAGCAGACAGCGAAGAGGCGGGGCCAGGAGCTGAGTCTCGACCCCTGCAACCACAATTAGGTGAGTACAATTAGGTGAGTACACACACACACACACACACACACACACACACACACATATATATATATATATATATATATATATATATATATATATATATATAATAAACACCTCCTCTTCAACAATTGAACTAATTGGGATCCCTCTTATATTTATTAGTACACTTGTATTGGACATTAATAAATTCTTGGGTTGGTACAGAACTTACATAAGTTAACATACATACAATTTACACAAGACAGGGCAAGCGGGATCTTGTAGACACACCATAGACATATACCCAAGACTTTGAGCCACATTTCTCCTAAAACGAGACGCAGGTGCAACGAATGTGTAAGCCAGATAAGACGTGTGTATCTATGTGCTTGTAAAAGTAATAATCCTTGACCCAGTACCTTGATCTACAGTTACCCGTGCACAACTCTTTAAATAAGTCGCACAAGACGAGTGCAGTGCTGGGTAAATAAGTAATGATCAGGTGCGAGTCTAACGAAACAAGAATTATTATCGTCTGTCTGAGGCCACCTGCCGTCTGCTCCATTCGACTTGACACCCTCAAGACTGCGTCAAGGAAGACACTTCTCTGGAAGGCGCAGGACCTGAAGAACGAAGGACGGTGAAGGAGCAAGGAACAAAACCTCGGCGAGGACTTCAAGATCAAGAACCACCGCAGGATACAACAGAACCCAGGAACTGGGTTCTGTTGTAGCAGGAGAATAATTACCTTTTCAGCCAGGCACTTTCTCACCTCTGAGGGCAACTGTCAACAAATCATAATCTTGTACGCGTGAAGAGCGAACCAATTAATATTAGGATCCCGGGTGACGAGCTGGGGACAGCGACATGCCAGAACGACCCAGCAAGGCAGGTGGTGGACAGCAACATACCAGAACGACCCAGCAAAGCAGGTAGTGGTTTGATCGATGAACACTTAACCCTACCACAATACTCATCTAATATTCAAATTAATTCGAGTATAAGAAACTTGAATAAAAATTAGAATATATATATGGATATACATTTTAATTAACCTCCCCAAGGTAACAAAACAGTGAACTCTTATATTTAACTTCGGCCATCTTGGCTTAAACAAAATAAATGGGTTAAATTTAATGTTAATGTTGGCTTTACAGCTGCAAATATCAAAGGATGACTCTGATCTGAGATTCAACACACTCACAATTTCAGACATATCTTACACATATCTCTTCTAGGACGTGTTATACATGTCTTACACTTGTAGACGTGTCTTCTAGACGTGTCAGCGTCGTGGCCATACTTGTTCTAGAGGAGAGTGGCGAGGGATAAATATTCCCAGACCAGGGAGTCCCTAGGCTGGACGAGTGTCACTCCTGTCTCCTGAAGGAACCACGGGAGCCACGAGACGAGAGAGAAAGAGTTAAAATATTTATCTATTTTGATTCACGAAATCGTAATAACAAGGCTACAAACTAACCCCTGGCCAGGAGCTTTTGGACTCACTTGGCATAGGTTCAATCCCCACCCGTTCCGTGGTTTGTTTACCTATTTTGAGACTGAGTGAAATGAGGTTTAGCTCTTGGTCCCACCTCTAAATTCACGACCAAATGACGTGAAATATAGTCTTATCTTTATTTCTGAACGACAGTAGAGAATCCATATAAACTTGGTCATTGTTCATATCATTCCACATATTGAACACTCTTTAGGTGAAAAGCTGTTTCCTCCAATCACATTGTTCAAACATAACTCTCTCGGTTAATAGTCTATCCCTGTCTATTCTCTTTATACCCTGGAGTATTTTGTATTTCGTGACCATATCTTCCCTTGATCTTCATTCCTCCAGTCTCATAAGTACTTAATTTCGCAATCTTTTCAAATTGTTTATTTCCCTTCACCTCGGTAATACTTGTGACGCATTACTTTCCTCTCTATCTCTCAGTACTATTTCAAGAGCTAAACCCGTGTGGGCCAATCAGCGCAAATAGTGGTGGAGGCTCGGTCCTTCGTCTGCCGATCGCTCGACGGGCGCGCTACTCTCGCAACCAATCAGGCTATTTCTTTCAGGTTTCATCCCAAGAGATAATTTTTCAGGTTCCTTTCTCCATTTTCTAACTTCATAACTATGCTTTTGTTTGGGTTACATTCTAGTAACTGTTTATCTACTCTCTTCTGAAGTCTATCCAGGTCTTCTTGCAACCTTCTTACATCTTCTTCGCTTTGTATTCTCATTATCTTCGAGTCATCCTCAAATATGGATATATATGTTCTAGTTCCTGCAATAAGGTCACTAATATACACCAGGAACACTGTAGGTCCCAGTACTGATCCATCATCCATGTGGAACTTCCATCCTAATTCTTCGTCCCATAGAGACTATTTTTAAGTATTCCTTTATCCATGTTAATACCTTTCCTTTTCCTTTTTCACAGTCTTGGCATCTTTACTGTTTCTCTTCTCTATAACGGACATATAAACACCAGTGGGTATTCACTGGTGTTTATTGGTGAAAACTTAATGGAAATAATGAATTCAAAAGGGGCACTAAAAGCATGACCACCACCTAATACATACAAAGGAAGATGTGAAACACCCGTGTATAATAATGTCACATTAAGGTCAATGTTGCGAAAGCCAGAAGAATGACAGGTTGGATAATGAAAACTCTCTGAGCAAAAGAAATAATGCGAATGGGACACTATTACAATTACTTGTTCTCTCTCACTTAGTGAACTTGTTTCCTACTGACGGCTCCTTTGAAGGCATGAGATATATAAAAGCTGCCACTGATACAGAGGTCATTTAATGCCTATCGGAGACACTAAATTATTTAATCTACCAAGAATGACTCAAGGTACTGAGTATGTACTTACCGTGGAGATGAATGGTATTACATATCAACACAGCGGAAAAACAGACACAAACACAGTATAATGCGATCCTTTATTGACTACGTTTCGCCCACACAGTGGGCTTTATCAAGTCATAGACAGATCTGTTGTGTCTTGATAAAGTCCACTGTGTGAGCGAAACGTAGTCACTAAAGAATCGCATTATAATGCGTTTGTGTTTGTTTTTCCATGTCGGATTCAAGATAATATATACATGTATGATACTTGAGGGCCTAGCCTTAAATCAACACACCACTATAGTCATCAAGTACCTGACAAAGCACAGTCTTAGGCGAAAAGATGTATTAAAAAAAAAAGATCATTTGCTACAAGTATTTTGTACATGTTAAAACGAGACGATTTTCACCACTGTCCAGGTGCTCGTCTTGCTTGTCAGGCCTCAGCTGATCTGTCACATGTTCCAAAATGGTTTGCGAAACGACTCCTTCCATTCCTAACCTTACCTGGTGCTCTGTCGGGAAGTTTCCACTCTCAAGATGTTCAACAAGTTTCCTTCTTACAATCTTTTCCAGCAGACAGGAAGCTGTGTAGCCCAGTGTTTCCTGCCTGGCGCCTCTCTTGCTTTATCCAACATTCTATCTTAGATGCTGTCCCATGCTTAGTGTGTGTGTTTGCTCACCTAATTGCGGTTGCAGGGGTCGATTCACAGCTCCTGGCCCCGCCTCTTCACTGGTCTCTATTAGGTCCACTCTCTGTTCTATGAGCTTTATCATACCTCTTCTTAAAGCTATGTATGGATCCTGCTTCCGCTACATCATTTTCCAGACTGCTCACCTTCCTGACAACTATGACAAAATAAATACTTTGTAACATCCATGTGACTCATCAACTTCTAATTGTGACCCCTTGTTGCTGTGTCCCATCTCAAACATCCTGTCCCTATCCACCTTGCCAATTCCTCTCAGTATTTTATATGTAGTTATCATATAACTACTGGTTATGGTGCATTTTTAGCAAACAAAGGTATGGTAGGCGACAGGAAGATGAGCTCTTGTATACTGAAGTCAGATGAGGTGCAGCAGTAAAGTCATCTCACAATGCACAGCATATTAGGGGCTTTTGGCATGTACATCTCATTAATAACTATGTTTCTTGACTACCATGTATCATTGTACCATGTCTCAATAAAGTATTATTATTATTATTATTATTATTATTAAGTAAGAGGGGACCACTAGTACAAATAGGCCAAACTAGAGGTTAGTAAGTTTAATTAGGTACAGGTACACCTAAGTACGGTTTCACAGATTTAGGTGACTATAATGATCATACATAGTAACAAATGTGTAAATTACCTTGGACAGCACGAAAAGTCAGACGAAGTGACTTATTTCCACTGGGGTCCTTGAAATAGTAGATAAGATTGTAGAAGATATCCTCTGTATCTAGAATCCATGGTGTTGCTGTGTCAGGCAGGTATCATTACAACAATGATAAACAATACCGGTATATAATGACGGTATTGTATTCCATTATTGCAAAACAACAAAACAGAGAAGACTTATGGTTTACCGGTTCTCTGGACATACCGAAACTTTGGCAACAATCACTCAGGTTCAGCCAACTGTTGATGACCTGTCAGTCTCCTCACCGGGTTCCTGTCTCCAGTCCTATCTCTTACTTCGGAATTGAAGGCAACAACATATGTCCAATTTAGCGCGTAAGAAATATTTTACGTCAAAGAGAAATAAGGCTTCCGGCCATCTTTCTATCTATGTGAATGTGGGAAACCACGATCTCGTGATTACGAATGGGACACACAGGACTCACCATACGTCACACACGGAGAGGCATGGTGGGTCGAGCTGTTGGTTACCTTAATAATAGATTGTTCTCAGAGAGCAGACGGAAGTGACTGTTGACATCTACAACCTCCTCGCTGACAGTCCAGCCTTCAAATCCGACTTATTTATTATTACTCTAACAAAAATTAACCGAGTACACCAACTCTGACAGGAGTTTTGCACTAGCATTTACCCCCGACACCATTAACAAACACTTCACTTAACACCACTATATCCTGTAACACCAATAACACTTTAAACCCCTAACCAGTAACCACTTTACACTACTAACCCTGACACCATTAACATCCAGCACCCACAACCTCTGACACCGCTAACACCCACCCTTACACATCACACATTAATGCTATATAATCCATTCGGGTTTAGTTCTTGTTTTATGAATACAGTAATAATAACTTACCCGGAAACTGCAATGAACTCTTTCTCTCTCTCTCTCTCTCTCTCTCTCTCTCTCTCTCCTCTCTCTCCCCTCTCCAAGTCCCTCCATCTCACCAGCGTCACCATGGGAACATCTCATTTTCAAGTTTCCTTAGAAACATAATTATTTACAAACTCTTCCTTGCTCAGTCCACTCCAAACATACATACATACATATATATATATATATATATATATATATATATATATATATATATATATATATACTATACTGTAATCATTTTAGTTATTCATGGAACTATGTCTGCCCTAAATAATTACAATATGATTACTTTTGATGTCACATCGTTGTTCACAAAAATCTCAGATGACTATTTAAGTTTCCTCTCTGAAGACCTTAGTAATAATAGTTTACCATTGCTTGTGTCAACAATCATTGACCTTATTAAACTTAGCTGATGCAAAGTTTGTGTTTAATGACTAAGTTTTACACTCTGAAGTTTGGTATGGCAATGATAAATTCCCTCTCACCTGTACTTAGCAATTTGTATATGGAATATTTTAATACGAGACATAAGAGAATTTTTCCTAATAAAGCCAAATGGTTCAGATATGTGGATGATATTCTACCCTTTATGCCTAAGAATATATAAAGGAATTCCTACTTGAATAAATATTCTAACTTCATCTATAAACTTTACTGTTGAGGATGAACGATATAACTAATTAGCTTTTTTTAGATGTTTTAATTATTAAGGGGAATCAAGAGTTTTAATTCAAAATATACCAAAAAAACAATAAATAACTGCTTTTCAGTTCACTATTATTCTTCACATCACGACAGAGTTAAATATTCTGTTCATAGAAGAAGAAATATTGAAGAATTATGAAATAGCCTATAGTCTAAAATATCCTCGAAAAATATTTGTCAAATCTTTAATAATTTACGGAGGTGAATTTTACAACACAAAAAAAGGGCAAAGAAATATACTCAACCAAGAATATTTTGGATTTTCCTTACTATGAAAACTTTCCTGACATACCTTCTCTACTGAAGAATTTCAAAATCAAAGTTTAATTTAAAAATCTAGATATAGTAAAAAAAATACATTTGATTTAGAATTCCCCCAAAATACTGATGGTTATGTCTATATGATTCTCTGTAAGGAATGCAGCACACTTTATTATGATCAAATTTAAAAAAATCTTGAAGATTGCAACAGTATAAATACAGCATAAGAACTGAACAAGAGTCTAATTCTCTGTTTATTCATGTCAGAGATTTTAACCACCCAAGTGATTTTGAAAAGGTTGAGAAAGTTGTATAAAGCGGGTCTATGGTTGAGATAAATGTAATTGAATCAAGCTTATATATATATATAGTATATATATATATATATATATATATATATATATATATATATATATATATATATATATATATATATATATATATATATATAGCTGACCAATTCGGACTTCATGGTCTAGTGTGTCACACATCAGAAGGGAAGTATGCTAGACATGAGGAGGTCAATGACATCATAAAGAGAAGCCTCGCCACAGCCCGTTGCCCAGCTCAACGGGAACCCCAAGTGCAGAGGTCTGATGGAAGTCAAAAGCGTCCTGATGGAGCCACCATGCTACCCTGGAAGGATGGTAAGCAGATTGCTTGGGACTACACCTGTGCTGCCACATTGGCAGACACCTACCTGCCACACTCCTTAGCCGAAGGGGGTGGAGCTGCCAGCCACAGGGAGACCCAGAAGACCCGCAAATATGAAGACCTTCCCTCTTGCTATAACTTCATCCCAATAGGGTCGGAGACCCATGGAGCATGGGGCAAGTGTGCTCTAAAGTTTCTCAAGGAGCTGGGTGGAAAACTCATCATAGAAACCAAGGACCACAGGGCGACCAGTTTCCTCTTTCAGAGACTCAGTGTTGCGATCCAGAGGGGAAATTCCTGCAGTATTCTGGGCACGCGGCCCACTGCTGGGGAGTTGGACGAAGTATTTGACATGTAGCTCTGAGTTATCTATGTTGTTTTACTCCCCATTGTATTTTGTCTTGAAAGTATATATATATATACATATATATATATATATATATATATATATATATATATATATATATATATATATATATATATATATATATATATATAAAGAATCGTTATAGAATGAGGAATTATTTATCAAAAATTCACCAGCTCATAGTATTCTAACTAACAACTTGTTTATTAACTCCCCATGTACACCCCAAATGTTCCTCATTCTACCCTTCCCCCCACCGGTTCACCCCCTCCCCACCTGGTCTCGCATCATTACCTGGCTCCATTTGACCGTAGTCAGCACAAGTGACCGTATTCATTAAATGTTTGTCCCAACTTCAGGCGAAACTCAAAGCCAGAAAGAAGAGTGTGAGAATTTCCTCTCGATGAGTCCAAAGATGGAAACCCCGTAGAGTCCATCAAACAGGACTCCAAAGGAGGGGAGGGAATGAAGATATGTATTTTCTAAAGGACTCCATAGGGCAAGGAAGTATAACGTGAAATCCAATTATTGGACTCCTGAGGAGGGGAGAGCACAAGGACTCCAAAGCAAGAGAAGAGAGACCAACGAGTCCGTCAAGGACTCCAAAGCAAGAGAAGAGAGACAACGAGTCCGTCAAGGACTCCAAAGCAAGAGAAGAGAGATCAACGAGTCCGTCAAGGACTCCAAAGCAAGAGAGACAAAGAGCTCTGGTGGAAGTAAGTTGTGGATGTAGCAAGTTCAGCCACACTGAGGCCCACAAACAGGACGTCAAGTGACAGGGTAAAGACAGGTGAATATTTTAACCTAGTAACTTCGGTAGGTGGAGGGAGGGAGAGGGATGGAGTGAGAGGGAAGGGAATGGAGGGAGTAATTGAGGGATGCAATGAAGGATGTAAGGGAGAGAGAGAGAGAGAAAACTGACAATCAGAATTGACACTACTGATAACCATGGCCACAAAACCTGACAGGTAAAGAGTGAGATCATCACACCTTCAATAATTAACATGGTTCCCTAATACTTGCAATCATTAAAGCTGGTCACTCACACCAGCTGTAATTACCACAGCTCCATCACATCTGTAAAGCCTCACAGCAGTCTCCTGATATATATGTCGTGCCGAATAGGTAAAACTGGCCAATTAGCAAGAACTCATTTAAAATTAAGTCCTTTTTAAAAATTCTCTTATACGTTTAAAGATATATTTTTTTCATTTATGTTAATGTAAAAATCAATAATTTCATACCAAAAGAACCTTAGAAAACTTACCTAACCTTATTATAACAAAAAAAGACCCCAAGAAAAAAAGAAAAAAGGAAAGTTCTTAAATAAAAGATAATGAACTTTCTTCGCCGGCAGGTGACTTAATGACCTCCTCTCAGCCTGACATAGTTGCTTTCTCGCCTGCCTGCCAGGGCAAGAGATCCCATTAAGCTCATCTGAACGGAATTTAAGAGCCTCACGCCTTTCCTGAGAGATTCTGGCATATTTTTTAAAAGGTATCTGCGAATTTATAACACTTCTTGACGCATTCGTAGGTCTTGATGCATTTATTTGATGTCATCGGTGTATTTAAAAGACGTTTTGGTGCATTCAAGAGACGTTTGGATGCATTGGGATGGAGTACTGACGTATGTTTTGGCTGCTGCATTGATAAGTGTTCTTGACGCATTTAGAAGTGTTGTTGAAGTATTTAAAATGCAGATTCTAAAACGTAGAGACTATAGATCTGCTGGATATTCACGGCAGTATTTCAGAAAGTTTTCACTACAAGCTTCCACTGTGGAGCGTCTAACATTATGCACAGGACTAAGTACATGTATAGCACAACAGTTCTGGAGAGCTTATGTATTTGGCAGCCTAAGCCTGAATTTGATGACAGTGGCGCGCAGAGGTCTGGTGATGCCCGGGGCCAACTCCTTGATGTACACGTATGCCCCAAAGACTCAAGTATAAGGCCTAGTACTGAGAAATATTATAAGAAAGGGAGATATTTTGAATATGTAAACACAGATGAAACATGAAATAAACACTATTCGATTTAAATATAAATCAACCAAATTTATTAAGTTCTTTTCCCCAAATGATTCCTCCTGTCAGAAAACATGCGTGTGGGGGGCACCATTTTCTCTGGACAGAAAGGGTACACCATGATAAAGGAATAAAGGGCTAACCACTGCCTCTGTAGTGAGCCTCCAAAAATTGATTTATCACCGCTGAAATTTCAAAATTACTATCTTATTTCCCTCTCTAATTGGATGTTTCTCCCCCCCCCCATTTGGATGCCCGGGGCCACCGCCCCTTCGGCCCCTTCCTCTGCACGCCACTGATGACACTGGTTTACTGTTTGTACTGGAGAGTAACCGACCAGTGATACTAAACACTACATAACACGACTAGTATGTTTGTGCTGGAGAGTAACCGACCAGTGATACTAAACACTACATAACACGACTAGTATGTTTGTGCTGGAGAGTAACCGACCAGTGATACTAAACACTACATAACACGACTAGTATGTTTGTACTGGAGAGTAACCGACCAGTGATACTAAACACTACATAACACGACTAGTATGTTTGTGCTGGAGAGTAACCGACCAGTGATACTAAACACTACATAACACGACTAGTATGTTTGTGCTGGAGAGTAACCGACCAGTGATACTAAACACTACATAACACGACTAGTATGTTTGTGCTGGAGAGTAACCGACCAGTGATACTAAACACTACATAACACGACTAGTATGTTTGTGCTGGCGAGTAATCGACCAGTGATACTAAACACTACATGATAACACGACTTGTATATTTACTGTTGTATTAATGTTGGTAGAATTACCGACAATATGTTAGGTAAAAGGACACAAGTGCAACTAATGTGACATTTTATTGTGGCAACGTTTCGCTCTCCAGGAGCTTTATCAAGCCGTTACAAACAATACATGGACACACAGGGCATATATAGGCTTAGAGTGAGGTGTATTACTAGTGGCAGTAGTAGAAATTAGTTGTAGTAGAGGTACAATAAGGTAGAACAATCAACTTGCACATGAGTAAAAGGTTATAAAAGCTATTATTTGGGTAGCAGTAGTAGTAGTAATAGTAGTAGCAGTAGTAGCAGTATCAGTAGCAGCAGTAGTAGCAGTAGTAGCAGTAGCAGCAGTAGTAGTAGTAGCAGCAGTAGTAGTAGCAGCAGCAGCAGCAGCAGCAGTAGTAGTAGTAGTAATAGTAGTAGTAGCAGCAACAGTAGTAGTAGCAGTAGCAGTTGTAATAGTAATAGCAATAGTAGTAATAGTAGTAGCAGCATTAGTAGTAAT
Source organism: Cherax destructor (assembly GCA_009830355.1). Lineage (NCBI taxonomy): Eukaryota > Metazoa > Arthropoda > Malacostraca > Decapoda > Parastacidae > Cherax > Cherax destructor. Next base: position 327,076 of record WNWK01000297.1, on the reverse strand, counting down.
AGCAGTAGTAGTAATAGCAGTAGTAGTAATAGCAGTAGCAGTTGTAATAATGGTAGTAGTAATAGTAATAGCAATAGTAGTAATAGTAGTAACTTCCATCCAATTCTAACTTTCTTTTAAAATGTATATGGATGTTTTTCCAATGAAGTACATGGTCTTTTTTCTTGTTTCGTGCAGGCAATGACTGGAGGGAGGTAGGGAGAGAGTCTTCTGCTTTTAGAATTCTTGCCTCATCCATTTGATAACAGATAAGTCATCCAGAGAGACAGTATTAGATAGACGATAGCTACATTTAGCCTCGGCGTAGGCATTAGTCTTTAGCAGTCTGCCTTAACGTGTTCTCTCTCTCTCTCTCTCTCTCCTTCACCTGCACGCCATATTGACTCAAGATCTGGGATGCAGGTTGTAATTAGCAGGTCGAGCACCCACGGCTGGTTGACGTTGGGAGGACAATGAACCAACCGCGTCCTCGGCTACCACTCCCTGGGACCACTGGTTTTTTTTAAGTCGTGTTGACCCTTGGGTAATACACGTAGCTCGCCAAGGATCTAGTTCATATCAATATACGTTTTTAATTATCTAGTATAGGTAGGACGGAAGTGAGTGAATATTATGAGTTATACGGAATATTCTCTTTCTCGTTCTATCTTTCAGATTAATTATATGAATTCTTGAAGAAATTTTTCATATTACGTGGTAGAAAACATTTATGGTAATACTGATAGCACAGTAATCCACAAAATAAAGAGGCAGATTTATGTGCAAATGTTTTTTTTTATAAATCTATGTCTAAAAGAGGTAATTTCACTTTTCCTCATAACCAACAAGTGATTTATTAACACCACTATGAACAGCATATGTTAAAATAGTTAAGACTGCGAAATATACAAATAGGGAACAGGATGAAGTAGTCGCCAGATGTGGGCACAAGATTTCATTTGGTCAGTTGACTTTAGCACATTTATATTTTCCATGATGAGCGAACATTCTCCAGACTCGAGTGTTTCCAGGAGTAACTGCGGATGAAGTGATATTCTTGAGAATGGTACAGCTAGAGTACGACTGCTGTTTGTTGTCCGTCTTGTGGTATAGAAGCTGTCTTTTCGCTGTCCGCGAAGTGGAGTCAAGTGTGGTACTTAGGGAATAATGGCCTTGAATATAACAGTAATGTCACCCGTGCATCTCTCTAGGGTTGAAAGCTCTTTTGAAATGACAAATATATGCAGGCTGGGTCTAAGCGAGGGATAAGCCATATTGTTCGGTTCTCTATTCTATCCAAAACTCTCAGCTGAGACGGGATAAAAGCAATTCAAAAAAGTGGTGCATACTCCAAGTGTGAGCGCAGTTGTGCCTCGTACAGAGTTATGCAGCCACTGATATGAAGCATCTTGGCTGCAAGGAAGCCAAAATGCTATTAGCATCTTGGCTGCCTTGCTTGCAAGATTTACCACGAGATTCTTCATAGACTTTTTGAAGTCAAATTTCAATCCTAGGATATCCACCTCATCCCCGGGCTCTAACATTCTTTTATTCATTATTACCACAGTTCTATCATTAACATCATGTTGTCTAGAAACCATCATTTGTGTTTTCTCAGGAACATATGTAATTTGTCATTGTTTTTGTCTAAGATGATATAGGTGTGAGCTGGTGATTAACATTGCTGAGAGCAGTAGGCATCTCCTTACATGCATAAGTAAATATCGAGTTCAGTCGTGTGCACAGACAAGGCTTCCTAGAAAGAGATGAGCAGGTCATTGAAATATTTCATAACAATGGACCAAGCCCATTTCTTTGTGGACCTCTGGCACTGATGTAACAGCTTGCAGACTCTGCTCCATTGAGAACTACTCAGAGTCAGAGACTCGTAATACTTACAGTTTGGCAAGTCTCTCTGGTGCCATACTCGGTCGAAAGCGTCAGCAATGTCAGCTCTAGCACAGAACTGATCTTAGATTCTTCCCACGACTAGTGTCACATAGTAAAGAAGTTTAACAGGAGATCAGCTGCAGAGTGACCTTTTATGAAACCATATTGACGATCACAAAAAAAGCGAGTGGAAGTCAAAAAATGCTGTCATTTGCCGTGAGATTATTGCGTCAAGAATTCTGATAATAATTGACAGGAACGACACTTGTTTGTAGCTACTGATTATTACACGGCTCCTCCTTTTTAAGAACAGAGATTATATTAGTCTTTTTTCACAAAAGCCATTTACTTTGCTAGGCAGAGTTGAAAGATTTGAGCTACAGGTGATGCTATCTGCTCAGCACACTACTCAACAGTCTTGGGCTCAACTTATCCGGGTTCATAACCTTTCCTTGGTGGTCCAGGGATTTAAGGAAATATATTTCGTCCTGGATCATTACCACAGCCGACATCTTCGACACATTTCTTTCGGTTAGCATTGGAGATTACCCAATGTGATCAGGGACTTGCATCTTGGCAGAAAAATGTTCAGCAAGTAGGTCAGCGTTTTCTTGGTTGCTGGGAGCAACAGTCCCTTTCTCTCGATTTAGGGGTGGAATGATGACATCAGGTTAATATCTTGGTTGGACTTTGACTAATTGGAGCCCACTCTTCCTGATACCAGTTTTCATTCCTTTTGTGTCAGCCTTCCAAAGACGGCTCAGTTTTGGACTTACTCCATTAATCGACAGACTTGACTGGAGGTTCCTGTTATAGATGGACTCCTTTCTTCAAGCCTTGTAATTAGCCACCCGACAACGACAGCCAAAGTAAAGCTGACCTGAAGGCTTCGTTATTCACTGCCTGCCAGTGAGGGATGCCCTTGTCTTACATATTAAGAATGTTTAGTGAAGGTATTCACTTGGTTATTAACATCACTACATAGAACAACATTAAATTAGGAGATGACTAGCTCCGAGCATGGAGCAGGAGAGTTCCCTCCCTCGCCTCCTTCCATCCCTCCCTCCTTCCTTCCTTCCTTCCATCCGTCTCCTCCCTCTCCTCCTTCCCTCCCTCCCACCCTCTCCCTCTCCCTTCATCCCTTCCACCCTCTCCCTTCATCCCACCCACCCTCTCCTTCTTTCCTTTCTCCCTCTCCTTTCTCTCCTCCTTTCCTCCCTCTCTCCCTCCATCTGTTCCTTCCCTCTCCTCCCTCCCTGGCTCCCTCTCTCTCTCCTCTTCACACTTAAGGGTGTCATAGAAGTTAGTTCAGAGTTCATTTATATATTTTTCAAGTCCAGATACAGCTTATTTAAAAGCCTCACTAGACACATCTTTGTCATCTTTATTGTTATGACTCTCGTTATCTTGCTTCTTCCTTCACACATTCTGCACGACAATCTCCTTCCCTTCCTTTTTTACTCTTTTCCACTCTTTTCTCCCATACTTCCTTTCTGTCTTTCCTCATATTCTCTCTCCATAGCCTCCCTTTCCCCTCTTCGTTTTCCCTCTCCCTATTTCCCTCCTTCCCCTTTATTTCTCCTCCTTTCCACCCTTCCCTTTCCTTCCTTCCCTCGTCGTCCTCTTCCAATATCTCTTCTTATCCCAGCTTCCCTTGCTGCCACTATCCAAATCCAAAATCCAACACAACGTATAATACAAGATACACAAGGGATACATATTGAATAGACAATCAACTCCTCCATTCACTGTCATACACTCCATGCAAAGTCAAACACTTCTAAAAGGCAGAGAATGGAGAAAGCTCCAGTTATGTGATTTTGCATTGTATTTTATCAATATATATATATATATATATATATATATATATATATATATATATTGATAAAATATACAATGCAAGTTCTACCTATTTGGCACGACATTTTATATATATATATATATATATATATATATATATATATATATATATATATATATATATATATATATATATATATATATATAATGTCGTGCCAAATAGGTAGAACTTGCAATTTTGGATTAAATATCAACGCTCTTCTTGCCGAATAAGACAAGCGAAAATTTGTGTATGCAATAATTTCGCAAAAATCATTCTGAACGTAACGAAAAAAATATATTTCATTGTGTTTGTTTATTATTAAATTACTGTAAACTTATCTAAAAGATATTTAGTTGGATTAGGATAAATTAAATTGCGCTTGTTATAGTAAGGTTAGGTAAGTTTTCTAAGGTTCTTTTTTTTTGTACAAAATTATTAATTTTTACATTAACATTAATGGAAAAAAATATTAATATTTACAACAGTCTGACACCATGCTATTACTTCGCTCCAATTGTATCGGAGACCCTCGGATCAAGGGACAAGTGTACACTTAAGTTCCTGAAGGAGTCAGGTGATAAACTCGACAGGAAAACCAAGACCCTCAGAGCCACCAATTTTCTTTGAGAGACTCCGAGTTGAGATCCAAAGAGGAAGTGCTTGCAGCATCCAGGGCACGCAGCTCACCACCAGGGAGATGAATGAAGTGTTTGACATACAGGTGTAATGACGTCATGAATGGTGTTCTCATTCCCAAAGTATTTCTTTATTATAGTCAAATATTCATACGCATATATAAGGGATAGTAGATGGAGAAAATACTGAAACAGTTCCAGGGAAGATTCTTACAGATTTTTTCCTTGATACGTTTTTTCTTTTCTCCGATTCGATGGGTTCCCAGTCAGTACTAGAGTTGGTCTCTATCTACCTCTCTCCCTTCTAGAAAGTACAGTAAGCCTGCTCATCCTTACCTGCTTGTTCCCAAAGGTTCAGAGACCCTCGGCTCATGGGAAAAGAGCACATACAAACCTGTGAAAGAATTAGGCAAAAAGACTCATCAGAGCAAACAAAAGATCCCAAAGCAGCTATGGTAGTTTTGTGTTCCAGCGCCCCAGTTCAGAGGCACACTGACTCTTGCAGCTAAGGTATATTCACCAGCTATGAGTAACTGCAGGAAATATTGGAAGTGTAATTATTGATAAACACATCCGTGTACTTGTAAATATAAATATTTACTTTACTTACTCTTACTCTCTCTCTCATCCCTCCTATCATCAATAGCCTCGTGTTAATTATCACGTCATAGCTCTAATTGCAAGTCTCTGCTTTTTTTTATATAGAGACGAGGGCATAAACAAACCCTCTACTCTCCTGATATATTAATTATAGGAGTTAAATGAGTTGGGTTTTACCTCTCTTTGAACCAGTGTGGATTAACTGACCGGATCTTGATATAGCATTTTTAACAAATGTACTAACGAGCGTATAATTAATCTGACCATTATATATAAGGATCCGTTTGGCTGCATAATTTTCAAAGCGCCAGAACCGTTTGGCTACACAGTGTTTTTTATAGAAAAAATATGGTGTCATTATTAAGGCAATGATATTACCAATTTTCAGCTATCTTAAATAACAATTTATTATAACTTATTATCCGGCGTTTCGCCCACAGTGGGGTTTATCCAAGTTTTGAGTAAAACACCGCTGTGGGCGAAACAGGTAATAAACTTTTTTCCCATAAAAATTGTCACTGAAATCAACACCCGTCAGCTCCCTCTATGATCTACCCACCCACGTGACAGCCCGTCCTTCTAACCACAGTCAACATGGCACTGTTGCAAATAACAGTCAAATGGGTGACTGTTGACGGAGCCTTGAACAGCTCTCATAAGATACAAAATGGACGACGGGTTGGCACTCTGATAATTAAGGAAAATTAATCTACTTTATAAAGGGATAACTAACAGAAAGCCTCAGACTCAAAGAGGAAATAAAAAGAGTACGATTTATTAATAGTCTGTTTACAACAGTATCACAGCAGCTAATTTTACAATTAATTTATGATAACACTGATGATTTTGACCACCTGCGCTATTGTCTTGCGAACAATAAATTAAAATTAACTTTCATTACGATACCTGGGTAGCTGACCTGGATTTATATACTGAAATATATATATATATATATATTTTATATATTTTTTTTTATTAACACATCGGCCGATTCCCACCAAGGCAGGGTGGCCCGAAAAAGAAAAACTTTCATCATCATTCACTCCATCACTGTCTTGCCAGAAGGGTGCTTTACACTACAGTTATAAAACTGCAACATTAACACCCCTCCTCCAGAGTGCCGGCACTGTACTTCCCATCTCCAGAACTCAAGTCCGGCCTGCCGGTTTCCCTGAATCCCTTCATAAATGTTACTTTGCTCACACTCCAACAGCACGTCAAGTATTAAAAACCATATGCCTCCATTCACTCCTATCAAATACGCTCACACATGCTTGCTGGAAGTCCAAGCCCCTCGCACACAAAACTTCCTTTACCCCCTCCCTCCAACCTTTCCTAGGCCGACCCCTACCCCGCCTTCCCTCCACTACAGATTTATACACTCTCGAAGTCACTCTGTCTCGTTCCATTCTCTCTACATGTCCAAACCACCTCAACAACCCTCCTCAGCTCTCTGGACAATCGTTTTGGTAATCCCGCACCTCCTCCTAATTTCCAAACTCCGAATTCTCTGCATTATATTCACACCACACATTGACCTCAGACATGACATCTCCACTGCCTCCAGCCTTCTCCTCGTTGCAACATTCATCACCCATGCTTCACACCCATATAAGAGCGTTGGTATAACTATACTCTCATACATTCCCTCTTTACTTCCATGGACAAGGTTCTTTGTCTCCACAGACTCGAAGTGCTCCACTCACCCTTTTCCCCTCATCAATTCTATGATTCACCTCATCCTTCATAGACCCATCCGCCGACATGTCCACTCCCAAATATCTGAATACATTCACCTCCTCCATACTCTCTCCCTCCAATCTGATATCCAATCTTTCGTCACCTATTCTTTTTGTTATCCTCATCACCTTACTCTTTCCTATATTCACTTTCAATTTTCTTCTTTTACACACCCTACCAAATTCATCCACCAACCTCTGCAGCTTCTCTTCAGAATCTCCCAAAAGCACAGTGTCATCAGCAAAAAGCAACTGTGACAACTCCCACTTTGTATTTGCTTCTTTATCTTTTAGCCCAACACCTCTTGCCAAGACCCTCGCATTCACTTCTCTTACAACCCCATCTATAAATATATTGAACAACCACGGTAACATCACACATCCTTGTCTAAGGCCCACTTTTACTGGGAAATAGTCCCCTTCCCTCCTACACACTCTAACCTGAGCCTCACTATCCTCATAAAAACTCTTCACTGCTTTCAGTAACCTTCCTCCTATTCCATACACCTGCAACATCTGCCACATTGCCCCCCTATCTATCCTCATAAAAACTCTTCACTGCTTTCAGTAACCTTCCTCCTATTCCATACACCTGCAACATCTGCCACATTGCCCCCCTATCTACCCTATTATACGCCTTTTCCAAATCCATAAATGCCACAAAAACATCTTTACCCTTATCCAAATACTGTTCACCTATATGTTTCACTGTAAACACTTGGTCTACACACCCCCTACCTTTCCTAAAGCCCCCTTGTTCATCTGCTATCCTGCTTTCTGTTTTACTCTTAATTCTTTCAATAATAACTCTACCATACACTTTACCAGGTACACTCAACAGACTTATTCCCCTATAATTTTTGCACTCTCTTTTGTCCCCTTTGCCTTTATACAAAGGAACAATACACGCTCTCTGCCAATCCCTAGGTACCTTACCCTCTTCCATACATTTATTAAATAATAGCACCAACCACTCCAAAATTATATCCCCACCTGCTTTTAACATTTCTATCTTTATCCCATCAATCCCAGCTGCCTTACCCCTTTCATTCTACCCACTGCCTCACGAACTTCCCTACACCCACAACTGGCTCTTCCACACTCCTACAAGATGTTATTCCTCCTTGCCCTACACACGAAATCACAGCTTCCCTGTCTTCATCAACATTTAACAAATCCTCAAAATATTCTCTCCATCTTCCCGATACCTCTAACTCTCCATTTAATAACTCTCCTCTCCTATTTTTAACTGTCAAATCCATTTGTTCTCTAGGCTTCCTCAACTTATTAATCTCATTCCAAAACTTATATATATATATATATATATATATATATATATATATATATATATATATATATATATATATATATATATATATATATATATATATATATAAATTATCACACACACACACACAAGCACTGCACATTGTGTACGTCAGGCCAATATTGGAGTATGCAGAACCAGTATGGAACCGTGATGAGAAACACTGAGTGACCGAGGATGGAAAACAGTCGGAAATGCGACTGTTTACAAGCAGTCAGTTTTTTCACTGTCATTAAGAGGATGGACTGTAGCAGCACACTTCTGGCGTATTCAGTTTTGTTTTTTCCAAACTTCTCCATCCACATCCCGGGTCAAACCATCGTAATAACGACGTAGACCTGCTGGTAGAAGGAGGGAGGAGGGGAGACAATACTTTCCCCTCCCTATCTTCTCCCCTTCATCCTTCCTTCCCTCCCTTGTCACAGCATAATATCATGAGAATGCTGCTGTTGGGAGGGAGGATGTGAGCTCCTTCAAAGTACTTCCATCACTCTCCCTCATGACTCCCTCCTTAACTCTTCACAACACAATAATAACATGAGCCTGCTGGAGGGAGGGAGGGAGGGGGAGGAATCTCTCTACAGAAAATGTATATAAGGGACATGATCCCAAATTAATTGACGGCAGCGACAACCAATCTGGGCACGACTTTGGGCCTTATGGGGTTCCCGGGCCAGCAAAATGCTACGCCACCCAACACATATTGAAGGAGGGAGAGAGTGAGAGAGAGAGAGAGAGGAGGGGGGAGGGGGGAGGGGGAAGACACATTGAAAAAACAGATAGCAGATCTTACTGTCTATAGCTACATCGACTTCCATCCGATGAGGAGGATAGACAGAATAGATACATCTGCTTTTCTCTGGATAGTTAAAGTTAGGAGAGTATATCAGAAGGCGCTCTCCCCACCCTTCAGCGGCTCTTGCTGCTACAATTATTACTACCACGACCACCACCACAACTACTACTATTAGTACTACAGAATAAAATAATCATAATACCATGACTGGAACAATTTACCAAAAACCCTGAGTGCGAGTTTTCAATGAACTACTACTACTACTACTACTACTACTACTACTACCTACTATCTACTCTTCCCTAGATGCTACAGGTATACAGGCTGTCCTGTGAGGACCATGAACTAACATCTTGTCCCCATTGGACACATCTAACCCTTCCTGTCATCCATGTAAATCCGATATATGTAAATTGCTTGTGAAATTGATTCTTAAAATATTTTATTGTTGACATTGATACAGCATGAGCTGGCAGTCACTTCAGGTGTTGAAAAATGGTATGGTGATACCGACAAAAATGTTGAAAAGGAAACTTATGTACAGTTCAGGAGATTTATTATAGGAAACGTTTCGCCACAAGTGGCGAAACGTTTCCTGTAATAAATTCTGAAACTGTTTAATAATTGTACAATAAATTCTGAAAACGAATATATAGATTTGTATTGTCCCTTTTTTTCCTCGGTGATTCATAACATTTCTCGTTTTTTTCATAACTGTTGCGCTTCCAGTGATCTTGTTTTGAGAGAGTCCGAACTTAGTGTTTGAAATGTTTACGTGAAGTATCTTCGTAGATTTTGTTTCCCCGAGGGATAACATGTCCAAGGTCGACAATAGTGAAGACAAGACAGGATGTCGAACTAACTTTCATCGAAACAACATTGTGCTCTGTGTAGAGCTTCGCAATGTCCTGACCAAATAAAATCTCTGCGCAGATTGAAGCGCTATCCTAGTGAAAGCTTGTTCTGCTCTAACCTGTGTTCTTCACGAGTTTTGCTGTTCTCCAGTTCTTCATGGCCTTTCATATTATTCGTAAATTAAAACTGTGCAGCCTACTGAAGGTGAGACCTCTCAAGATTTATAATATACTACTATCAAGTTAATTTCTGATGCTATGCACTCGAAATTTCCAGGTATAAAATTAAGAAATATGTTAGCTTTTCTACTCACAGGTAGACATTGTTAGAGCATCAATTCAGTATTAATAAGCACACCAAGGATCCTCCTTAGTGTTTTGTTTTGGCCAAGCTAGGAAATCTTGCCTTGACCAGGAGATCCTCGCTAGGATAGGAAATCTTCGCTTGGCCAGGAAATCCTCGGTAGGTTAGGAAATCCTCACCAGGATACGAAATCCCCGCTAGTCTTAAGGATGGGAGGACGGAAAAACTTTGAGTCAGTCAGACATAAAATAGTTCGCTTCAAGACATTACATCGTTGTGTGAAATAGTAAAGAGAAGCATTGTTTTGTACTTTTCTGCAATGCACTGCATCAGTATGTCATTGTCTATGACCACTGTATCAGTCTGTTATTGTCTACGACCACTGTATCAGTCTGTTATTGTCTACGACCACTGTATCAGTCTGTTATTGTCTACGACCACTTCATTAACCTGTCATCGTCTACGACCAGTGCATTAATCCTGCATCAATTGTAAACTCTGAGATTTTGCATGTAACTCCCGCATCATGAGAGCTTCCCTGATACTAATGAAGGGCTCTTGAGGCAAGGAATTAGAGCTATCACCCCCTCCTCTTCCTTGAAGGAAACCTGATAACCTATTTTCAAGGAACTACATAATCCCTACGGATTTAGCGATTCTCCAAGAATATAATAACAATAACGATGTAAGTTCTGTATTGTTTGTTTTTGCAAAATTTTGAAAAGGACCGAGTAGAGGAAGGATTGGTATAGGGAGGATTGGTAGTAGAAAGATTATTTAAAACAATGACTGGGAAGAGAAAGGCTTGGTAGAAGAAGGATTGGTGTAGAGGAAGGAAGGGTTAGAAAAAAGGTTGTGGGGGAAGTATTGGTACAAGAAGGATTGAGTAGATGAAGGATGGGCTAAAGAAAGGACTGGGAGGAGGAAAGAATGAGTAGAAAAAGATTGGGCACAGGATTGACTGGGTAGAAGGATTCCTGAGGAACTGCTCATGTACATTCATTCACATACACACTTCTCCCTTGAAAATTACTCACTGCTTTCTACTGGGAACAGAGAACAAAAAGCAAAATTAAAACGAAGATAAGGTTGAGAGAGAGAGAGAGAGAGAGGAGAGAGAGAGCATAAAAGAAGGCAATAAGCAAGAGGAGAGAATAAGGGGCAGCAACAGCAGCTAGACCACTATACACCTGGATTGTGGATCACAATGGTAGAGGAAATGGTTATGCAGCTCGAAGCCTTTTGAATGGAGATGAACGAAAGGCTCTAAAAGATATACGAAGAAAAGGAAAATGGGATTGGAGGACGAATGGTACAGGATAACCAGCTCATAGAATTTAAGGGGAAATGACAAAATTGAAAGAATTTGTGAATAGGAGGGGGAAGTGCTAAGGGAAACATGAATATATATATATATATATATATATATATATATATATATATATATATATATATATATATATATATATATATATATATATATAGGTAGAAGGCTGGTAGACAGCAACCATCCATTGCATTCTGGAAGTAGACTCCTAGAAAGTAACCACCCTGAGAGGTGCTGCCCACCTGTAATACGATTGTGAAATGGAAGCCTGCTGATTGTCCTGCACTCTGGTAGTAAGCAACCATCCATGGACATATTACCGCCATGTCATATGAGTGGAAAATGAAAGCCTGTGTTCAACGTTTTTCACTCTGGAAAGTTTCTTGACTTTTTTCCTGTCCCATGAACACGTGATATGACAAACTTCTACTTACAATCTTCATAAACCTATCTTTCTCGTGTGTTACTTCATAGTTTTTATTCCTGTGACGTTTCCTTTACAAATTTCTTGGCAAATTGGGTCAAAATCCTTTCCCCATTATCATGAATGTTTCAGAAGACGACTGGATGAATGGGCTACTTTACCACTTTTTCTGAATGTATTTACTAAAAGAAATGAAATTTTGAAAGAAATTTTTATGATGCTTGAATGTGGGTGGACGTAATGTGGCTATTATGAAGAGACTTGTTCGTATTTTGAATGGAATAAAACTGGTATCATAGCACTGCAATAAATTTAAGGGTGAGCGAATTCGAATGGAAAAGAAGGGAATGAATTAAGGTGGATGTACCCGAGAGAACACGAGTCATAAGGGAAAAAAATGACATCAATAATTAATTTCAAATGAATTAACATGAAAGAAGAATTTGAAAAGAGGGTAGAAATCAATGTTGACACACCTGGTGGTAAGATACAGATGTAGAACAGAAAGTTTATAGGAGAGGGTAGGTAAATGTTTAAAGAATTTTTAGCCCAGTGATAGAGTGAATGAGAATTCCCAAAACAAGAGGCTACTAAAGGAAGCTGATCATCCAGGCAAACGAGGATGTTAAGAAATACATTTTTCAGAGTAAGGAATGTAAAATGCAGTAGACTGTCTAGGTTGAGACACGCACGCACGCACGCACGCACACACACACACACACACACACAACACACACACACACACACACACACTTCTTAAGAGTACAATTCGCAGAGTACACAAAAAATCTCAAGCCGGCCCTGAAGAGTTTGCTCATCAACGTCTGTGCAAAGTCAATCATAACAACACAAGACTAAACAAACGTCTGTTAATTGTTTGTCCCGTCGATGGCAACTCTGTATTCGTTGTTTGTCGAGTAAATATAAGAAGTCCAGCGTTTTTGTTTACCAAACAAATATTACACTGGAGCTGCTGCTGAAGCAATATAAACAATAACTGGGTAAGAGAGAGGTGCCATGACTTGTTTATCTAAGTATTTGTGTGAAACAAGTAAAACTGTAGTCAAATAATGGGTGTATGTATGTATATACGTGAATGTGTATTACCTATTTGTATTTTCGTTACCTATTTGTTTTTCCTTTACCTTTACGTAAATACAGGAACAGAGCCGTGCTCATGATGTACCGTCATCAGTAATTTTTTCAATAACTTTAGACTTCAAAATTTCTAATGGTTGTAGTAGCACTTAATAGTTCCTCTTAACTCATTGGACAACTTCTATACGAAGAAAAACTTTTATCTCTTCGGTCTCTTGTTGTTCCTGCTACAGGCACTAAGAAGTCTTCCTTATCTTGTCTTTCATGATCTTTTATAACCTAATGTCTTGTTTTTTCCTATCAACCAGCCAGTGCTAATTAGATCTACCAATGAGTCTTATTTTTCAGCTTTGGTAGCCATTTTGTGGGGTTTCTTTGCACTTATTATCCACATATTTTCCTTGAACAATTACCATGGCTAAGACATAATAACTTAATAGATTTGATATACTGGAATTTTCCCACGAGAGTCGAGCTGTATAGTAGTCACTTGGATTTTCCTCTAAGTGTTTTATCCAGTTTTTTTCTAATGGCTTTTGAAAATATTTTAACATTTGCCGGAAAAAAACTAGGCCTCTTTTTTAAGGAGTATTCCCTGCCACTAGTTGTATATAATGGCACAATGTCTGCCAGTTTTAGTTGTATGCTAGGTTACCTTGTGGTTAAATCTTTAAGAAAAATCCAAGGTTCATAATTCGATTCTTCTACACAGTTTTCAAACCTAAGCATTGGTGGTTATAATTATAACCTTAAATTTTAAAGGGGTGGATTGGTAAGCCAGCGGAAGACCTCGGTCAGATGACCAAAAGCTCGAGCTGCGGGTCATTATATGACTAAACCAGCGTCGGGAAACACTTGTCCTGTTTGAATCTTACCTACCTACCAAGGTGCTATCTCAACACCTCGTATCGCTATTTACTTGCCAGCATCTAGTAGTAAATTCCTTACTTCTTCTTCAGTTATTTCAGTTTCCTCCCTTTCAGGCTAATGTTTGGTATTGAAAATCAGCAGGATATAGTACATCTTTTGTGACACTTTTTTCTAGTATATACTAGGTCTGTATTTGTGTGTTTCCTGCTCTCACTAGCGTCTATTCACTAATATGTTAATTCGTATAATAAAACGATATTAACATCAAAGAATTCTTTTGACTATGTATTTAAAGCACCAGCCTCAAAGGCTGCCCAGTTTATTTACAGTAATTTATTTTTCAAGGTCCTTGTCATCAATAGTTCCGTGAGTATGTTATGTAAGCTTTCATTTATCCTCTCAAACTCTTCTCTTTCTCAGGTATTAGAGGGGAGTTTCACATCTTATTTTTGAATTTAATCACCAATATTAAAAACAAGTGTGTTCTGAATTTCAGTTTCCGTAGCTTTTGTGCTTTGTTTTACCAGCATTGCTAATCCTTCTCTTTTCATCCCTATTTTCATCCCATATTTTTCCAGAGGGCTGAGGAGGGTTGTTGAGGTGGTTCGGACATATAGAGAGAATGGAACAAAATAGAATGACTTCGAGAGCGTATAAATCTTTAGTGGAGGGAAGGCGGGGTAGGGGTCTGCCTAGGAAAGGTTGGAGGGAGGGGGTAAAGGTTTTGTGTGCGAGGGGCTTGGACTTCCAGCAAGCATGCGTGAGCGTGTTAGATAGGAACGAATTTTAGACAAATGGTTTTTAGGACTTAATGTGCTGTTGGAGTGTGAGCAAGGTAACATTTATGAAGGGATTCAGGGAAACCGGCAGGCCGGGCATGAGTCCTGGAGATGTAAGTAGTGTAAGTGCGCCTCTGGCAAGACAGTGATGGAGTGAATGATGAAAGGTTGTTCTTTTTCGGGCCACCATGGAAACGACCGATGTGTTATAATAAATATATATATATATATATATATATATATATATATATATATATATATATATATATATATATATGTATATATCTCCGTGTATATATACCTGCATACCTGTTGAGATTGACTAAGTGTGGTTGATTAGGTAAAACTTGCGATTTTGGCTTAAATAGAAACGCTCACCTTGCCATATAAGACAAGTGAAAATTTGTGTATGCAATAATTTCGCCAAAATCATTCTGAACATAACGAAAAAAATATATTTCATTGTGTTTGTTTATTATTAAATTAATGTTAACGTATCTAAAATATATTTAGTTGGGTTAGGCTAAATTAAATTGCGCTTGTTGTAATAAGGTTAGGTAGGTTTTCAAAGTTTCTCTTGGTACAAAATTATAAATTCTTACATTAACATAAATGAAAAAAATATATCTTTAAACGTATAAGAGAAAATTTTAGAAAGGACTTAATTTTAGATGAGTTCTTGCTAATTGGCCAGTTTTACCTAATCGGCACGACATATATATATATATATAGTGTGTGTGTGTGTGAACATGCGTATGTACATTCATATATGTATTCAACCATGAATGTATATAGTTATTGTTGCGTGTCAGCGTGTTTACTAGTAACAATTCCAGTATATTCACTCAACTCGGCTACAATTTTTCATTCCGGCGTAGATTTGTACTCGCATTCCTGCTTCAGGAATGTGAGTATGGCGGAGAGTAATTACGTGCCTCCTTATTGCAAGCGTTCATTGCATTATTGCTAACGTTCTCTCCGTTATTACTAACGATCTCTTCGTTGCATTTTTTTTGCCTGACTCTTTGGGAAACACGAAGCTCAGGCAGACAGTATTTTCATTAAACACTTTTTTTTAGAAGTATTGGGGGGAAGAGTTACCGTTGGTGGGACCAGCGTGCTGTGCCGTGACCGCACAGCTGCCGTATGGCTCATGCGGGCTTAGCGCTATTGTTTCTAATGCGACAAGAAAATCAGCAGCAAAAACGCTAGTGTAATCCTGCGTCCCTGATTTTTGTAACAACAACACATGCAGCAAGAACAACAACAATGTAAGCTGGAAAGTCTGTCTAATGCAAAACAAAAACAAAGGCGACAAAAACAATAACATAGACACTTAAAAACAACAAGAACAACAACAACGTACATTTGCAACCTTGATTATTGTAAAGAACAAGAAGAAAAATGCGTCATTCTAACGGTCTGAACGTACACGTAGCGGACGAGTCTCAAGACCAGTGGATGACCGTTGTTGCTTCCTTGAGTCCTTGACACGGACCCTCGAGGGTGTGTCGCGTCACAGTGCAGAATGTAAACACGAGAACAGAACGTTCTCTGCGGGTCCGGGTTGCCCGCTACCTAATCCAGTTTTATATTTCAACAGTGATCATTTGAGCTTCACAAGAATGGAAAAATAACGGAACATGTTTCAGCGTTAGTTCATTCGTTGTTTTTTTAAGATACAGATGAACCATTGTATTTTAAGATATACGTTAGTCGTTGTATTTTAACATACATTAACCACTGTATTTTAAGGTGAACGCTTACCATTGTATTTTAAGATACACGTTAACCGTTGTATTTTAAGATATAAATTACCTATTGTATTTCAAGATATAAAGTACTTATTGTATTTCAGGATAATAAGGTAGTTACAGCTTGTCCGGCCACATTAATTACTGATCAATTATGGAACGATTATCAATTTCCTGTCCCATACCTAATCTATATTCAATAAATTGTAAAACAGACTTAGCGAATTGAGTAGAATGAGGATAAACGAGCGTCTATCAGTCATGAAGCACTCTTGTAAATCCTAAATCCTTCAAAGGATATTCTCTATCCTAATCAAATTTTTCCTCCAAGATATCCTTAACACCTTCCTAAAACCATCATTTCCACCCTCCCAAATATTCTTTCTAGCCTCCCAAATAGCTTTTCCACCTTCCCAAACATCCTTCCCACCGTCTCAAATATCCTTGTCACCTTCCCAAACATCCTTACCACCCTTCCTCGTGCTTCAGTATTAGATTAATAAAGCTTACTGCGTGAGCGAAACATCTGTCAATATAAATACTCAGGTGTTGTATTTGTGTCATGTTCATTAATTTGTCTTCATTATATGTTCCATTGTTTTTGATATTCACCTTTTAAATTTGACATGGAAGAGATAGTCTCTGTAGAAGTCTCTCACCTGTGAAGGAGACATTGAGGAGATAGTCTCTGTAAAAGTCTCCACCATCACACCTGTTCATAGCCTCACACACATGGTTCATGCCAGGGCACTTGCTACGCTGGAGGTTCGACAGAGCGTAAGCAAATGCGTACACTGCGTCCACCACGAACTGAACCTGCCGGAGGAGATTATTATTATTAGTGTTATTCTTATATTATTATTATTAAAAACGTTGAGAGATAGAATCTAAAACACTATAAATATCAGTCAATCGTTCGAGGGGAAACACAACGAAATCATGGGAGGTAATAAGGTTTGGTCTGAGGGAGGAGAAAGCGTTGATCCAATTCACAGACCCTCACAAGTTTGGCGTTTTGCATAACTATACTAATATGTCCTACGTGACCTTAAGCCTATATCCCTATTCTTATTTAACATGGCTGAAATATTGTAATATATCCCATCTATCTCATTTGAAGGTAGAAAACATGGAAGGAAAAGAAGGATTGCAGGAAGGAAAGGAGAAAAGACAGCTGGGAGAAGGAAAGAAGAAAATATTGAAAGAAAGGAAAGGTAGGAAAAGAAGGAAGGAAACAGAGGAACGAAGGCTGGAAGGAACGAATGAAGTAAGGAAGGAGGAAAGGAAGGATGGAAGGGAGGAGGATGTGAAGGTTGAAGATCGTGTTGACCTGACCTGACCTGGGAGGCCACACTCGAGATCATCCACAAGATCACCCAGGTTAAAACTGTGGATCACAATATATACAACTAACTCCAACAAACTCCCAATACCAATCCTACCACACCAAATTAAAAACAAAATCATTATAATTATCAAAAGATTTTCATCAAAGTTCCCAGAGATTCCTTCTCGATAGGGGGGAAAAAATGTCCTATTTCTCTTATCAATCAAAATACGACCACACTGTTGTCCCCACGGGCTCATTAACTGATTGGTCGGTGCTCCGAAACTATGAGTGTTCTGATTGAACGGCTTCTCAGCGCCTATATCCCCGCGTCAAGAAAAAGTGTTCTGATTGGACGGCTCGTCGGTTCTTGTGGACAAAATATACGAGTTCCCGAACGGCCACCTGCGAGGTGTTATCCAGGTGAGCTACGGCCGGTTACAGCCTCGGCAAGCCGGATATTCCAAGCGGTTTATTATGCTATACGCTGTAGAAAAGTCGCCTCAGGTCGAATTTACCGTGGCCGCTAGTTTATCGTGGCCATTTTTCTCTTTTTTAAGAGAGAGCGAGAGATGAAAAAAAAGTTACTCACATTACAAATGTATTTTTTTTCTAAGAAGCGTTATTACATCAAATATGAATAAAATAATTCTTTTGGGTTACTTTTGACGTAATGTGCAATTCGTCTCATCTTTCTCTTGCTCTCTCGACTTAACCTTATTTAGAAGGTGTTAGGTATGGCAAGTCAGTTTAATTCTCTTAAATGCAATGCGTTTTTTACCTATGATCTCAACTAGTGGTTTTGTTATCTAATTTGGCTTTGTTTTGTCGTGGTTTCAGCTTCATGGTATATTATCCCTGGTGACATTTTGTGCGTGAGGTACGAAAGTGAACTATAAGGGGTTGTGAATATATATTACTGTTGATTTATACTTGTACTGACCCTCTCGTAATTAATGTTGTAATGAATTAACAAGACGTAGGATGCCGAGGTGTATTTAAACCCATGGCAAGCGAGTTCTAGCAAGTGTTGCGACCTATGAAAGAGACACAATTAATATATTTAAATATATTGTCTTTTCATATGATCTTATATTGATGACATTAATAGCTAAAATGAAAATTTCATGCTTTATATTTTAATTTGACTAATTATATTAAGATGTAACTGCTACACCTTTCATTGTGCTCGTTGTTGGGGACTTTTAATTGGCTGTCAGCACTTGCAAACTACGTGCTCGATTATTACGCTCGTCCCAGGAGCTACATATTATGAGTAACTTGACGTTGTCGCTGCTGGGCCTACCTCACTCTCTTATAAGGGCAGCATGCTCTCTCTGTCGCTCTGTTTGGGAGACGTTATTCTCCTCAGCTCATGTGATTTAGAGTGTCTCCATTGGTGAGCTGAGACATATATCTCGTAACCCTGTGCAACTGTTCACATAGCATTATTTAGACTTAGTGATATTTGACGTTTGCAGAGGTTGTGTGTCGTGGAGACACTGTATCTCTGGTCCCCAGTTAAACTTGACCTACATTGTTCTGGCATCAACACACTGTAGGACCTGTTGGAGGTCCATTTTAGGGCCGTTTTTGGTCTCCTTATTGCTTGCCTGACACTGTGCTGTTCTCGGCCGCTTCGATCTTTACTGCTGTTTGGCGAATGAGTCGTCATATTGTTGAAGCTGTTTGATTGAATTGATGGTTGAAAAGTTAGCTTATTTAGGGACTTGTTGTCAGTGTCATTCTTACCGAGTCATACCGAGTATTACTGAGTACATACACATATATATACATACATGTTTATTTACTTGTATTTATCATATATTAATGAGAGAATCTCATAGTAACGTACATGATGGTACATATTAAGAGTTTTCAAGTTTACAGTTTATCTCAAGTGCCTTTAGCACTATTTATAAAGTACAGAAAAAGTATATACGAGTAAATTATATATAGTACAAAATATGTGCAAGAGCTTTTGTCCTTGATTATTCTAACTACATTAAATGTAATTATTACGACCTAGACGCTTTTGTTATTAAAGTTCTCAACTTTCATTTGGTTGGTTTGTATTCATCCAGTTCCAGTCTAAAAGCGCTATTGAGAAGCTACTTAATTTTATGGGATAACTGGACTAGAATATTGTCTGACAAACTGTTGCAAAGCCAGAAACATGCTAGATACTAGAGGGGGGATCAATAAGTTGACCTAGTATTACCTGGAGATATCTATACTTTCTAGATGTCGCATTTTGTAACAGCAAGCCAGTACATTAACCATTTCACCATACTAGCCTTATAAGATTCATAATATACCTATTTACAACGGTTACTAGTCTGCTAGTTTAAGGTGAATTTATTGGTATAGCGTATTTTCTTGCAACCAGGTATCTTTTATTGACATCCCTAAGCATATTTTGGTTGCTGGATCTTAAGAGGAAGCTGGAATGCCTCTAGCTTGCGCAACTTTGAGTGGAATGTTTGGAGATACATTAGCACTCTTATAAAGCTCTTCTATAAATTAAACAGCGCATATTGTGAAGGCCTTTCGACGCTCCTTCAATGGCAATTACAAAAAAATCGCACGGTATAAAGAAGCTTTATAAAAGACCTACAGTAGACGAAATAGTTAAGACGTTATAAGAAAAAAAAAAAAGGTTCTTACGAACCAATTATTTACAAAGCATCTATTTGTGAGAACCGAATTTTATATATTTAAATATATAATTACTTAAGAGACTTATCAGTCCTGACAAACGCAAGTCTTGAAGGGTTGTCAATATTGACAAATACCCGGACCAAAGAATGTTGCTAACAAATCAATACTGTCACTCTTGACTTATTAAAGATACAAGATTATAAATGACTAGAACCAGACCAGTAAGTGGTAGCGGCTCTTTTATGTTCATACCAACCACTGAACAACTCTTGAACACATTTAATACTACCACGACACTACCAAGGTACTAATTGAATACTACCAGAAATCCACCAGATTTCAGAATAGTATATATTATATATATATATATATATATATATATATATATATATATATATATATATATATATATATATATATATATATATATAAGAGAGAGAGAGAGAGAGAGAGAGAGATAACCAAAATATTACACGCAGAAGAGAGAAGAGAAGATAGGTTAGTTTAGTTACATTCACGAGATGGAATTAAAGATCGCAATATTTAATGAACGAAAATTTCATTAGAATTGTTTTTGCTTTACTGAAGCAGCGATACAGTTGTTTATCAGTTTCTCTTAACCGGGAACACACACAAATGCCTGCCACGATAGCGAGAAAATTACCCAGCTATTCTAATGGCATGTTAACTATCTCTTTCATTTCCAGTGTATGGTAAATGGTCGGTTAACGAGGGTAACAGCCTATTGACTAAACTAGGGTCATTAAGGCTCAACGTTAGTTTTTAACCACTGGACAAGAATATTCTAATCCCTAAAATAGGGATTAAACTCTCAGTGTATATACACGGAGAGATATAGAGTTCTTGGTGTATATATCCTGTAAAGTTCTAGCCCTGTAAAAATTACATTTACGAATCCTTAAATTCTCTACTTCAATCCTGCCAAAGTTTTATGGAAACACTTTACTATAAACTTCACAATTTCTAAAACTAAACTTGGAAAAAAGTGTAATTACTTCGCAACTTTTCTGTCGGGGAAACAGTTTTGGCTAATAAACAGCATTAGAGAGTCGAAATATGCTCCTAGATTACGTTGGATTACCTTTAATGGCGAGTCAAGAAGGTAATCTTAATTGAATCGAAGGGAACCGCCGCCTACCTATCGTCAGTACCAGCAACCCTCGCCAGCCCCCTCCCCCCACACACAGTTGGGTTTCCCACGTGTAATATTAAACGTTATCCAGTTTTGCATAATTATGTCATGTAGAAATAATAAATTATTATTCTTAATGTTGTTATTATTATGGCTTTAAAGATATTTACAGATTACCCCCTAAGTAAAAAATAATGCAGTTTGGTCTAGTAGATTACATAGGCCTACATGAATTTCTTTGCTGAAAATTGTTGACTAATTCTTATCAGTTTCGATTTCATAAATGGTCAAATTTATCACGTACAGTTTTTATCCAGTCGCTTACAAAGCAAAGTTTTCACTCTCCTTGTCATATAAAAGGTCTTAACATGCATGTGGGTAGGGGGGGAAAGAGGCTGTGAGCGAGAGAGAGGAAGAAGAGGTTATAGGACATTTAAAATTTAAAATTATGGTTCCCCTTAATAATTAAAAAGGCAATGAGTTATTTTGTTCAAACTTAAGAGTAAACTTTATTGATGGAACTAGACTATTTAATTTATGCGAGACAAAAGTTGGGATTATGGCCCGCTAATCCGATTTTCTTCTCAGTTCTCCCTAAAACACAGTCTGGAGAACAAATGTGATTTCCAAATTGCGATATTTTGTGTTTCGATATAATATAAATTACGTTATTTATGTGGATATTGTAGCTATGATTGTACATAAAGGGAGAAGCTAAATGTCTGTATCAAGGTAAGAAACACCCATATTGATTTCAGCATTCCTTTACCACCACCTGCGAAATTCTAAAATCCTCATACTAGAAACTCCTGAATCCTACCCTGAAAACCCTGGAATCATCCTGGAACTCTGGAATAATCTCGGAAACCCTGAAATCGTCATCCTGGAATCCTCTCCACAGAAAACCATTTCCCCTTAAAAATTTCCAGCGAGCGTCCCTACTGGGAATACAGACTACTTCTACATCAAAATGTCTAATTTCTAATTCAATTTGTAGATTAGTAGTTTTATGTACCAATATGTAAATAAAGACACATGCGCTTTTTGGCGATTGACTGAAAAGACGTTTGGACCATCAGGCATCTTTGTGATAACTTACGAAATAAGGTCCCTGGAGGACGAAACGTCCTCGCAATAAAATGCCATAACTGTATTTTATTAAGGAACTAATTCACTTTCTGGAAGCGAGAAGTCTCGCCACACTTGGAGATCTCTCTCTCTCTCTCTCTCTCTCTCTCTCTCTCTCTCTCTCTCTCTCTTGGGTCTGGTACGAAATATATCAAACTTCTCTCAAAATTGCCTCTCTAACTCGACCAAAATAGGTTTATAAGTTTGTTCCAAACCGACCCATAACTTGGGCAAACTGGGGCGAAATCGCAATCCCCCCTCCCCTCCCCCCCCTTCGTCTTAACTTGGGATTGATATTCTTTTAAAAACTCATAATCGAATCCTAAATTCATTTCGAAGTGTAAATGATGGTGTGGGGGAGGGGGACTTTCCCCCTCCCCCGAGGTACGATACGTGAGGCGGGGGAACTTTGAGGTGGGGGAACTTTGAGGTGGGGGAACACTACAACTACGACCACAACACTGCAACTACAACCACAACAACCAACATCACAGCAACAACACTACAACCTTCCCCACCACCACTACTACTAGAAAACTACAACTACCAACACTACCACAACTACCACCACTAGTAGTCTAACAACATTGACTCACGCAAGCATTGCACTCCCACTTAACTCTCACAGAGCCTCCACTTAACTCTCACAGAGCCTCCACTTAACTCTCACAGAGCCTCCACTTAACTCTCACAGAGCCTCCACTTAACTCTCACAGAGCCTCCACTTAACTCTCACAGAGCCTCCACTTAACTCTCACAGAGCCTCCACTTAACTCTCACAGAGCCTCCACTAACTCTCACAGAGCCTCCACTTAACTCTCACAGAGCTCCACTTAACTCTCACAGAGCCTCCACTAACTCTCACAGAGCCTCCACTTAACTCTCACAGAGCCTCCACTTAACTCTCACAGAGCCTCCACTTAACTCTCACAGAGCCTCCACATAACTCTCACAGAGCCTCCACTTAACTCGAGAAAACATGTTGATTCCTTTAAGTATTTTTCCTTGTGTGTTTTCTTCTAGTTACATAATTCAATTAGACGGTCCTGTCCGAGGTGTTCACTTTGTCTTCCTCTTTCACGTAATTGTAGGAGCAGAATTGTGGAGATTTGTATTCTTTCACGAACTGTTTGTGCAGAATTGTGTGTGTTTTTCCTGGAAATTGTAGAACAATAGCGTAGAGATTTGTATTTGTTTATGATTTGTATCCTTTCATGAAATTGTTTCATGGAATTGTGCAGTAATTTGTATTATTTTATGAAGTCTTTGGACAGAATTGTGTAGTGATAATCATTATTTTATGAAACTGTAACACAGAATTGTATAGCGATTCGTATTATTTCATCAAACACAAAACTGTGTGGAGATTTGTAGTATATTTGTTATTCTTTTCTGACCTTAGGTTCAAAATTCCTAGCTATGACCGCAAGAATTGTGTGAGTTTGATTCTGGTGTTTGTTATTATTGCTGCCCTCGTGGGGAAGCGCTAAAGTCTTAGGGGTCAAACAACGGCCCCTTATTAGCATTAAAGCAACCATTCTGAATGTATAGTTTTTTCTATGCATTCTGAGTGTTTTTTCCCCTATGCGTTGACTTCTTGTTGACGGGTCATCGCCCCTGCGTCCCGCTCACACACCAGACTTGCTGGTTGATGGACTGGTATATTAGGCTGTTGGTGTTCGCTACGCACAGGCGGCTCACCTAGGCGTCAGTGTCTGGAGAAAGCTGTCAAGTTCCTTCTCTAAGACAGTAGTGAAGAATCAACAGTGTAGTGAACACTTATCAATGAACTGACGACTCCACATGGATAGACTGACGACTCCACATGGATACAGAAACACGTTGTAGATAGAGACTATTTCTGTCTCTGTGTGAGATGATCTTCAATCTCTTTTTACATTGTTTCTGTCTCCACGTGGGTTTCCTCAATTCACAGTTGTCTATTAGTGATAAACAGGTAAGACACCTGAATGGCATGTCTGTCGCAGCGCCCCGTGGGTGAAGGGACGAGTTTTCAGTAAATCTTGATCCTCCTCTTCTTTGCTCTGTCTTATTGTGCTTCAATGAAGTGGTTATTAGCACCGCTAATCTTCACAAACA
Organism: Cherax destructor; assembly: GCA_009830355.1. Lineage (NCBI taxonomy): Eukaryota > Metazoa > Arthropoda > Malacostraca > Decapoda > Parastacidae > Cherax > Cherax destructor. The sequence continues at coordinate 302,488 of WNWK01000297.1, read as the reverse complement.
CCTAAGACAAACACTCACAGTTATACCCATGGTATCGTGGGCACCAGGACCACCGACACCCTCGAATGATGTACATGGGACTGACTGACTGATGGACTTTGAGGTAACCACACCCTCATCTGAGGAACTGATTACCTCAAACTCCTCCTCATCTTCCACCTTTCTCCGCACTGGACTGAAGAAGCCACTGGCTGGAGAAACGTTTCCAGAATAAAGACACTGAAATACTGCACCAGTGTGTTATTTATTAGCAAGTGGTGACTGTGTTAAGCAGCAACTTAGAGAGGAAGAGCGTCACCATAACGTCTCACATGGGACATGAAGTATAATAGGCGTCTTCTCGTAATTATTATTATACGTGTATAGGGTGTAGGGAAGTATCAGATAATTTATGCTGATTGAGTTATTATCTCAATTATTTTTTTTGCACTCCTGCTTGTTATTTGGGATACTTTGTACCGTCTATTGTGGCTCCTAAATTCATAGACAAATTTCATTATGCATATTTGGACCAATTCCTCCTTTTTTTTTTTTTTGAAGGTGAAGTTATAATGTATTTTTCTCGCTGGAAATGCAGAGAGAAAAAATATAGAGTGATTTTTGAAGTTCCCATCAATTATAATCTAATAAATTGACACACGAAGTGAATGTTCTCTGTACGTTCATCAAGTCTGCAACGTCGCAGGACTTGCAAGAAATTATTTGTCTATGGCAATATTCAAGTCCAGAGAGTACAAATGCTTTTAATACTGTCATCACTGGCTTGACATTTCATGAGTTTAAGTTTTGTTATGTAACCTGTTCTTTTGTTATGTAACCTGCTCTTTTGTTATGTAACCTGTTCTTTTGTTATGTAACCTGTTCTTTTGTTATGTAACCTGCTCTTTTGTTATGTAACCAACTCTTTTGTTATGTAACCAGCTCTTTTGTTATGTAACCAGCTCTTTTGTTATATAACCTGCTCTTTTGTTATGTAACCAACTCTTTTGTTATGTAACCAGCTCTTTTGTTATGTAACCAGCTCTTTTGTTATGTAACCTGCTCTTTTGTTATGTAACCTGCTCTTTTGTTATGTAACCTGCTCTTTTGTTATATAAACCTGCTCTTTTGTTGTGTAACCTGCTCTTTTGTTATGTAACCTGCTCTTTTGTTATGTAACCTGCTCTTTTGTTATGTAACCTGCTCTTTTGTTATGTAACCTGCTCTTTTGTTATGTAAACCTGCTCTTTTGTTTGTAACCTGCTCTTTGTTAGTAACCTGCTCTTTTGTTATGTAACCTGCTCTTTTGTTGTGTAACCTGCTCTTTTGTTATGTAACCTGCTCTTTTGTTATGTAACCTGCTCTTTTGTTATGTAACCTGCTCTTTTGTTTTGTAACCTGCTCTTTTGTTATGTAACCTGCTCTTTTGTTATGTAACCTGCTCTTTTGTTATGTAACCTGCTCTTTTGTTGTGTAACCTGCTCTTTTGTTATGTAACCTGCTCTTTTGTTATGTAACCTGCTCTTTTGTTATGTAACCTGCTCTTTTGTTGTGTAACCTGCTCTTTTGTTATGTAACCTGCTCTTTTGTTATGTAACCTGCTCTTTTGTTATGTAACCTGCTCTTTTGTTATGTAACCTGCTCTTTTGTTATGTAACCTGCTCTTTTGTTATGTAACCTGCTCTTTTGTTATGTAACCTGCTCTTTTGTATTAATGCATTTGAGTATTCTTTTATATATTAACCTGCTCTTTTGTTATGTAACCTGCTCTTTTCATTGCAATTATGAGTTTTTCTTTTAAATTAAGATTTTACGACATAGTTAAGCCTCAGCCCTTTACATCCACTCATCCATCCCTCTCCCTCCCTCCCTCTGTGTCTCTCCCGCTCTCCCTTCCTCTTTCACTCCCTCCCTCCCTCTCTGCCTCTCTTTCTCCTCTCCCTCCCTCCCCCTCTCTATGTCAAGTGGTATGATTGTGTTTTCTACGTTGTTTCAGTGTTTGTCTTATTTAACCTTCCTTATAGGAATAATTTACATTTATCTCTTTTAGAGAATAATCTTTTCATGTTCTCTGAAAAATATAGTTTACATCAGCCTGGAGGTTTACCGTGACTGCAACGCCACATGTATACATATTATAGCATCGTCTGAAAACAACAAACACATGTGACTCACGAAATCGTAATGACACGATTGCAAACAAACCATACCACGGATGGGGTTAGAACCCGCGTTCTAACCCCACCCGTGGTATGGTTCACATGTGAGTTATTAAGATGTTTACTGAGGATACGTTTCGCCCACCAGAGGCTTCTTCACTGAACTTAAGAAGCCCCTGATGAGCGAAACGTATCTCGAATAGTGTCATGATACTAGAATATATTTCTTTCTCACATAGTTGTGTTTGTTAATCGCCTGTATAAACGTATTACCTGTGAAAGACGAGACATAAAGGCTACGATCTGCATCTTGTCTGGGCTGATCTAACAGTGGGAAGGAAAATTTGGGTCTTAAGAAATAAGCTTTTCCAAGAAGTCTCTGATCTTATTCTGTTCATTATTCCGTTTTAGGTAAAATTTGTTACAATTAGGTACAACTTTCCTCTTATTCTTTGTTTTTTTTCTTGGAGGCTTTTTGCAAAACCTGCATGTCATCAACGTTAGGAAAACGTTTCGCTCAACCCTGAGCGAAACGTGTCCTAACGTTGTCGTGTAACGAAGGCTCGATAAACATATAAATAAAATTGCAGTTTATTTTGTTAATATTTTTTTGAAGTTGCTTTACTGTGTATAATCATGTTCAGCTTATATGACTGTAGTCTCTATACAAATGGATTCAATAAATTATTTTGAATTTGAATGCTCCTCGTGTTTTACGGATTCTGTGAACTTTCAAGTCTAGTGGGTAATTTCGTTGTACACAAATTTGCTTTGGGGTAATACCCAAAATAGTTCGCCCACCTGTGGTCTAGCAGGTGTGAGACACATGAGAATATCTCTAGTACGGTCGTGCTTTCAACACACTTGTATATCAATAATATTATATACCGACGTGTTAATAATACATAATTCGCCCACTGATAAAATCCCCCCAGAAATGCATATCTCACCTTATTTTGTTTACAATCATAGTACTCATTATGTCTTCACAGTATATTTCAGTAAGGTCATGACTTATTTGTTCTCAGGCAATTAGCACGTAATTACGTCCCGGTTCGTCTTAAATCAGTATGGAGTCTGGTTAGTGGTGAAGCATTCTAGCCTCCCTATTGTGATTAATTCTTCTCAATGTTTCTTTTAAACGTGTTGAAACACTCTCCTGATGACTCGTTTAGGGCATCTCTGGTCATGTGTCTACGCTGGTGTGAACATAGGTTGTGAACTAAGTTTAATGGCGTTTTAAACTTCCTTTCTCTCTCTTATGCTCTCTCTCCCTCTCTTATGCTCTCTCTTACGCTCTTTCTCTCTCGCCCCTTCTTCAAGTCCAGGTCCACCATCACACGCCACAGCCAGAGTGCCGGGAGTGCCACAGGCGTGGCACTGACAGCTCCATGTCATTAGTGCCTCCTCTCTCTCTCTCTCTCTCTTCATTCCTAATCACTTTCCTCTCTCTTTCAATTCTGTCTAATCCTTTTCACTCTTCCTCTTTAGCTTCCAAAATTTCTTTTATTGCAAGTAGTTCTTTATTTTTACTCATCTTTGATGTCATTATTATTGTTTTTTAATATTAGCTCTTATAACAAGGTCACTCGTATCTTGTGAAACTAACAGTAACTTGACTCGTATCTTGTGAAACTAACAGTAACTTGACTCGTATCTTGTGAAACTAACAGTAACTTGACTCGTATCTTGTGAAACTAACAGTAACTTGACTCGTATCTTGTGAAACTAACAGTAACTTGACTCGTATCTTGTGAAACTAACAGTAACCTGACTCGTATTTTGTGAAACTAACAGTAACCTGACTCGTATCTTGTGAAACTAACAGTAACCTGACTCGTATCTTGTGAAACTAACAGTAACCTGACTCGTATCTTGTGAAACTAACAGTAACCTGACTCGTATCTTGTGAAACTAACAGTAACCTGACTCGTATCTTGTGAAACTAACAGTAACCTGACTCGTATCTTGTGAAACTAACAGTAACCTGACTCGTATCTTGTGAAACTAACAGTAACCTGACTCGTATCTTGTGAAACTAACAGTAACTTGACTCGTATCTTGTGAAACTAACAGTAACCTGACTCGTATCTTGTGAAACTAACAGTAACTTGACTCGTATCTTGTGAAACTAACAGTAACCTGACTCGTATCTTGTGAAACTAACAGTAACCTGACTCGTATCTTGTGAAACTAACAGTAACTTGACTCGTATCTTGTGAAACTAACAGTAACCTGACTCGTATCTTGTTGTTCTTACGGTGCCCTAACCTCACAATCTGTGTTCTAAAGTACCACGGAAACCACGAACATAACATAGGACTCTATAGAAAGTAGGAACCCTCCATAGGAATCGACAAGGACCGTGCGTTTACCTTGAGGGATCTTCAGGAAATACACGTCCCTTGAACATTGTTGGAACTAGGCAGTTGCCTTGAGGGGTCTTAAGGTAATATATGTTCCTTGAACACTGTAGGAACTAGGCAATTACCTTGAGGGTTGTCAGGAAATATATGTCCCTTGAACATTGTAGGGACTAAGCAATTACCTTGAAGGTCTCCACGTAATTTAAAATCATTTCAGAAAACAGGCACTCACTCAGTGGTCCTTCACGAAGTACCAAGGCTTGTGAAGACCGCAAAGGAGCCACTTAAGTCTCTCAGAGGGCCTTTAAGAAGCACTTCCGCGTGTACACAGTTAAGGATCTAAGCACTTACCTTGAGGTATTTAGTAAATACTCACATCCGGTAAACATTTTAGCAATCAGTAGCACAGTTTGTCAGTCACTCACACCTACAAACACTTCAGGAGTCAGTTACTTACTCTGAGGTACACTGACACACGTAAACATTCAGGAACCAGTCACTCACCTTGGGATCCTGCTGATATCCTGCCTCCTTGCTGATCCTCCGGGTACTGGGGCAGGCCAGGTCAGTACCGGGAGGTCCCAGTTTGCACCCAAAAAAGGTTTCCCAGTACTCGTTGAACCAGGGGTTTCTGATGTTGGTCTCAGGAGTGAGGCTGGCCATGTAAGTGTCAAACCCTCTCACCACCTGTGGGAGACATGACCACAATGTTGATAATATCCCCAAGGAACAGTTATTAGAATTACGTTCCAGAATTTAACAGTTGCAGAAATGGTAGATAATAATGTTAGAATATAAAGGGAAATAATTGAAAGGTATTCATGTATTATTTTTATAATTTTTACTAATTTTATTATTAATTATTATTATTATTACTGTAGTTTTCGAAATACTTAAACAAAATAATGACTCCCCTACCTACCGCCCTCCCCCCTTCTCCATCTTCCTCCCTCTCTCCTTCCCTCCCTCACAGGCACCTCACTCTCCCTCCCTCCATCTCTCGCAAACATTTCACTCTCGATTCACTCGCTTCTCTCTTCCCTTTTCTCCGTCTCATTTTCTCACAAATTCCTCCCTCTCCCTCCATAAAATCTCACTATCCCTCATTCATTTTCCCCTCCCCCCCTCTCTCCTACACACAAACACTTCACTTTCTCATATTTGCTTCCATTTAACAGATATGTGACTGGTAATGAAAGAAATATGAATGTTGACGATAATGAGGAGAATGAGAGAGTACCGCTGACGGAATTTAATATAAAAGGGTACTGCATTCTTGGTTCCCAAATTTAACGAAGCCGACTTGATCATCATCCTTACATATTGGAACACCAGGTGGTTGTTTTGATCTGGTGAAGACACCACTGAGCAGCAATGTTGTGTTCTCAGTTGTGTGTTAAGAATGAGAGGACAGCCACTGTCTTCTCATGAGTATCGAGATTACGATTATGTATAAAGGCTGGTGTTTTGAAACCCTATGTACCAGTACTAGCCAAACCCTATGTACCAGTACTAGCCAAACCCTATGTACCAGTACTAGCCAAACCCTATGTACCAGTACTAGCCAAACCCTATGTACCAGTACTAGCCAAACCCTATGTACCAGTACTAGCCAAACCCTATGTACCAGTACTAGCCAAACCCTATGTACCAGTACTAGCCAAACCCTATGTACCAGTACTAGCCAAACCCTATGTACCAGTACTAGCCAAACCCTATGTACCAGTACTAGCCAAACCCTATGTACCAGTACTAGCCAAACCCTATGTACCAGTACTAGCCAAACCCTATGTACCAGTACTAGCCAAACCCTATGTACCAGTACTAGCCAAACCCTATGTTACCAGTACTAGCCAAACCCTATGTACCAGTACTAGCCAAACCCTATGTACCAGTACTAGCCAAACCCTATGTACCAGTCCCATTACCCCTTGTACCAGTACTACAAACCCTTGTCCATACTATGCCATAACAATTAGTGACTGGAATGACCTATGATAGAAGTACTAGCCAAACCCTGACAGATGAGCCAAGACCCTATGAATTTAATATACAAGGGTACTGCATTCTTGGTTCCAAATTTAACAAGCCGACTTGATCATCATACCTTACATATTGAACCCAGTGGTTGTTGATCTAGCTAAACACCACTGAGCAGCAATGTTAGCTCCGTTGTGTCAAGTGGACAGCCACCTCTCATGTACCAGTACAATGTATAAGCCAAACCCTATGTACCAGTACTAGCCAAACCCTATGTACCAGTACTAGCCAAACCCTATGTACCAGTACTAGCCAAACCCTATGTACCAGTACTAGCCAAACCCTATGTACCAGTACTAGCCAAACCCTATGTACCAGTACTAGCCAAACCCTATGTACCAGTACTAGCCAAACCCTATGTACCAGTACTAGCCAAACCCTATGTACCAGTACTAGCCAAATATCACCAATAAGATTATTGATGTGGCACAGCATTGACAAGTTGGTAAGATATATTTACTTGGGGTCTCTCTGTTCTCGAAACTTTTCCCCTGAACATGAGGATTTCTCAGTCGAATACCGGTGAATGCGGCAGCGGAAGCAGTAGAAGTACTTCTGAGGTGATCAGTCCATCACCCTCGGTGGGAGGTGGTCAGTCCCTCAAGCCTAAGGCGACAACACTATGTACTAGAGTAAAGGCGAGATGAAGCAGCTACAGTTACTATCATAGGTGAGCGTGGCCTACTACTGCTTTCAGTGCTGCAATCCACTGTATTCGAGTGTTGCGCAGACGATATGTTTAGGCAATAATGATATCCAAGTGCTGCAGATGTATCTGATTCATCATTAGGAAAAATATAATAAGAATGGAGGACATAGACCTATCGTGAACAAGCATAATACAAACTAATTCCTTTTTTTTTACGCTGGTCTTAAGTCCAGTGCTGAAGGAGGATGGGGGGGCAGAACTTTGACAGATCGGTGACTCTGGTGTTATCGGATTTTCTTTCCAACACTTTTGGGGAGGTGCAGGAGTGTCTCTAATAAAAAAAAGTACTCCACACTGAGGAGGTGAACGATCTGGCTGATTCATTTGAGGTACAACACAACTTCAACCACTCGCCCAGCCATGTGAAACTCTTCCGATACCCAGTTGAGGCATTTCAAATTGTCAAAATTTCTGTACCTGAGTCAGCATGTGACACTGATATTCCTGTTATCATGTGATCAGGGCTTGACTAGGAGACTTCACAATACCCATCTCCAGAACGACAGAAAAATCAATCCCAACAGTGTTAGATGCATTATTACGATAAACTGATACTTCACTCCACTTCCCATGTCACCAAAAAGATAAATTTAGCTAAAGCTCGACTTGCCACTTTATTCAGATTTCAATCAGCTCCATCCGTGAAAAAACACCTGTATAAGATGATGATAAGACCTTACTTGAATATCCGTGTTGCCTTTGTCATTACACAGAAAACAAACATGCTACAACTACAACGAGTTCAGAACAAAGCACTCGTTTTATTACAGGCACAAGGAGAAGAGATAGAATTCGAATGGCAGATCTACATGTTCAACAAGACATTGTTGCAATGAATGTTCGGCTTGATCAGTTGAAGAAAAGGCAATTGTATACCATGCAGGATTTGTATCTCCCAGACAGAGAACATCCTACCCTTTTGTCAATACCACCGATTACGTTATTAATGCAGCCCCCCATAGAACTCAAAGGATGACCCTCCATCAGAGAGTGAGAAGATATATACATAAAGATGATTTTCAACGCCCCAAGATCTTGAGTGACCTTCCAGATGATCCAGATGATTGGGTAACTCCAGAACCTTTCTATGTCTACTGATATCACTTCTAACCCAAGTTCTGGTGATTCCTGTTTTACTCCACAGCTATTACATCCATTTAAGTAACAGTGCCAATAATACAAATGTTGGACACCACCTTTGCAAAGCACGCCGGCCAGCATTTCTTGATAGCAGTTTGTACAACCATCACTCGCCTTGCTATCGTCCTTTAATTTATGTCCAGCAATTTATTAAAAAAAAAAAAAAAAAAAAAATTGCACTTAGTATACCCTTTGCCGATACAGAGTCATGCAACTATAACTTTGTTATATCTGTGTGACACTGTTGGGCAAATGTTATGCCCCTTTTGATATATTACCTTGATATACCACTAAACACATATATTATGCACCAAAGTGGTTGGGCCACTTACCTTTTTATCCTTCCTCCACACACTCCTATTTTCCCAATTTCCATCCTTACCTATCCTTCTTCCTTCCCCATCTTACCAAAGCTCTGGTCAAAAAGCGGAAGCGGGACATTCTCCCTCAGTATTTTAGGCTGCAAAATGAGCAAAATGCTTGACAGCAGCCACAAGGTCGAACCTATGTCCTCTGACCTTTGTTAATTATTGCCGAGCGATTCAGAAAACTCATCGGTCAGAGGAAATCCAGGGGTCAATGAGAGAATAATTCATTCTATCGTAATGAAATTTAGTGACGGCCTGGATATGTAAAACCGAGCTGTGACATCGTTCAGTCATCAATATTGTCTCTTTCTTTGACATCACTTAAGAGTTGTAGCGTCTCAGAGTATTGACCGAGGTTGTCTTTCTCAAGGACTCGTATGTGAATTGTACTTTATTGTAATCCTCAGTATAGTGTCATCTCTTACGTATACCCGGAATAACTTTTTATTAGGCACTTGTAGTTGCATCTGGTAGTCCTATGCACAGCCTACTGAATATTTTTTTTACAGGCTACATGTATATGGGGCTCTGGTGAATTTCCCTTTCATGACGCACGACTACTGAGTGGCAGTAATGTATTAACATTGGATACAGTCGTGAGGAACCTCCAGTTTCACACAGAAGATTCTGCAGTGCTCCAGGGACTCACTACCGGAGTTATTTCCAAAAGTGACTAACACGATCAATGCATTTTTCACTGGCACTGGGGCATGAGACCTAGGTCTACCTACACTATTTGATGGTAATCAGGTACGATCATGCCTCCCTCAGAATGAGACCTATTCCCAGATCCCGTGCTCCGAAAAATCACAAGTAGTATGTATTTCTGTGCCTCTGAGCCTGTCGTTTATGTAATAACAGATGAATGCCAATATAGTACGCTTGTATTTGCTCGTGCATAGTCCGTCTTGGAGAGGAAGTTAGTATTAATAGTATCTCTTACTACACGGTCCATTCCTGAGTACTACTGAAGCTTGCTATAACAACTGGCATGGGAATAAAACAGGAATACAAACTTTTGAATTGTGTACGATAATGACAAACTTATTTCTATAAAGAATAGATCAGTCTACAACTGACATGACTAACTGACATGTATAAAGTACTTTATAGAAAGTCCCAGGTTAGCAAAGCATTCCGGTCAGATATAAAATTAACTCATAACTATGGAACAATTATTTAATTTGGTTTATGATTTATAAAATTCTGAGTTTTTATGCAACAGTTTGATAATGAAGTAGAACATATGGTGGTCCTCTACAGGTTGAGTCGAACACCTGCTGTATTATAAGATACTTATTTCTTGTATTGTATCCGATGGCACACAATAGAAATTTAGGAGTGAAAATAACATTGAAAAAAACTGTCAAAAGTTTTTAGGGTACGAATGACAGTAAATATATGTGCCCATGTCAGGATGTGTGCCGCTTGTCAAGCGATAGAGACCAGCTCCAGTATTTTCAAACCTGGAGCTGGTGAGCACCTCTCAATTCTGCCTAAAGGAGACAAATTCTTTACTTTTAAGTGTATCTCTGCTACATATCCTGAATACATTCTATTATGGTGCATCAAAGTGCACTCTATTCATCAGACTCAGATGAAATTCTACTCACAGAAGGGAGTACTTCGTGAGATACTATACAGACCAGGGATCGAGTTTCACGTCTAAAGATCTTTTAGAAAAATTCTTTCCCAACTGGGAATAACTACTAAGGTCTCTTCCACGCAACACCTGAAAGCCGAGGTGCTACACGCTTAGGACATGTTAAGTGTGTTATGTTGTAAACAATGAGACGCACTGGGACGAGGGAGTACTCCTTCGTTACTTGCAGTGAGGGAAAGATTCGCTTGCTCACAGTTTTGATATATGTGACGTTCTGTCAAGAGGGCCTCTAGCTCTTTCAAAGAGAACTGGATAAACAGTAATAGTTGTGAGGCTCCGTCATATGAGTTACTAATCATCAGAATAAACTTTGCCAGATTCGTACTCTGGCAGCGGCGAGCCTGATGGACACAGAGCCATGTACAACCAGAGCCATGTACAACCAGAGCCATGTACAACCAGAGCCATGTACAACCAGTATGATAAGTTAGCTATGCCACGTTCCTTTTCAGCATGCGACTTGGTCCTGATTCAGCAACCAGTGCCCAGTGCCCAGTGCCCAGCTGTAACGTGCTGCAGACTAGGTTCACGGGTCCCTTGGAGATCAAGGCGAGGTTAGGCAAATTAAATTATGAGGTACATATGCCTAACAGACGTTGTTCCGAGGGTATGTACCTCGTTAACCAGCTGGAAAGACTCAATATTCCTAAAGTGTGTGGGCATGTTGTGAATTTCACAGACTCTGATACTGATATTGATGCAGCTCATGGCGTTTACATCTGTCTGATTAATACTGATATTTTTGCATAGTCTACATCGGCTAGAGTCCGGTTTTACCAGAATTAAAGGGAACCAAGCTATGATTTTCAGTGTATGTTTGTGAATGTGCCTCGGTTATGTACAATGGTTTTTAACAACGTGGTTGTAACATGTCGTGTTAACCAGGTTAAAACCAACCTATTCAAAACTCAAGTGCAGTTTCTACTTGAAAAGTATTTTATAGCAAGAAGAAGTAGTCTGAGTTTTCCCTTTAATTCTCGTCTCAAATAGCACGAAGCACCATTAAGGACGAGGCTACACCCTTGTTGTCTTAATGACGTATGTTCTAAAGGTCATTTTTTTTATTTGAATGGTACGTTTTTTTTTACGTGGGTGAAAGATCAGGTGAGAGGTTGTTATTGTATTGATATAATCATTGTTTTTTATCACTGAGTCTTAATATAATACTCAAGTTATAATATAAATAATATAAATTAGCTATAGCATGTTACATTGTATAATTTTCGGCTACACCTCCAGGGTTAAGAATTAGTATTTAGCAAGTTTAAATGCCTGGTTGTCACATGGAGTAGAGAGAAAACTCTCACGACTTTCTTTTCCCAAGAAACACTCCAGTAATACACCCCTGAGTATGCCAGTGTCTGATGGAATATGACACAGAAACACTTACATTTCGTTCTCACTATGTAACTATCATGCAGTGTAGAATAACGTAGCAGCACACTGCTGATGTATCCCATTTCCAAAAAACTAAAGCGAGAGATTGCAGTGTGAATTCATGATCTGTTTATTATATATACATTGGCTGTTTGGAATAATATATGTATATATATATATATATATATATATATATATATATATATATATATATATATATATATATATATATATATATATATATATATATATATATATATATAGTTTCTGCAACGTAGGCGAGCTAAGTCCCATTGCATACTTCTAGGATTAGTTAAGTCACAAGTTACATTTAAATATTGAGACAAACTCTCAGTTTTTTGTTATTTTTAAATAAAATTTTAATTTAACCTTATTGATACTCATTTTTCACTTTTAGTTTTATTGTTGTTGTGGCGCCTTAGCACAGAAGAACCATTAACCACCATAATTATATTCTTGGGAAAGTTCTAAACCCGTTGGGGGCCATATAGCGCCAAGGACACTTAGACAAAATCAGTTTCGATCTAAGGAAATAAAGAGTAACTTCAGTAGATATGTAAAATAGTCATTGATGATTCCTGGTGTGGCTGTATAACTCTCACAAGTTTACCTCGCCGAATATATACATACTTCCTCGTGGAAATATTTCCCACCATCAACACCCTGAGACTACACATTAAGGTGACAAATGTGTCAGAAAACTAGGGAGAGGGGGTGGGTAGCTCCCACCCCAGGACGCAATGCAGTTGCTTTGGTGGACCTGTGACCCGTCGTGCAGTAGTTGTGACCCGTCGTGCAGTAGTTGTGACCCGTCGTGCAATAGTTGTGCCCCCTCGTGCAGTTGTGATCCGTCGTGCAGTTGTGACCCAGCGTCCAGCTCTTATGACTCGTGCAGCAGTTGTGACCCCTCGTGCAGTTGTGACCCCTCCTGCAGGGTTTGTGACTCGTCGTGCAGGAATTGTGAGCCCGTTGTGCAGCTGTTGTGACCCGTCGTGCAGGAGTTGTGACCCGTCTTGATGCACCAGACGTCTCATTCAAGCTCATTTGCATATCAAAGAGGTTGTTGATATGAAGTTTCTCTGCTCATGGCTCTTGATTTTGTTTGCCCTTATTTCATCAATGTTTTACATTCACTTTCCTGACTTTATAGAATATTATATATATATATATATATATATATATATATATATATATATATATATATATATATATATATATATATATGTCGTGCCGAATAGGTAAAACTGGTCAATTAGCAAGAACTACTTTAAAATTAAGTCCTTTTTAAAATTTCCTCTTATACATTTAAAAATATTTTTTTTTTTTGTGATGAAAATTAGACACATGTGCAACATCTGGGTATCTTTATTGTAGACATTTCGCCCTTCTTTGACTTTATCAATACAAATTCATGGACATGATTGGAAGACAGAAGAACTATATACAAAAGATGAGGTAATCAGTGCCTCAGCCTTGGAGTTGGTGTGAAGAGCACCGTAGTTGTGAAGACTCTGGAGCACTGTTAGTTAGTTCAGACTCTCAGGTAAGGACCCACTAGGGGCGAGGGGGAAGTGGGGACAGACGAAGAATAGCCGGTGAGAGGAAGAGCTGAAGTAGAAGAGAAAGAGTCAGGACTAAACCCAACAGTCTAACTACTAGTGGATGGATGGATCTGGAGCACTGGCAAGAAGGCTGGCGCTTATATACTGGCGTCAGGTGGAAAGGGACGGGTAGCAGGTGCAGGCAGTCACTAGTAGACGAGATTCCCCAGTGGAAGTAGTAGTAGCAGCAGCAGCCGTGAAGAAGGTTATGTAGATGTCCTCTGAACCAAGATTCCACGATGTTGCAGTGTCTGACATCGTGGAATCTTGGTTCAGAGGACATCTATATAACCACCTTCACGGCTGCTGCCTGCTGCTACTACCACCACTAACCTATCCCTCGGGTATGACCTACTTCCACTGGGGAATCTCGTCTACCACCTGACGCCAGTATATAAGCGCCAGCCTTCTTGCCTGTGATCCAGAGTCTTCACGACTACGGTGATCTTCACACCAACTCAAGACTGAGGCACTGATTACCTCATCTTTTGTATATAGTTCTTCTGTCTTCAAATCATGTCCATGAATTTGTATTGATAAAGCCACTGGAGGGCGAAACGTCTACAATAAAGATACCCAGATGTTTCATATGTGTCTAATTTTCATCATATATATATATATATATATATATATATATATATATATATATATATATATATATATATATATATATATATATATATATATATATACATATATATATATATATATATATATATATATATATATATATATATATATATATATATATATATATATACACACACACATTCACAATATTATGAATAAAAACACCGGGATAAAGTATGCCTGGCGGCTACCTCGTTCAGTAATATAACCTTTCATGTTCTTGTTTCTTTATATTATTGTTATCACCGAAAGTGTTTTATTTCGTAGTATGAACAACAAAGTATTGTGTAGCTTTGTTGCTCTGCCCATTAACCTTTGGAGGCCGTCAGCCTTTTGGGGCTTTTTTTTTTTGTTATTGATCAAGTAAGGCTTTACTATCACCTAACCAACCTTATACATAATAATTTTATAACAATATATATATATATATATATATATATATATATATATATATATATATATATATATATATATATATATATATATACACATACATATACACACCTCCTGTTGTTTACTTTAACCAACATTTAAGCCGCCAACCCAGCCGTGACTGTGGCTTTGTTCCCCAAGCAGCTTCAGCACTGCCACTAAAGCCACTTTGTTCATGCCCTCTGTACCTTTTAACATTTATACTTTAAAGCTCTTTATTCTTTGACACAGTTTGTGCAACATTTCATTTTTAAATGTGACTACTCGTACCTATCTTCTTTTTAGAATATAACAAAGGAATAAGTGATTTATTGTCGATATTACCCGATTTCTGGTCTCGTGTCGTGAACAAGTCACCTGCGTATCCAGGGTCACATGACCTAAGGTTTTTTTTTTAATGGCCTTATACGTAATAAACAATAAAATTTAAAATAATTAATCTGAATTCATAATAATTTAAATATAACATTGTTATAATGGCAAAATCTGCCATTACATAATCTTGATCCAATTTGCTGAAGCATTTGCTACACATGGAGGGAACTGCATAAAGAACAAAAAAGGTACAATACTGTGAGTGGAACAAAACACAAGTAACCTACACATAGAGAGAATCTTACCACGACGTTTCGGTGACTGTAAATGGTCCAAGTCGGACCGAAACGTTATTGTAAGGTTCTCTCTCTATGTGCGGGCTGTGTACGAGGCTGCATCAATGCGTTGCCGATGGTAGATATTTTTTTTATATGGTTTGACGTAGAGAATGATGGTTGACCGGAGCTGTTAGTGACCATCAATTAAAGATTAACAATGCTATGGAAAGATCTGGGAATATCTCTATTAGTTAAAGTATACCCAGGAATATAACCACTAAGCAATTCAGGTGACTCTTTGCAGTGTTCCTCCTTTCTTATGTTCTTATGTTCTTAGGACACAGTATGTTTCTGTAAGGTGGGTCATATGCACACTCTTACTCTAAGTATTTTGCATAAAGTTTCGCTAAGGGAGGAATTAGCACCAAACTTGCACACGAAAATCACTCCCTATGAAAGCAAAAGACTCGGCAGGAAGTGGCCCCTGACAACATTATGTGTCAGGGATCCAAGACTGTTCAACTGCCTCCCTGCATACATAAGGGGGGATTACCAATAGACCCCTGGCTGTCTTTAAGGCGCTGGACAGGCACCTAAAGTCAGTACCTGACTAGCAGCGCTGCGGTTCGTACGTCAGTTTGCGTGCGGCCAGCAGTAATAGCCTGGTTGATCAGACCCTGATCCACCACGAGGCCTGGTCTCAGGCCGAACTGCGGGGGCATTGACCCCCCGAAACCCTCTCCAGGAAAGGCAGTGATTTTCACTAAATTTTCTTGTGAACAATGACACTGAATTCTAATGTGACAAACCGAGTAATCTTTCTGGACGCAGACTATATATGCTTCACCTTGGTGATAGGGTCTTGCAAATAATTCATCAGTTATTGGGAAAAAATGTGGGAATTCTGAAGCTGTCAGATGGAGAAAGATTTTCCTTTGCATCTTCACCTTCACTATAACTCTAACTCTTATTTCAGTTTCGTTTCTTTCCATCCTCTTGCTTTTAAAAATCAAGTTTATACAAACTTGATCTCATTTACAAACTCCTTTATCTGTGCTTCAAGTATCGTGACAAATTCGTAGAATTATTCTAACTTTGTTGTATCTAAATTGAAATCTAGGTTTACTTTCTGGATATATTTGCTAGTCTTGTCATAACCTCTTATCATTACAAAACTTTTCTTCACAGCTTCATGATTCCCGTATCTAGCTGATATATAAATGCAACATGTTTAAGCAATTTCAGTTTCTCCATTTTTAACGAGGACGTCTGTGATAATGTTAAATACTTTCTGCTGTGAGTATCTGCAGCACGTAGAACTCAACTCTGAGTGCCACAGTGTTGATATTGAGTGCCACAGTGTTGATATTGAGTGCCACAGTGTTGATATTGAGTGCCAGTGTTGATATTGAGTGCCACAGTGTTGATATTGAGTGCCACAGTGTTGATATTGAGTGCCACAGTGTTGATATTGAGTGCCACAGTGTTGATATTGAGTGCCACAGTGTTGATATTGAGTGCCACAGTGTTGATATTGAGTGCCACAGTGTTGATATTGAGTGCCACAGTGTTGATATTGAGTGCCACAGTGTTGATATTGAGTGCCACAGTGTTGATATTGAGTGCCACAGTGTTGATATTGAGTGCCACAGTGTTGATATTGAGTGCCACAGTGTTGATATTCTTGCAAGTTGGAAACTGTTCATTAGCAGATTCTAGCGGTGTGCTGATGCAAAAAAAAAAAAAAAAAAATTGCAAGCAGTTTTTGCATAAGCAACAGAAAATGAACAGCAAGCTATAGCATTTTGTCCAATAAAATTTGGGGAATGTCCACAACAAGGAACGTAAGTCTTCTAGATGCTTTTGTATTGAAGGAAAGCTAACGTTCTATATTTTTCCCTTATTTTGGAGGTAAAGTCTTAAAATTGGCCTCTACATTCTTCAATACAGATATCGTGTTCCATGATTGAAAATTATCATAATAAACCTTTCCACTAGTGACACACAAATGCCAGTGTCAGTTGTCAGTGCCACTGTCAGTCGTCAGTACTTTGCCTATTTGATTTTTGCAGGAATTTGTTTTAGTTAGTGGTGGCCAATATTTTCAATAAACTTATTATATATTGGATAACTAAAGTGTAATGAACACTTGTCAATGGTCAACAATAACCCGCAAGGAAACACAAACACAGAAGATTAATTTGTCTGTATATCATATACTGTTGATGGTAAGTAAAATTCATCGCCATTTCTCTGTTAGTCTGTTCTCTAATAGGATTTGCAGGGAATTTATTAGTTTCTGCTAAAAATTCAAGGCAAAAAAAGTAAATTCCATTGGTCTCAGATACTATTATTTCTTGATCCATACTAAGAACGAGGCCTCTGGATGCGAGTCCCTTGATAACACTGAACACTCTTTGCAGAAGACAGTACCAGTATTTCTTTTTGTATCAAACAGCTTTATCAATCCACTGTCTTTGCGGTCACCACTAAGTGTAGATATGCGACATATCTATACCAGATCATATCTGGTGGTTTGACCTGTAATGTTTTTCGATATACTCTACTTACACGTCTGACAGTACTGGAGATCGTCATCACTATACTACATAGTTTTGCTGTTAAAAATATTCTCTGTTAACATTTAATACATTAGAGGAGACGCAGAGTTTTGTTACGACAATGATTTTGGGGATACCAAGAAGAAAATGGCTTTGATGTGGTAAGAGTCGTCTAGTGATAAATCCTGGACATCCTCCACCAGAACCTTGGTGAACACACTCAACCTCCAACCCAACAATTCTTTTTTTTTTTTACTCAGGTTATGAGTACGTATTATACGTACCAATAACCTGTACTATGTGGGAGTCAGAGAACTGTTTCAGAAATGGTGAAAATAACCCACTGATTCATTCGAAAAGGATAATAGGTCTGAGTGAATTCTTTTCATTGTGGACGTCGGGAATCCGGTAGAAATAGACGAGTCTCAGAAATATCATTTTAAGATTTTGTAAAATTTCCATTTATTTTAAGTTTTCCAGTACTCCTAACGTCTTTAACAAATTAAAATCTAATTTTGGTATGAAGTTTTTTTTTTAGTTAAAATTTCATGTATGTTGCAACTAGTTAGTAGTTTATATACTTTGTAGTTATTGTCTTCTTTTATTCATGACCAAAATTTTATCCCTGCCATTTGAACTTATGTTCCAGTCTTAAGTTTAATTCTAAAATAGCAGAGACCTGTTGTCTGGATGACCCTTTCTTATTCTGAGGATATTCCTTTGTACTTTCCAAAAGTGTTCCGTGTGTGATGGTTTCTGGTTTTAACTAGGAAAGGCTAGACTACATCCCCCTTCATTAGGGACTGTTAGACTGTTATGTATACTTCAGAACAAGGATAGTAAAGCATAACGCTCTCTCCCTGCCTTCAGAACAAGGATAGTAAAGCATAACGCTCTCTCCCTGCCTTCAAAACAAGGATAGTAAAGCATAACGCTCTCTCCCTGCCTTCTCCCTCTGGCCACTTCCTGTATAAAACAGTGGAAAAACAGCATTGAATTTATTGGAGTTTTACTCGAAGGAAAAATAATACCTCTATTTCTTGGTACCCCTAATGTTACTGCTACAGTGGGTTGTGCTGCAGGTAGACGTGATAAACACCAGCATATCAATGGGCAATACACGGAGAGGACACTGGCTAGTAGTATCCTATATTGGCAAAATGTTCATCCTGCTTGTTCTTGAAAGATTGGAGTTGGCAGACACTATTTACGTGGGGGGAACTATGTCAGTGTTCCTCATATCTGAAGAAAAAACCTTACTCATATTGTGTTAAACCTCATACCAAGTAGTTTCATAATATTGTTTCACGTAAGTGAATCAGGTTTCACATCAAGGATCTTCGTGCTTCAGATTATCGAACATGTTTAATATCTTGAGAATTTGTATTAGGTCACCTCGAAGCCTCTTGTTTTCTGAGAGAACACATTAAGGTTTGTTTCTTAATGGTGAGAGTTGTGTTGCTCTTCTGTGTACCCTCTCAAGTTTGTCTAAGTCTTTTATTTAGTTAGGGGACCAGTGCTGGACACCGTGTTCTAGATGTGGTCTGAAGAAGGCGTGATAGTGTGTCAGTATTGTTGGATAAGTTTTGTGCTCCAAGTTTCTTGCTGTGAAGCCAAGCATTCTGGTGTCCTTGTTGCTCCCAGCAACACAATGCTCTCAGGCTCTCAACAAAATGGCGGAGCAGAATGATGCAATTCTTCAGGGATAACACCATTCGTATTTTTCCACACACATACTAATTTAAAATTACTCGCCGTTTCCTGTTCTGTAGTTTGTTACCCGGAGAGAGAGAGGGGAGAGAGAGAGAGGGGAGAGAGAGAGAGAGAGATAGAGAGAGAGAGAGAGGGGAGAGAGAGGAGAGGAGAGAGAGAGAGAGAGAGAGAGAGAGAGAGGAGAGAGAGAGAGAGAGAGAGAGAGAGAGAGAGAGAGAGAGAGAGAGAGAGAGAGAGAGAGAGAGAGAGAGAGAGAGGGAGAGAGAGATAGAGAGAGTAGGGGTTGCAAGATTCTGTATGAGGCACAAGTACGCTCACAACTTGAGTATGCTCCACTTCCATGGTTTGCTTGCCCCCCCCCCTCATCTGTGACGGCTTGACAGTAGATAACAGAGCAAGACGTCTCATCCCTCGCCAGGACCCAGCCTGGATAGATCTTGTCATTTCAACAGAGCCTTCAACACAGGAGGGATGTGGGTGGCCTTACTGTTATGTACAAGGCCACTACGAGGACAGCAAGAAGCAAGCTTCTATACCACAAGACGGGCAGCAAACAGCAACTTCACTCTGGCTGTTCCCTTCTCCAGAACATCGCTTCATCTGACTCGAGTCATCCCCAGGATGACTCGAGTCTGGAATACATTCGTACAGCATTATGATGTCAACGAGATACAGTCAGTTGATCAAATGAAAATGCTGGCCCACAGATGGCTCCACCTTCATCCTGTTCCCTACTTGAATGTTTCATAACAATAAAAATGCTTTCAAATGAGCTGATGTAGGTAACAGCTCTTAGCTTGTCAATAAAGTTAGGAATCCTTAACCTGTAAATAGGTTGTCAATAAAGGTAGGGATCCTTAACCTAACCTTGTCAAAACCCTGTGTAAAAAAAAAAAAAAGAATCTTACCTGGCTGGTCAGCTCGACTGTGATGGCTCCCTCAGCCACCTCCTGCAGTCCCTCCACCAGGTGGCTCTGCTTGCCCCAGCCATCCGAGGCTACCCAGTGGAAGTACGAGGTAAGGTTGAGCCTCCTGGCAGCTGCCAGCACACCTCTGTAGCAGACAGAGACGAGTGTTAGTGGCACAAGACTGGCGATTCGTCAGAGATACAATCATGAAAATAAATTCATACGGATTTAGTGCTTCCCTCCTGAATATAATAATGATAATAATGAAAATATATTACATATGATTTAGTCTGACCCTCGTCTTTTAATCTTAACTAATGTATTAACCGGTCTTACACACACACACTACATACAAACGTTTCCCGCTTCGTACACTACAAAGCCTGTATAATGAGGGGGATTGTAATATGCAGAGCATACGAATGAGAGAGAGAGAGAAAGAGAGAGAGAGAGAGAGAGAGAGAGAGAGAGAGAGAGAGAGAGAGAGAGAGAGAGAGAGAGAAGAGAGAGAAACATTACAAGATAAAGTCTCTGTATTAGTACCCTGAACGGTTAAAAACAAATTTAAGCAATATAGTTTATTTTCGTTCGGATATGACCTGACTTAACTAAGTGAAGACGTGTCTTGTGTGCTCTCTGTGAATCTGAACAAGATGTCCTCTCTTGAGCTACTCTACCAGCAGCTGAAGGAAGAACTGAGGGTAGCTAAGCTTGAGATACAGCGACTGACTGAGGAAAACAAGAGGATTCGTAGTAATCCTCCTGTTGAGAATCCTCAAGTCAAGAAAGGAACCTGGACAGTGGCCGGAATGCATGGGACAAAGTTAAGGATCAAGAGGACGGATGGAGAGGTAGAATCAACGAAAATCCAGAAAACTGTTGTAGAAACATCGAACCGATTCTCCGTGCTACCCGATGAATGTGAGTCGACTTCTGGGAGCATCACGACGAACGACACCAAGGAAGGTAAAAACATTGTTGTTGTTGGGGACAGCCAGGTTAGGTACATGGATAGGGCCTTCTGTTTGAAGGATAGGAGTAGGAGACAGAGGGTTTGCTTTCCTGGAGCTGGGATGGAGTCTATTGTTAGCCGTCTGGACGACATCATGAGAGGTAATGGGAGCAATCCTATTATCTGTCTCAGTGCTGGAGGCAACGATGTTGGCAGACGTAGGAGTGAGGACCTGACTAGCAGGTTTAGGTCAGCAATAGACATAATTAGGAAGAAGGGTGGGAACCCTGTCATATGTGGTATTTTGCCAAGGAGAGGAGTTGGAAATGAATGGCTGTCCAGGGCAATTGGTGTCAATTGCTGGCTGGACAAATACTGTGAGGAAAATGCAGTAACATTCATTGACAACTGGGACCTCTTCTATGGCAGAAATGACATGCATGCCAGGGATGGGGTTCACTTATCCAGGTCTGGAGTGGGGGCACTGGCAACTGCAGTGGAGGGAGCTGTTAGGGCTTTAAACTAGAAATAGTTAGTGGTATGGGTTTTTGGGGGAAAACAGTGAAGTCCCAGTGTAATAATATTATAAGTTCTAGGAGAACTAGTAAGAGGCAGAATAAGGTGGATACTGGAAAGCCAGTGGCACTAGATGACAAGGTCAGTAATAGGTATAGTGGAAAAACAGAAATGAGCAGGAAGGGTAAAGAGAAAGGAGGGTCTTTAAATGTATATTACACCAATTATCGTAGTGCTAGGAATCAGATGGACAAGTTGAGATTAGTTGTTAATGTGGGTAATATTGATGTTTTTGCAATAACTGAGACGTGGTTTAATATGAAAATTCGGGACATGCCTGCTGAATGTCACATCCAGGGTTTTAAATTGTTCCAAGTAGACAGAAGTATCGGGAAGGGGGGTGGGGTGGCACTCTATGTCCGTGATCATTTAAATTGTTGCATAAAAACATGCATAAAGTTTGAAATAATACATACAGAGTCTGTCTGGATAGAATTTTCAGAGGGGTGTGAAAAATTGATTTTAGGCGTGATATATCGTCCTCCAAACTTAGATAGGGAACAAGGGAGACTACTCTGGGAGGAAATAGTTAAGGCCACAAGGCACGATAACGTAGTAATTCTAGGGGACTTTAACTTTAGTCAGATTGATTGGATTTTATTGACAGGGAATGTAGAATCTGACTTTTTAGAAGTAGTTCAGGATTGTTTTTTGAAGCAGTTTGTGACAGAACCTACAAGGGGAAATAACCTACTTGACTTGGTTCTGGCAAACAAGGAATCCCTTGTTAATAATTTAGAAATTACAGAGAAACTCTGCACAAGCGACCACAAGTCAATTATTACCTTTAGCATTGAATGGATGTATGATAGTAGGGATAATTCAGTAACAGTCCCAGACTTTCGCTTAGCAGATTATAATGGGCTTAGAGAACACTTATCAACTGTGGACTGGGGTAACGAAAAGAGCTATCAATATGACAGCTTTCTTAACACTATACAGGCTGCCCAAAGAACATTTATCCTGTATAAATAAATTAGATCAAGTAGAAATGACCCAAAATGGATGAATAATAGGCTCAAATATCTTTTAGGGCAGAAGAAAGGAATTTATAGGCGCATAAATAGAGGTGAGGGTCATCTTATAAATCAGTATACTGACATTAAGAGGGACATTAAAAAGGGTATAAGAAAAGCTAAACGGAACTATGAAATTAAAGTTGCTAGGGATTCAAAAACTAATCCAAAAAGTTTTTTCCAGGTTTATAGAACAAAAGTTAGGGATAAGATAGGTCCCCTTAAAAATAACTCTGGGCATCTTACTGACAAGGAGAATGATATGTGCTCTATTTTTAATAATTATTTTCTCTCGGTTTTCACACAGGAAGACACAAATAATATCCCAGTAATTAATTTTTAGAGTGTCCCTGAAGAAGATAAATTATGTAATATCACAGTCACTAGTGAAATGGTTATGAAACAACTAGACCGACTGAAACAAAATAAATCGCCGGGTCCTGATGAGCTTTTTGCAAGGGTTCTTAAGGAATGCAAAATGGAACTCTGTGAACCAATATCTAACATTTTTAACTTATCTCTTCAAACAGGTGTAGAATAGAATACAGCATAGATTACGCAGCTCAATTCTGGTCTCCATATTACAGAATGGATATTAATTCGTTAGAAAACATTCAGCGTAGAATGACTAAATTCATACATAGCATTAGAAATCTTCCGTATGAAGAAAGATTGAAGAACCTAAAATTACATTCACTTGTAAGACGAAGAATTAGGGGAGACATGATCGAGGTATACAAATGGAAAATGGGTATTAACAAAGGGGATATAAATAAGGTCTTGAGAATATCTCACCAAGAGAGAACCCGCCTAGTAGGGTTATTGAAGCAAGAACCTTGGGTAGTTTCAAATTTAGGTTGGATAAATTCATGAGTGAGAGGGGTTGGATTTGAGTGGGAATTGCACATGAGTAAATAGAATTATCAAAGCTTATTTCTTGGGTATCATTGAAAATTGGGTTGAACAAATATTCTGTTAGTGGGATGGAATGTGAAGGACCTGCCTAGTATGGGCCAACAGGTCTGCTGCAGTGTTCCTCCTTTCTTATGTTCTTATGTTACCTCACTCTATGTATTGTTTGTAATGGCTTGATAAAGCTCCTGGAGAGCGAAACGTTGCCACAATAAAATGTCACATTAGTTGCACTTGTGTCCTTTTATCTAACAGACGGTAGTTAGGTGTGCCTCCTGAGCCGCTAGTTTACTGCGCACCAGCAGCTCATCCTGGGAGCGCTAGCGCAAAAAAAAAAATGATTACAAAGGTCACAATGGGTCTTTGTCAGAAGGAAAAATGTGGGTCATGAACGCGAACATGAGTGATAGGGACTTTAGGAAATACTTTTCAGTCTTTGGATGGCGAGTGGAATGCATTAGATGAAGAGGCGGTGGAGATAAATACGATTGAGGTTTCGAAACCAAATGACCAGATTCAGCTGTTTAATACATGTCAGCCATACTAACGTCCAGCCGCGCGACTTATGTTGATAGATATACGTGAAAAAATCTGACGATGTCAAGTGTGGGACAAAATATGCTCTTCAAAACTGTTCAAATATCGTGTTTAATACTGTTAAAGTTATTCATCTTCAGGGTGAATATCGTGAAAGATATCAACAGACGCTTCATCTAGCAGGGTTGAAGAACAATACATATTTGTTGCCAGCTAGACTTTCCACGAGACGGTCATACGTGACATCGCTTCCAAACTTCGTCCCTCTCTCATGATTTACATCATTACGTATTGAATACAATCTCTTCATGATAAATTCATCAGAAATGTCCTGACGCGAGGGTCGGGTCTTGTGCTGGTGTGGATTAATATTACATAATAATATTTATAAAAGTGTAAGTGTAACGAGGAGGGTCGATAGTCCGACATCCCAGACGGAAGTGTCGAGTGTCACGACTCGGGTACAGTGTAGTATGGCATAGCAGTTAGCTGGTGTTTTCATTACTGCGTTCTTGACGGTGCTCATCTTGCAACTCAACCAGTTCGTCTCCTCTCAGGGTCAACCTAGCCTCTGGGCCGCACCCCGAGCGCTGGGGTGATTTTGGGTCTGACTACCATTATCTACGTGAGGGGTAGCGGTCGTGTGTGTCACGACTATGCACTCTCCCTATACCGCAAGAGATTTCAAACCTACGACAGTAATGATGCATACCAGTACTTTATTACAGGCTTGAAAACAAGCCCACAGGAGAGACTATTCGCCATTTTAGGTCTCTTGTTTAGGGGAGGGAGAGGGGTCGTGAAGTATTCCGTAGCTAACATTAAAACACACTATTAGAATACATGATGGCATATGAACTCACACCAGATATGATGACCAATAAATGGAATGAACTGAAGTATCGACTAGATGTGTTAGGTGCCGCTAGAGGTGTTAGGTGCCGCTAGAGGTGTTAGGTGCCGCTGAAGCTGCTGATATAAGACAACCATGAATCTTTATTAAAGTTATCAGAACTATTAGTGCCGCTGCTTTTGACCATCATCTTATTATTTACAACTACTGTTGTACACTGTTAAAAAAATATATTTACATATACATTATTAATTACATAGACACAAATAACCCCTCTCTTCTATATACAGGTTATTTGTGTATTGTTCCAGTTACGGTATTGTGCCTTTTTTTGTTAATTACATAGATTCTACAGATACCTTTACTACTCTATACATTAATTGAAATTGATTTATTCACCATCGTATAGCATAAGGAGGCTTATAATTAAACAAACGTGTTTTAAGTGTTGTATAGGTCTGCCATCCATGTTTCCTGTCAAGTGAACAAATGAAGCCTCGGGCTGTTGAGAAGAATGGTAGTGTTATATGATGTCACTGTATCGGTATAGCTAGCTTAGCTAAGCTTTGCTCACATATAACACCCATGTTATTTTTTCTGGAATCCGCAGTCCGCTACGTTCTGGATAACAGTCTTGCACATGGATCTCAACAGTGGGGACAAATTGGTGCAGTCAAACTAGGGCTAAAAGGTTTTTGCCATGACTACGAACATTGACTTTTCGAGCCCAGCCATGAAGCATTGTTCTGGCTAATCGCCATTTGATAATACAACAAATAAGAGAAATAACCCTTTTGCCTGCAGTTACTTCAAGAGAAGTCAGAGCTGTGCGAAGCACTCAACAAGTCGGGTGTTGGGCCAACATTGCTCTCTGTGCTCCCAGCATACTGCAGGCACTACACACCAAGAGCTGTTGCTTTTCAGTTGGCCTGAGCCTCTGACAGCTTTACACAGGCTTCAGAACAGACAGCTCAGTTTACCTTGACCTGCTTTCTGGACGATACAAAATATTTTCTGAACCCAAATTGAAAACTATAGCAGCTAATAAATTGGTATTATTATTACAATTATAATTACTATTATTTACAATTATTATTGTGTGTGTGTGTGTAACCCTCACAATCCTGAGGCAGAGTGTTAATTTTGATTTTTTGTAAGCCCATATGTCAGTAATATTGATATTTTAAAAGTACCGGCTGGTATCGGCCTTTGATATATACCTTTGATATATACGTTTGATGAGTTTCGAGTCTCACTACTCTCAGAGACCGGCCATAGGCCAGGCTCGTCCGGTGCTTGCCTGGTCAACCAGGCTGTTGCTGCTGGAGGCCTGCTGCTCACACATCCATCACAGCCTGGTTGATCTGGCATTTGGTGAAGATTCCTCTTGAAGACTTCTACACCTGTTCCAGCCGTGTTTCTGATATCTTCTGGTAAGATGTTGAATAGTCTGGGGCCACGAATGTTGATACAATGTTCCCTTATTGTGCCCACAACACCCCTGCACTTCCTCCAATATCACTCACTCCGATACCGATACTTTGGCACATCCCTACCTGTGGCACTGTGGCACATGCAATACTTTAATGCACAGTTTCAAGATACATCTGTTTGAGCTAGAAATCAGTTAAGAGGAGGGACCAGGAACCATGAGTCGACCCTTTCAATCACTGTAAGGTGAGTACACACACACACACACACACACACACACACACACAGAAAATAAACTACGTATAAGTTTGTAAAAAAAAAAAAGAGTCGGAGATATATTAGAAAGATTTTCTTCACTGTGTATTATAGCAATGGAATGAGAGTCAAGAGCAGTTAGTGAGAGCTACGACCACTAGAGCTTTACTGTGCTCCTGCATCTGCAATACTCACAACCACCCGTACAGAGAGAGAGAAAAAGAGAGAAACTTGATATTTTCTTTCATCGTTCCTTTGACTGTGTCATCACCACAGACACCAGCATCAGCTCCACTCCCTCCCTTCCTTCCTCTCACACACTCGTACTCTCCCTCCCTCCCAGACCAGGGCCGGGAGAGTACCGGTAAATCAGGAAGAAGAACATCCTCCAAGAACTACTTCCTCTCTCCATTCTGTTCGCCCTTCCCTCAATCCCTCACCCTGTTCTTCCCATCATCCCTCCTTCCATTACAATCTGTCTTCTTTCCTTCCTCGTTCCCTTTCTTCTTCCTTTTGTCCATCCTTTCTCCTTTCCTTGCTCCCTTCGTCCTCTTTTTCTACCTCCCTTCTTTCCTCCCTCCGTCCTCCATCGCTCTTTCTTGCTTCCTTCCAATCTTCATCGTTTGCATCCTCTATCTCCATATTTGGTTAAATTCACAATTTATAAAGAAACCTCTACCTTTCTAGATTGTGCACATACAATTTGATAACATAAATATTTGTAAATTACTAATGTATATTTAGCACATTACTTATACACACTCAGTGGCCACTTAATTAGGTACAACCTTCAGTACTAGGTAAGACCCTCTCTTGACCCCAGAACGGCCTGAATTCTTCGTGGTATGGATTCAACAAGGAGCTGGAAACATTCTTTAAAGATTCTGGTCAATGTTGACGTGATAGCATCAGGCAGTTGCTGCAGGTTTATTGGCTGCACATTCAGGCTGCGAATCTTCATTTCCACCACATCCCAAAGTTTTACATCAAATTCTGACCCTACTATGTGCATGTAGCAGTAAAAATTACAGTTCGTCAGACCAGGCGATGTTTTTCCCAGTCTTCAACTGTCCAGATTTGTTGAGCCTGTGCCCACTGTAGCCTCAGTTTTCTTTTCTTAGCTGACAGGAGTGGAATCCGGTGTAGTCTTCTGCTGGTGACATATTATTGTGGCAACGTTGCCACAATAATATTTCACATTAGTTGTACTTGTGTCCTTTTACTTAACATATTGTCGGTAATTCTACCAAGATTAATACAACTAGGTAGGAATGTTTGTTGCTGGTAGATGAGGTGGCTTGAGTATCTCAGAAACTGCTGATCATCGAGTATTTTCACACATTACAATCTAGAGTTTACAGAGAATGATGTGAAAAATACGACACACCCAGTGAGCTGCAGCTCAGTATGTGAAAACGCCACTTCAAGGGTCGATGTGGTCTGTGTTCAGAGATGCTCTTCTGTATTCCACTGTCGCAACGATTGGTTATTTGAGCTAATGTTACCTTCCTGTTAGCTTGAACTAGCCTGGCCATTCTCCTTTGACCTCTCTCTTTAACAAAGCATTTTCGCCCACAGAACTGCCGCTCACTAGATGTTTTGTATTTGTCACAAAGTCAACGCTCGAGACTTATGCGTGAAAATACACGATGATCAGCAGTTTCTGATACTCAGACCTTCACATCTAACAACAAAAACATTCTACGTTCAAAGTCACTTAGATCACATTTCTTCCCCATTTTTGATGTTCGGTCTGAACAACAACTGATCCACTTGACTATGCCTGCATGCTTTTAGTCACTGAGATGCTGCCTCGTGATACAGTCTTCACAACGATATTCACTTACATCTACCAACATTTACAAACAAGTATACATAAGTTGTTCAAGAATGATATACAGTACCCACAAGATGAAAATCAGACACATGTACAACATCTGGGTATCTTTATTATAGACGTTTCGCCCTCCAGTGGCTTTATCAATACAAATTTTAGGACATAATTTGAAGGCAGTAGAACTCTTCACACCAACTCCAAGGCTGAGGCACTGATTACCTCATCTTTTGTATACAGTTCTACTGTCTTCAAATTATGTCCTAGAATTTGTATTGATAAAGCCACTGGATGGCGAAACGTCTATGTTAAAGACACCCAGATGTTGCATATGTGTCTAATTTTCATCAAATTTGCATAAGCTGAGGAAGACGCTATGAGCGCAGATTCATAGCGTTATGTCAGAGCCAGGATTCATGACGTGATCTCAGAACCAGGATTCATGACGTGATCTCAGAACCAGGATTCATGACGTGATCTCAGAACCAGGATTCATGACGTGATCTCAGAACCAGGATTCATGACGTGATCTCAGAACCAGGATTCATGACGTGATCTCAGAACCAGGATTCATGACGTGATCTCAGAACCAGGATTCATGACGTGATCTCAGAACCAGGATTCATGACGTGATCTCAGAACCAGGATTCATGACGTGATCTCAGAGCCAGGATTCATGACGTGATCTCAGAACCAGGATTCATGACGTGATCTCAGAACCAGGATTTATGACGTGATCTCGGAGACAAGACTCATGATGATGATGATCTCAGAGTCAGGGTTCATAGCATGTAGTTAAGCTTGTTATTACAAACAACTTCATGCACTTTGGTCACATCATTTCATTCTCACAATACGCCTAATAGTCGTCCAGATCCGAAAGTTTTTCATTTCGGCTTTCTTGCTGCCAGACGTATAGTGTCGAATATTTTTCAATGTGATGTTCAATGGTGACAGCTCAACTGTTCAGATACATATTATTATATTAATTGTGTATAATACCGTCAGGTTGATGAGCGAGGTACATGTGCAGCATTTGGGTAACTTTGTTGTTGAAACTTATCGCCTGCGCAGCGGGCTTCTTCAGTCGAATACACAGATATTTTTTATGCTGGAGAGAGTGGAAAGACTGAAGAGGTAATTTTGAGGTGTTAAGTCTCTCAGTCTTAGTAGGCAGACAGTCCTTTATCCTGACTATAGGTCAAGATACGACCCAAAGAAGTGTTACTTATGTCATATACATGTTACAAATGTGTCACTTCCTCCCTCAATTCTTGCTTCCTACCTTTTACTTCCTCTCTTGCTTCCTTGCTGCCTCCCCCTCCCTCTCTCTATCTCTCTCTTCTTATTCACTCCTTTCTCTCCTACATTTCTTCTTAACACTCTCTCTCCCTACCTACCTACCTATCTCCCTCTCCCTCTCTCCTCCCTCCCTCCCAATATACACTTACCCAACACGTTGTGGATACAAGGAAAAGTTGTGTTTTCTGCCGAGGTTTTTCCTCACAAGATGGTGTTGATCTAAGTGTTCCCACACAGAGCGGCCAGGTTCCCACACAGAGCGGCTAGGTTCCCACACAGAGCGGCCAGGTTCCCACACAATATTTCCAGAGTTTCTGGCGAAAATCAACGTTTTATTTTGGGAACGTTTTATGAAGAAATGCCTTAGAAAAAAAATTTAGCCACAAAAAAAAAGACGCTTTTTTTTCCAAGAAAGTTTTATCAATACGCTTTTTCAATTGACGTTTAACCATGAAACGTTTTATATAGAAATGTTTTAGAAAGAATTTTATGAAAAAAAAAACATTTTTTTTTCTTTCATCAAGAACCGTTTAATCTGTATATTTTTCATTGAACGTTTTAGTGGGCGAGCGTCTTATCATAAAAAGTTTAACTGATGAAGGTTTGTTAGGAAAAGTTTTACTGTTTTAACAGGGAGCTCTTCACTATGAACTGTTTACCTGTTGCTGGGAACATGAACGTTTAATCCTGAAATGTTTTTGAGTGGAATGTTTTTTTTTTCTATATCTGAAGCATTTCGGGCTTAGACGTCTCGGGCTAAAACATCATACTTCGACGTTTTGAACAAAAATGTTGTCACTAACTTTGTCACGCATTTGATAAACGTTTGTAAAATGTTTCACAATTGTTCAACGTTTCATAATAAAACGTCCCTCGTTATAATATTTCAGACCTCCAGGATTCGGAATAAAACGTCTCAAACTGAAATGTCTCAGATCAAAACGTCTCAGACTGACACGTCTTAGACAAACTTGACAGACTGAAACCTGACAGACTGAAACTTGTTGGACTGAAACGCCTCAGATGAAACATCTTAGATTAAAAAGTCTCAAGACTGAAACGTCTTAGATTAAAACTTGTCAGACTGACACTCCTCAGACTGACACTCCTCAGACTGACACTCCTCAGACTGACACACGATCATCAAGAAAGATAAGACTTATTTCTCACGTTTGCAGACTGCTGCAAACGTGAGAAATAAGTCTACACTATGCAGATAATAGTAAGGATATACCAACCAAACACAAGTAATAAGTCTGCACTATGTAGATAATACCAAGAATACACCAACCAAACAGAAGAGAAGAGAGTGCAGCTGGGTCATGACTTTCGTCTAAAGTCAAAAAATAGAAGAAAATCACCGGACTCAAGCAACGTGAAATTTACGCTGCTAGTTTCATAAATATATGAAAAATAGTGGAAGAAAATGTGTCTGCTGACACACACACACACACACACACACACACACACACACACACACACACACACACACACACAGATTATCAGGAGAAGAATGGTGGAACACCTAGAAAGGAATGAGCTTGTCAACGACGGCCAACACGGTTTCAGGGACGTGAAATCCTGTGTCACAAACCTTCTGGAGTTCTATGACAGGGTGACAGCAGTAAGACAAGAGAGAGAGGGGTGGGTAGATTGCATTTTCTTGGACTGTAAGAAGGAGTTTGACACAGTTCCACACAAGATATTAGTGCAAAAGCTGGAGGATCAGGCAGGGATAACAGGGAAGGCACTCCAATGGATCAGGGAATACCTGTCAGGAAGACAGCAGCGAGTCATGGTACGTGGGGAGGTGTCAGAGTGGGTTCCGGTGACGAGTGGGGTTCCACAGGGGTCAGTCCTAGGACCGGTGCTGTTTCTGGTATTTGTGAACGACATGACGGAAGGAATAGACTCCGAAGTGTCCCTGTTTGCAGATGATGGGAAGTTGATGAGAAGAATTCAATCGGACGAGGACCAGGCAGAACTACAAAGGGATCTGGACAGGCTGCAAGCCTGGTCCAGCAATTGACTCCTGGAATTCAACCCCACCAAGTGCAAAGTCATGAAGATTGGGGAAGGGCAAAGAAGACCGCAGACGGAGTACAGTCTAGGGGGCCAGAGACTACAAACCTCAATCAAGGAAAAAGATCTTGGGGTAAGTATAACACCAGGCACATCTCCTGAAGCGCACATCAACCAAATAACTGATGCAGCATATGGGCGCCTAGCAAACCTAAGAACAGCATTGCGACATCTTAATAAAGAATCGTTCAGGACCCTGTACACTGTGTACGTTAGGCCCATACTGGAGTATGCAGCACCAGTTTGGAACCAACACCTAGCCAAGCACGTAAAGAAACTAGAGGAAGTGCAAAGGTTTGCAACAAGACTAGTCCCGGAGCTAAGGGGTATGTCCTATGAGGAGAGGTTAAGGGAAATCGAACTGACGACACTGGATGACAGGAGAGATAGGGAGACATGATAACGACATAAAAATACTGAGAGGAATGACAAGGTTGACAGAGACAGAATGTTCTAGAGATGGACAAGCAACAAGGGGACACAGTTGGAAGTTGAAGACTCAGATGAATCACAGGATGTTAGGAAGTATTTCTTCAGTCACAGAGTGGTCGGAAGTGGAATAGTTTGGTAGTGAAGCAGGTTCCATTCATAGCTTTAGAAGAGGTATGATAGCTTATGGCGCAGGGAGAGTGACCCAGTAGCGGCAGTGAAGAGGCAGGGCCAGGAGCTATGACTCGACCCTGCAACCACAACTAGGTGAGTATAACAGGTGAGTACACACACACTAATGCCTCAGTGAAGGAAACATATCATTGATGACTTAAGAGAATTGAATAATGTTAACATGAATACCCTGCCTATGTATTTCCCTCTCCAACTCACGTTCTCTCTTCTCCCTAACTCTCAAACTTCCATTCTCCTTCTTATCCCCCTTCCTCTCTCTCCTCCTCAATCTCCCTAGTCCCATCCAACCCCCACGTTCTCTCTTCTCTCTCAATCCTCCCCTTCCATCTCCACTCCTCTCACTTCTCTCTCTCTCTCTCTCCTCTCTCTTCCTCCTCAATCTCTCTCTGTCTTTCTCAATCTCCTGTTTTCAACCCTCCACGTTCTCTCTCTCTCTCTCCCTCCCTCAATCACTCTTCTCTTTCCATCTCCAACCCTCCTCCACATTCTCTCTCTCTCTCTCTCTCCCTCCCTCAATCCCTCCTGTCTTTCCCTCTCCAACCATCCACGTTCTCTCTCTCTCCCTCCCTCAATCACTCTTCTCTTTCCATCTCCAACCCTCCTCCACATTCTCTCTCTCTCTCTCTCCTCCTCAATCCCTCCTGTCTTTCCATCTCCAACCCTCCACGTTCTCTCTCTCTCTCTCTCTCTCCTCCCTCAATCCCTCCTGTCTTTCCCTCTCCAGCTTTCCATCATATTCTCTCCCTCTCTCAGTGCTGGTGGAGCACTGAGGCTCATCACTGTGAAGCCTCACTCAACCCTCCCAGTGCTGGTGGAGCACTGAGGGTCACTGTGAAGCTCACTCAACAATCCCAGTACTGGTGAGCACTGAGGGTCATCCTGTGAAGCCTCACTCAACCTCCCAGTGCTGGTGGGCACTGAGGGTCTCACTTGAAGCTCTCACTCAACAATCCTGTGCTGGTGAGCACTGAGGGTCATCCTGTGAAGCTCACTCACAATCCCAGTACTGGTGGAGCACTGAGGCTCATCACGTGACCTCACTCAACAATCCAGTACTGGTGGAGCACTAAGGCTCATCACTGAAGCCTCACTCAACAATCCCAGTGCTGGTGGAGCACTGAGGCTCATCACTGTAAGCCTCACTCAACAATCCCAGTGCTGGTGGAGCACTGAGGTCATCTGTGAAGCCTCACTCAACCCTCCAGGCTGGTGAGCACTGAGGCTCATCACTGTGAAGCCTCACTCACAATCCCAGTACTGGTGGAGCACTGAGGGTCATCACTGTAGCCTCACTACCCTCCAGTGCTGTGGAGCACTGAGGGTCATCATGTAACTCCTCCCTCCCAGTGCTGGTGGAGCACTGAGGGTCATCACTGTGAAGCCTCACTCAATCCCAGTGCTGGTGGAGCACTGAGGGTCATCACTGTGAAGCCTCACTCAACAATCCCAGTACTGGTGGAGCACTGAGGCTCATCACTGTGAAGCCTCACTCAACAATCCCAGTACTGGTGGAGCACTAAGGCTCATCACTGTGAAGCCTCACTCAACAATCCCAGTGCTGGTGGAGCACTGAGGCTCATCACTGTGAAGCCTCACTCAACAATCCCAGTGCTGGTGGAGCACTGAGGGTCATCACTGTGAAGCCTCACTCAACCCGTCACAGTGCTGGTGGAGCACTGAGGCTCATCACTGTGAAGCCTCACTCAACAATCCCAGTGCTGGTGGAGCACTGAGGGTCATCACTGTGAAGCCTCACTCAACAATCCCAGTACTGGTGGAGCACTGAGGGTCATCACTGTGAAGCCTTACTCAACCCGTCACAGTACTGGTGGAGCACTGAGGCTCATCACTGTGAAGCCTCACTCAACCCGTCACAGTACTGGTGGAGCACTGAGGCTCATCACTGTGAAGCCTCACTCAACAATCCCAGTGCTGGTGGAGCACTGAGGGTCATCACTGTGAAGCCTCACTCAACCCGTCACAGTGTTAGTGGAGCACTGAGGCTCATCACTGTGAAGCCTCACTCAACCCTCTCAGTGCTGGTGGAGCACTGAGGCTCATCACTGTGAAGCCTCACTCAACCCTCCCAGTGCTGGTGGAGCACTGAGGCTCATCACTGCGAAGCCTCACTCAACCCTCCCAGTGCTGGTGGAGCACTGAGGCTCATCACTGCGAAGCCTCACTCAACCCTCTCAGTGCTGGTGGAGCACTGAGGCTCATCACTGCGAAGCCTCACTCAACCCTCTCAGTACTGGTGGAGCAATGAGGGTCATCACTGTGAAGCCTCACTCAACCCTCTCAGTGCTGGTGGAGCACTGAGGCTCATCACTGTGAAGCCTCACTCAACCCTCTCAGTGCTGGTGGAGCACTGAGGCTCATCACTGTGAAGCCTCACTCAACCCCAGTGCTGGTGGAGCACTGAGGCTCATACTGTGAAGCCTCACTCAACCCGTCACATGGTGGAGCACTGAGGCTCATCACTGTGAAGCCTCACTCAACCCGTCACAGTACTGGTGGAGCACTGAGGCTCATCACTGTGAAGCCTCACTCAACCCGTCACAGTACTGGTGGAGCACTGAGGCTCATCACTGTGAAGCCTCACTCAACAATCCCAGTGCTGGTGGAGCACTGAGGCTCATCACTGTGAAGCCTCACTCAACCCTCTCAGTGCTGGTGGAGCACTGAGGCTCATCACTGTGAAGCCTCACTCAACCCTCTCAGTGCTGGTGGAGCACTGAGGCTCATTACTGTGAAGCCTCACTCAACCCGTCACAGTGCTTGTGGAGCACTGAGGCTCATCACTGTGAAGCCTCACTCAACCCTCTCAGTGCTGGTGGAGCACTGGGAGGCTCATCACTGTCGGAAGCTCTCATCTAACCCTCTCAGTGCTGGTGGAGCACTGAGGCTCATCACTGTGAAGCCTCACTCAACCCTCTCAGTGCTGGTGGAGCACTGAGGCTCATCACTGTGAAGCCTCACTCAACCCTCTCAGTGCTGGTGGAGCACTGAGGCTCATCACTGTGAAGCCTCACTCAACCCTCTCAGTGCTGGTGGAGCACTGAGGCTCATCACTGTGAAGCCTCACTCAACCCTCTCAGTGCTGGTGGAGCACTGAGGCTCATCACTGTGAAGCCTCACTCAACCCTCTCAGTGCTGGTGGAGCACTGAGGGTTATCACTGTGAAGCCTCACTCAACCCTCTCAGTGCTGGTGGAGCACTGAGGGTTATCACTGCGAAGCCTCACTCAACCCTCTCAGTGCTGGTGGAGCACTGAGGCTCATCACTGTGAAGCCTCCCTCAACCTGTTGATCACCTTTCAAGAAAACTCTAAAAGGGTGATTAAGGTGACCTGTCAGTGTATAAAAACAGTGACATACACCACTAGTAGTACTAAATATTACGTAAACTCGTATTTAATTTATTTATAGACTAAAATATGGCTCACAAGACTATTTCCCAGATTTTTCGAAGATTTTCAAAATTTTGGTACCGTCGTATTCATCGCTTCTTTCTTGTGTGACTGTTTTGTACCATCTTCCTCATCTTCCGGTTTACTGCCTTACATCTCTCTTCGTTGTGTCTATTCTTTTTTTTTTCCTTGCTCCCTCTTTCATTTTCTCCCTCCATCACCTTCTGCTTCCTATTTAACTCTTTAACTAGGGTTTCTCTGTCACTTCTTCGTTCCTCCCTCCTTTATTCCTTACCAACAGTCATTTCTTCCCTCTCTCTCTGTCTCTCATCTCTTTCTCTCATAATGTTCCACAACTGCTTGCTCACAATTTCGAAACACTGGAGCAGTTCGTAGTAAAAAAAAGTCCTTAATTTTTTTTAAAAACATAAATTCTCATCGTGTCCTTGTATAGACGGTCTCCTGTTTGCTTGCTTCTTGTGTCTTAAGAACCTGATGCTTGCTTACAGAGTATTATTAAAGGGAGAGGTGTTTTTAGTGATGTGTGTGTGTGTGTACTCACCTAATTGTGGTTGCAGGGGTTGAGACTCAGCTCCTGGCCCCGCCTCTTCGCTGTCCGCTACTGGGTCTCTGCTCTCCCTGCTCCATGAGCTTTATCATACCTTGTCTTAAAACTATGTATATTTCCTGCCTCCACTATATCTTTCTCTAGACTATTCCACTTCCTGACTACTCTGTGGCTGAAGAAATGCTTCCTAACATCCCTTTGACTCATCTGAGTCTTCAGCTTCCAGTTGTGTCCCCTTGTTTCTGTGTTCCCTCTCTGGAACATCCTGTCACTGTCCACTGTGTGTGTGTATGTGTGTGTATGTGTATGTGTATGTGTGTGTGTGTGTGTGTGTGTGTGTGTGTTTGTGTGTGTGTGTGTGTGTGTGTGTGTGACTACTTGTTTGCTACTGAAAGAGTCGATCATTGTGCAGTCTCGTCTTCATAATGGCTGCAAATTTTCAACGCCAATGTGCTGTATCTAGAGAAGTACTGGCGTGTACAGGTGCCTTCTAGTTAATGTTATATAAACAAATCCCAGTTTTGTTTTGCATGAGATTATTTAGAGAAGTGACTACTACTAATCGGCTTAAAACTTTCGCCACTGATGCTTCTTCCTTAGGAGGAGTTACAATTATTACTGGAATGTGTAGCTGCTGATTTGCCAATTTTAATCTTAATATAATGTAATGTTTATCACATTTTTAATAGAAACTGCTGATAATTTACGAATTTCACGACTATTTTCTGATTACCACTAAAATTAACATATTTTGACAAAATGTCCATTATTTTAGAGCCAGAATACGAACTATGGCTTGCCGAAAATGCTTCAATCATCAATGGCTAAAGCAAATTACGGGAATGATTGTACCCTCAATGGCCCTTGAAAGGCCTTCAAAGTGACGATCTCTAGCTCCTGGACTTCTTGGGAGGGTTGAGCTATAGCTTCTAGGCCTCTTTCACCAGCCTCTTGAGGTTTAGGAAGTTCAGCAATCATGCCTCTGTTGTGGGTTGAGGTACATGGGGGAGGGATTATTGTCAAAAGTCTAATACTTGTGTAGTATATATTGTGATAACCCCATTTTATACGCAGGTTCCCTGGCCAAGACATTTGTACTCCGCACATAGGCCACCCCTCAGAGCTCCCTCTCTCTCTCACTCTCGATTAAACCTAGGGTTAGGTTAGGTAAGCTTCGTCAGGAAACAGGACAAGTGTTTCCTGACGCGGGTCTTAGTCAGATAATCATGACCCGCCGTTGGAGCTTCTGGTCATCTGACCGAGGCCTTAGGGGACAGCCAGACGGATAGGCCAGGCTCCGCCACGAATTCCAACACATCCCTACGGCTGGGATAAAAGTAATCGTAGATATTAAGCTAAATTACTCTATATCTAACTCTAACTTAACGTATGTCGTGGTCGCGGCAGTCCTTCACTTCCTTTCATCCAAACAATAATACTAGCGTTGTATTTCTTGCTACCATCACTTCTAACCACCAACTCAACACTATGGGATACCGGGGGATACCTTCCTCGAATTGCACAGCGACTGAAATAGACCTAGTTTATAAACATTGCAGCAGGAGGTAGAGTACACGCTCACCCCCTCCACCTGCGACCACTGACACTCCTCAACCACTCTGTATGTAAAGAAATGTTCTCTGCAGTTTATTGTGCCTATGGTTCTTTCTTGTGAAGACGAGACAGTCACAACCCGTGGATGGAACAATATACAAATATCTCGCACTTAGGAAATTTATGACGACGTTTCGGTCCGTCCTGGACCACTGTCAAGCCCCTGTTGACAATGGGCCAGGACGGATCGAAACGTGCCAGTTATTTGTATGTTCTTTCTCGTGTAAAGATTATATCCTCAAGTGACGCAAGATGCAAACTTTTACTGTGAAAATGTTTCGCTCTACAAAAATCTTAATCAAATGTAAATTGATAAAGCTCCACACAGAACGAAATGTTCTGAAACTTCAGTATTTTCTTCAGTTATCGTAAGTAGTAATCTCTCTGAATCCTGTGTGTGTCCTCTTGTACTCACTAATGCTATTTTCACAGGTGACGAGCATCTCTCATCTCTTTTAATAATAATAAAGCATAATACTGTCTCCTGTCTTTCTCATACCTTTATTTTTTTAATTCTGGAATCTAATTTGACACATGTTTACATCTAGTTTGATACATGATTACAACTAGTTTGATACATGTTTACAACTAGTTTGATACATGTTTACAACTAGTTTGATACATGTTTACAACTAGTTTGATACATGTTTACAACTAGTTTGATACATGTTTACAACTAGTTTGATACATGTTTACAACTAGTTTGATACATGTTTACAACTAGTTTGATACATGTTTACAACTAGTTTGATACATGTTTACAACTAGTTTGATACATGTTTACAACTACTTTGACACATGTTTACATCTAGTTTGATACATGTTTATAACTAGTTTTGATACATGTTTACAACTAGTTTAATACATGTTTACAACTAGTTTAATACATATTTACTAGTTTAATACATGCTTACAACTAGTTTGATACATGTTAACAACTAGTTTGATACATGTTAACAACTAGTTTGATACATGTTAACAACTAGTTTGATACATGTTAACAACTAGTTTGATACATGTTAACAACTAGTTTGATACATGTTTACAACTAGCTTGATACATGTTTACAACTAGTTTGATACATGTTTTCTAACTCTGCTATTTTGTTTGTCTTTCATTAAATGTTAGCTGCATAGTGTATGCGCCACCTATATACTTTGTACAATACCTGCATACTGTGTATAATAATAATAATAATAATAATAATAATAATAATAATAATAATAATAATAATAATCATTATTTCTACAAGTACATGTACAAAGTATACAGGTCTAGCTGACATCATTGACATACTACTATATAGCAAGCCGCTTGTTATGTAGAGCATTTCGGGCAAATTAAGTCAATTTTGTCCCCAGGATGCGACCTACACCAGTCGACTAACACCCAGATAGTGTCACCCAGGATAACAGGGCACATATGGAGGTCATTCATCCCCCATGTCACCCATATCGACAATCTAATGAATGTGACATCACCTCCACCTGCTACACCTTGCTTCTGCTTTAGTATATGAGGTCTGGTCACATACCTATAATTTAGACTGGAATAATTGACCACCTCCTATAAAGACTGAGGGACTGACCACCTGCTACCAAAACTGAGGGACTGACCACCTGCTACTAAAACTGAGGGACTGATCACCTTAAAAATGATTTCTACTGTCTTCGGTGTTACACTAGCCTGTATTCGACTGAAGCGACTAAATACCAACCTCGAACCTTCAAGACTTAACGAGCATTTCTGCAATCGACATGAGGGTACAAATCCTGAACACGACTTCAGCAGCATAAAAATCAAGAGAGAACGATTTGA
The DNA here is from genome assembly GCA_009830355.1 of Cherax destructor. Lineage (NCBI taxonomy): Eukaryota > Metazoa > Arthropoda > Malacostraca > Decapoda > Parastacidae > Cherax > Cherax destructor. The sequence continues at coordinate 262,445 of WNWK01000297.1, read as the reverse complement.
TGGTTGGGGACCGTGTCAGCACGAGGATTTGTGCCGACTGAGAATGCTGCATATTGAATTCAAAGTGCATTTTTGTGTGCCAGGAGAAAGCTGTCAGGCAGAGTCACTGAAGAACTGGCGAACACCTCGTACACAAACACACTGGATGATGTATTAATATTGGTAGAATTACCTGGAGAGCGAAACGTTGCCACGGTAAAATGTCACATTAGTTGCACTTGTGTCCTTTTACTTAACACTGGTTGATGTCAAATGACACCATCCGGTCTAGTATTAATAACATGAGCCAATATATCCTGCAGCAGGTGATCACGAACGTCACAGGTAGCTCTGTCAAAATGAATCTTCAGACAGATGAGTCAAGCGACGTTAGTTCTTACAGTCATTTGTTTTGATCTGTGCTGTACATGAAGGAGAAAGAAGTGATGGAAGAATTTTTGTTTGATGAACTCCCTGAAAACAAAGGTAAAAGCAGTCGACGTGTTCGAACACGTGAAAAATCATTAGTAGGAACTGATTCAGTTTTTCTTAGGTTATTTTCACCACGATGAGGTTTCTGTGACTCAGTGAGGAGTTCTGAACTCATTTATTTTAAAACTAAAAAGAGTGTCGTGTTAAACTGAAGGCTAATGAAGGAATCTGAATCAATGGAGGTAGAAAACTCCTGGTGTCAGCACTTCAGAACGTTCCCAAAGTCAGCAGAAAGTGCTCTGGAGGTTCTCGTGTCATTTACCACACCACTCTATTTCTGTGACATACCTTTTTCAAACACTTCTGCATATAAAAATGAAAGAAACCAAAAGAAATTAAAATTTTAGGTTATTTTTGGCGGGAGTCGGAATTTTTTTTTGGTCAAAACAGTTAGGAAGCACTGCCCAAGAGGGCCCCTTCCACCTGTGATGATGTCTTCAATTGCTGCAACTCTCCTCTGGCTCCAGTATACAAGTCTCCCTCCTAATGTATCTGCTTTAGTTTTATCAAGACTACAGGACTGAATACCTTCTATTAAGGTTGAGGGAACGATTGACTCAAAACCACCTCTCCAGTTGTCCCACTGTCTACAATATTTATTCTTTGTATTGGAATGAAAAAAGTCACTGGTTGGAAAAACGTCTGCATCAATAAAGAAAACCAGATGTTACACATGTGTGTAATTCGCCAACTTTTCGGTATAGCATACTAGTAATATAATGATAATCTCCCGTTCCCTGAAACTAAAGTGACTGCCTTGTATTTCCCCTGGCTCTGTATGACCCTTGTATTCCCCCGGCTCTGTGTGACTCTTGTATTCCCCCTGGCTCTGTATGACCCTTGTATTCCCCCGGCTCGGTGTGACCCTCGTATTCCCCCGGCTCTGTGTGACCCTCGTATTCCCCCGGCTCTGTGTGACCCTTGTATTCCCCCGGCTCTGTGTGACCCTCGTATTCCCCCGGCTCTGTGTGACTCTTGTATTCCCCCGGCTCTGTGTGACCCTTGTATTCCCCCGGCTCTGTGTGACCCTTGTATTCCCCCGGCTGTGTGACCCTTGTATTCCCCCGGGTCTGTGTGACCCTTGTATTCCCCCGGTTGTGTGACCCTTGTGGGCTTAACACTTTCTCCGGCTTATAATAACATGCTACAACACGCTTATTACCTCCTCCATCACCTACCAGGGAGCGCTGGCCAGACATATTAATGTGTATGTAGTTGAAGGACGTCTGGTGGCCAGGGTACACACATACAACCCATTTTCTATGTGTCAGCTACGCAAAATGGATGAGGCATCGGGGAATCGTGCCTGAGATGGAAATACTCTCTCTGTCTCTCTCTTTCCCTCTCAAGGCTTCTTCAGCTTTATATGTCCTTGCGGATAGAGCAGCGTGCTGAACAAAAGACACGTAGTACGTATATATAATGTTGAAAATGGTATAAAATACCGATAAGTTGATGATTAAGACACATGTGCAACAATTGTGTATCTTCAAATACAATGTCTTCGTGATCATCCACCTCACCTTCGACAGTATTTAAGACTTCACTCTCATGCTTCACAATAAAGATATCTAAATGATACACATGTCTTACACTCAGCTCATTCAGCTCAACAGAGAGCGGAAACGTTATTACCGTATAAGTTTGTTTTGTAGCTGTGTGTGAGGGAGGTGCGTTGGTGTTGTGACAACCGCTGCCTCTCACACCAGCCCATAGTTACCAACCTCACGGTAATTACTTCTCAAACTATTTAGCATCTCCTCGGCGACCAGCCGAGGATATGCTCTGGAAAGTTAGAACCAGTTTGATAACTAAAGACCAGTCAGTATTTCCGGCTGACTGTTGCAATGTAAGGTGACAATGAGTTACGATGCACAGTGGCACTCATACGGCACTCTGCTGTGAGTGGCACTCATACGGCACTCTACTGTGAGTGACACGAACGAAATAAAGCACTGTCCTTCATGCAGAGCGAGGCATCCCTTTGAGAAGTATCCCATCACAAATATATATTTCTCTTGCTCAGTGATAACTCATATGAGGACAGAAACTCAGTAGATTGATTGATTTGTATATTTCGACCCCCTTTTGGGATCCTCTTCAGAAGAGGATCCCAGTAGAAGAGCAACATAAATGACATCTCAGAGACTATGTCTCAAATACTTTATCCAGTGAGAGAGAGAGAGAGAGAGAGAGAGAGAGAGAGAGAGAGAGAGAGAGAGAGAGAGAGAGAGAGAGAGAGATTTGAAAATTGTTAATACATTTTCTCCCCAGCTTTTATTTCTCTATCTCCCTTGTCGTTCTCCCTCCATTTTCTTGTATCCTTATGTTTATTCCTCCCTTCTGTCACTGTTCCTTTTCATTTTACTGCTCCTCCCTCCGTTTCTCTCTCTTTCGCTCCCTCCTCCACTTCCAGCCTCCCTCTCTCCTTCAATTCCTTCCCTACCTCTCTCCCTCTTTCCCTTCCTTCCTTCCTATCTCCATCTCTCTCTCGCTCCCTCCCTCCCACCATCCCTCTCTCTCGCTCCCTTCCTCACTTCCACCATCCCTCTCTCCCTTCCTTCCTCCCCCCCTCCCTTCCTTCCCCCTACCAGAGGTCACACAAATAATGAGCAACATTACCAGCTTGGTGGCCCTGACATCATGTAATTACCTCATTAATCCATTAATTCTTCAAGGTGCGTGTGTGTGTATGTGTGTGTATATGTGTGTGTGTGTATGTGTGTGTATGTGTGTGTATATGTGTGTATATGTGTGTATGTGTGTGTATATGTGTGTGTATGTGTGTGTATGTGTGTGTGTATGTGTGTATATGTGTGTGTATGTGTGTGTGTGTGTATGTGTGTGTGTGTGTACTTACCTAGTTGTGGTTGCAGGGGTCGAATCACAGCTCCTGGCCCCGCCTCTTCACTGGCCACTACTAGGTCACTCTTCCTGCTCCATGAGCTTTATCATACTTCTTCGTAAAGCTATGTAAGGATCCTGCCTCCATTACATCACTTCCCCAGACTATTGCACTTCCTGACCACTCTGTGACTGAAGAACTACTTCCTAACATCCCTGTGATTCATTTGAGTTTTCAGCTTCCAACTGTGACCCCTTGTTGCCCTTGTTTCTGTGTCCCATCTCTGGAACATCCTGTCTCTGTCCACCTTGTCGATTTCTCTCAGTATTTTATATGTCGTTATCATATTCCCCTATCTCTCCTGTCCTCCAGTGTCGTCAGGTCGATTTCCCCTAACCTCTCCTCGCAGAACATGCCCCTTAGTTCTGGGACTAGTTTTGTTTCCAACCTTTGAACTTTCTCTATTTTTTTTGACGTGCTTGACAGGTGTGGGTTCTAAACTTGTGCTGCATACTCCAATAGTGGCCTGACGTAGACGGTGTACAGAGTCTTGAACGATTTCTTTCTGAGGTATCGAAAGGCTATTCTCAGGTTTGCCAGGCGCCCATATGCTGCAGAAGTTTTCTGGTTGAAATGCGTCTCAGGAGATGTGCTCGGTATTATACTCACCCCAAGATCCTTTTCCTTGAGTGAGGTTTGCAGTCTTTGGCCCCCTATCTTGTACTCTGTCTGTGGTCTTCTTTGTCCTTCCCCGATCTTCACGACTTTGCATTAAATTCCGGGAGCCAGTTGCTGGACCAGACTTGCAACCTGTCCAGGTCCCTTTTTTGTCCTGTCTGATCCTCATCCGATTTAATTCTCCTCATTAACTTCATATCTTCTGCAAACTGAGCCACTTCTGAGTCTATCTCTTCCGGCATGTCATTCACATATACCAGAAACAGCACCGGTCCTAGGACTGAACCTTGTGGAACCCCGCTCGTCACAGGCGCCCACTCTGACACCTCGTCACGTACCATGACTCGCTCTCTTCTCTTCGTAGCTCATACGACTTATCTCTGGAATTAGTCTCTTTGCATACTTCTGCATTTTCTCCAGTTTCTTAACATGTTTCGTTAGGTGTTGGTTTCATAATGGTGCTCCGTACTCCAAGATGGGCCTTACATATGCTTTATAAAACATTCAGGATGACACTTTGTGGAGATTCCTGAAGACCTTTCTTGAATTTGCCAGGCGAGCATTAACTTCAGAGGTTATTCGGTTGATGTGAGCCTCTGGCGATATGGAAGGCACTATGGTTACTCCCGGATCCTCCTCTTTTAATGAGGTCTGCAGTTCTATCCCCCGAGTTTATACTCTGTCAGGTCTTCTGGCCCCTTTCCCAATTTTCATATCTTTGCATTTGCTGGGGCTGAATTCAAGCAACCATTTATCTGACGAACCCTGAAGTTTGTCCAGATCCGTTGGCAACCTTTCCCCGTCCTCATCTCTTGGTATTCTTCTCATGAGTTTTACATCAACATAGAAGAATGCATATGACTCAAGTCCCCCTGTTGTGTAGTTCACAGGAAACAGAAATAGCACTGGTTCTAATACTAATCCTTGAGGTTACACTGCTTGTTATTCTTTCCCATTTTGACATCTTTAATCCGGTCAAACACTCTTTGCTTCCTTTCCCTAAGGTGCTCCTTGATCCACCAGAGTACATTCCCAGTTATTCCTGCCTGTTTCCCAAGTTTTAATCCCAGTCTCATGTGGGATACAGTATCAAATGCCTTCTTGCAGTCTAAGAAAATGCAATCCACCCAACCCTCTCTCTCTCTCCCTCCTGTATTATTTCCGTTGCTTTGTCGTAGAATTCCAAAGGTTGATAAAAACTTGTTATCTCTGAATCAATTCTTGTTATTGTTTATAAAACGACTTCTCTCCAAGTGCTCTACCACTCTCGTATCATCTTCATTACCTTGTATGACATACATGTCAGTGAAGCTGGTCTTTAGTTCAATGCCTCTTGTGTGTGTGTGTGTGTGTACCTTGCTAATTGTGCTCATTTGTGATTGCAGGGGTTTAGTCTTAGCTAATGGCCCCGCATCTCCACCGGCCGCTAATTATGTATAGATTATGTATAGATACCACCTCTACCAAACACTGTCAAGGTCGTTCCACTTACTGACAACTCTAAGGCTAAAAAAATATTTCCTAACATCCCTGTAACACCTCTGTATTTTTAACTTCTAGTTGTGCCCCCGTGTACTTGAGTCCCGCCTCTCGGACTCCCTGTCCACCTTGTCAATTCCTCTCAGTATTTTGTGCATCAAAATCATGTCATCTCTGGTCTTTCATTCCTCTAATGTCGTCAGATTTAGTTCCTTAAGCTTCTCCTCACAGTTCATACCCCTCACGTCTGGAACTAGCTTAGTTGCAAACTTTTAAGTTTTTCCAGCTACTTTACATGCTTTATCAGACGTGGGTTCCATACTGGCGCTGCATCCTCCAAGATGGGCCTGACATATGCCAGTCACATGGTAGTGAATGCCTCCTTGTGCTTCCTGAAAGCATCTTTTAAATTTTGCAGTCACGCGTTTACTGCAGCGGTTATTCTGCTGATGTCTGCCTCAGGGCAACCACACGGGACACTATTAACCCCGAGGTCCTTCTCTTTCATAACATCGCATTTGCTTGGATTCAATTCCAATAGCCACTTGTCAGATCAATCCTGCAGCTTGTCCAGATCCATTTGTAGCTTTTCCTGGTCTGCTACTGTTTGTATTCTTATTAGTTTCACATTTGCGAACACACACACACGTGTGTGTGTGTGTGTGTGTACTCACCTAGTTGTGGTTGCAGGGGTCGATTCATAGCTCCTGGCCCCCGTGTGTGTGTGTGTGTGTGTGTGCGCGTGCGTATGTGTGTATGTAGGTGCGTGTGTATGCGTGCGTGTTTGTTTGCCTAACATGCTTAAAACTCCTGAAACATCCCCATACACATCTTCAATACCTCCCAAACATCTGCAACACATCCCCAACACTCCTCCAACACTTTCAACACATTATCCAACACCTGAGACATCTCCAACACTCCTCCAGCACTGCAATAAACTCCCCACTCTAGCTATTAAGGCCAGAGCGACCATATTACCTCTGAGATGCGCTGCTGGAACTGTACGTTGGCAACAATTATTACTACTGTCGTGTTGTGCTAGCTGAAAGTGCCCCCCCCCCCTCAACCATCTCTACAATAAACTACCTCCTCCTTGTAGATCTACTTTCCGCGTTATGACAAGAGATCAAAGGTTCTAAAACTATTTTGACGGCGTCCCCTTAATTATTCAATATCTGACCCAGCGCCCCCTCCCTCTCATGTTAAAGTATTTTGAATATTATAAGGAATTTTAAATACAATATATTTGAAAATGAAAGGGTCTTCCACGTGCATTTTATGCAGAAAATATCTGAGGTTTAGGTTGAAATAATGAAAAAAAAAAGATTTATTTTTTATAAAACACAATACAGAACTATGAGAATAAAAAGATATCACGAAAATGCCCATCAAGAAAGATGATGAAATTGGCTCATTTTACATGAAAGTTTTTGTTTATGTTTTTGTTATGTCTGGATGAGGAAGCATCGACGATACCTCTTGACCCCAAGTTTTTTTTTCACCTCAACCAGAATTGAAAATCCTTTCTTCACAGACACCTCGATGAAATGGGAATAAAGACGTGAAGAACTCCATGGCTCACACTCTTGCTCACTGCCAGATACCTCAGCTAAATTTTTTTCAAATGGAAGGTTCCTAAATACACAACCCACACATTGCAGAAATAAACTTATGAAGACATTTCGGTCCGACTTGGACCATAAACTAGTCAGCGAAACGTCGTCATAAGGTCCACTCTATGTGCGGGTTATTTGTGTATTGTTCCAGACACGGTATTGTGGTCCAGCATATTGTAATATGAAAGCCACTGCTGGTTAGTGTGACAACAGTATATCGGGTTCTGTTAGTAAGAAGCAGTAGTATCTCATGTTCTGTTAGTGTAAACAGTAGTATCTCGTGTTGTGTTAGTGTAAACAGTAGTATCTCATGTTCTGTTAGTGTAAACAATAGTATCTCGTGTTCTGTTAGCGTCAAACAACAGTACGTCGTGTTTTGTTTCTATATAACGGCACAACTACACAAACAATCGGGTGTCAGTGTACTATGATTTATGTAGTTTACAATGTTGATCATGGAGTTCAGCTATTCCTTGAGTTGCAAAGGTTGCAAAAGTCTAGTGGTCTGCCATGCAGTGTGTTGACACAACTTCGGAACCACGCTCACTAACCTTGGTGGTGAAATATACCTACTAGAATCTAATGGTTATAATCATAACCATAATTTTTAAAGGGGTGGACTGGTAAGCCAGTGGAAGGCCTCGGTCAGATGACCCAAAGCTCCAGCTGCGGGTCAGACCTTACCTAAAACCTTACCTGAGAAACCTTACCTAACCTAACCCAACCCTGGTTGTGAAACGAGACTGTGATGTTAGCTTGGCCGGAGTTTCATCAATACAAAATACATTTAAACTTTTATCGATAGCATACGATAGCAGTGAAAACATTATCAGGATTTACATTAGTCCCCAATGGCGACAAAACGGCGAGTATCGTAACACAAGTGGTAAACAATACCGACTAGTTCTGCATAAAACACTAGACCATCACCTGGGTATCTTCCTTCTGAACAAGTTCCTCCAACGTATCGCCATCTGAGGCCCATATAGGTGAATATCTTCCTGCCCGGACTCATCTAGATTTAAGTCTTGAGTAGCTGGGTTGAGGGACTGATTACCTCATCTTCTACTGTCTTTGGAATATAGATACCGAGGTGGTGCACATGTATCTTGTACAAGAATGGTATACAATACAATTTTAGGACATAATTTGAAGGCAGTAGAACTCTTCACACCAACTTCAAGGCTGAGGGAGTGATTACCTCATCTTTTGTATATAGTTCTACTGTCTTCACATTGTGTCCTAGAATTTGTATTGATAAAGCCACTGGAGGGCGAAACGTCTTCAGTAAAGATACCCAGATGTTGCATCTAAATTTTCACATGTATCTTAGTAATCCAAACATCAAGTATTACATTATAAACGGTATACAATATAGTCAAATTGATTATTACGACGCATGTGCAAGACACAGGAATTATTTTAGCAATTACAATACGGAGACAGTAAAAGAAATAGAGAGATAATTCTGAAGTAATTAACTCTGCATTCGACTGTTGAAACCTGCTGCACAATAAAGATACTTAAGTGTTGCACTTGCGTCATACTCACCAAAACAACAACTCGTCTACTGTTTTATTCCTTATATTCCGTGAGGTAGCAGCTAGCAACACGGACGCAGGTCCGTGGTATCATCACACTGTACGTCATAGACTCGAGATGTATTCCGTTGTATTGTCTGTCTTTCGTTATGTTATCAGTCCGATGCTCAATTGTAGACTTGGATTGTGAAATCTGCGTACTTCTCGCATATCCGAATCTTCTTGTCAGTATTTCCCCACCATAGTTGCGTCACCTGAAATCTTCTGGTCTCCTCCACAATGAAATCTTCGCTTCCCCTTACTGAAATATTATAGTGGCCGCTATCTTCTTCAACCCCCGTCCCCTGAGAAGGGACCATCCTCTTATGCTAAGGTGGTAGCAATAATAGTAGTAATAGTTGTAATTGTAGTAGTAGTTGTAGTAGCAGCAGTAGAAACAGTAACAGCAGGTAGTAATAGTGGCAGTAGTAATAGAAGAAACAGACGAAGAAGAAGGAAAAGAAATGAAGAGGGAGAACACTTCCTTCGTATTTGTAGTCTCAAAGAATAACCCAAGAAAGTTGAGGAATGTAACTTAGTTCCAGTGTTATTAAGGTCACCACCAGGATGCCATCCACAACACGCCATTAACTACTGGGTATTTCTCTAATCACTGCTCTTTTTAGAGAGAAATAATAAGAATATGTAAAAATCTTGTCATCTTTGTTTTCGAAACGTTTCGCCTTCTCATAATGATTCTTCAGTGGAATGCAGAGGTGACTTGAACTGGAGACAGATGAGACGGTGGAGAGATAAAGATGGTGGGATGAGTCCATCAGGCTTGAGGAGTGTTCCGCTCCATGGTCTTGATGAAGACCACCGAGGTGGACGCTTTTCAAGGCTGAGGGACTGACCACCCCAGAACTAGTTCAGGGATCATAGACTCCTTCTGTTGTCTCCAGTTTGTTGGACTGCAGAAGCCTGCTGTGTACGAGACACGTTTCAGAGACAAAGTGTTGCACGTATAATTTATCAACTTGAGAGTTAATATAAATAATTATTATAATGCTGTTTATAGCAAATATTAATTAACTTTACCTTCAATGATAAATGTTTTCTTTTATTCTAGTAAGTAATGAAGATATACTCATGATGACTTTTGTCCGAATTTCGTGTCATTATGTGCTCATATTTTTCTTTTGCCAGGTAATGTATTAAGGGTGGAGAAAGAGGAAAAGGAAGGGGCAGAGAGAGGAAGAAGAAAGGGAGAGAGAGAGAGAGAGAGAGAGACAGAGAGAGGTCTTCCCTTACCTACTAAACCCTCCACCCCTTTGATGAAGGTTGAAAAAATTCCTCCCTCCATCCATCCTTCTTCCTCTCCCATCTATCATCCAGTGGTGCCTATGCTAACCTTCCTATGGTGTAGAAATATACCTAGTTGGATGAATCTTGTTGAAGCTAGGTGGCCCAGTGGCTTACGCGACGGTCTAGAGTTTTGAGACTCTCTGACCGCGGGTTCGAACCCCACCCGTGGTATGGTTTGTTTGCAATCATCCACTTCTTCGTATATTCCTTACCATCAGAATTACCCATCGCTGCAACGGTATATTTCGCATCTCGTAAGATAAACTACAAAATGTAAGCAACACAAATGAACCAACGGCCCAAGAAGATCTACTTTATCGCTGCTGATGTTTACTCTTCAGTATCCTGTGAGATCTTCATTTCGTTACCCTGCAACAAGAATCATTGTAAACAAAAACTTAGCAGCATTAACAGATTCTAAATCTTATAGCAGCATTAACAGATTCTAAATCTTATAGCAGCATTAACAGATTCTAACTCTTATAGCAGTATTAACAGATTCTAAATCTTATAGCAGCATTAACAGATTCTAACTCTTATAGCAGCATTAACAGATTCTAACTCTTATAGCAGCATTAACAGATTCTAACTCTTATAGCAGCATTAACAGATTCTAACTCTTATAGCAGCATTAACAGATTCTAACTCTTATAGCAGCATTAACAGATTCTAACTCTTATAGCAGCATTAGCAGATTCTAACTCTTATAACCACCTAAATTAGGTTCTGAAATATAATACATGGGTCACATTCTGCGTTTGTTTTATGTGGAAAAGAACACTTGTTCAGCACATTTATTAAATGAAACGTTTCGCCACGTGTGGCTTCATCAGTCCTTAAGAACATAAGAAAGGAGGAACATTGCAGCAGGTCTAATGACCTATACTAGGCATATCTTTTTCAAATCCAAACCCACTAACAAAAATATTTGCCTAACACATTTTCAATGCTACCTAAGATAACCCCATAACTCATGTGCAAGTCCCATTCAAATCCATCCCTTCTCACTCATGCATTTGTCTAACCAAAATTTGAAGCTACCCAAAGTTTTAGCTTCAATGCCCTACTAGGCAAACTGGTCCGCTCATCGACTCTATTTCCAAACCAATACATTCCTATATCCATTTGCAACCATGCATTTTTATGGTATAAATATACATCTTTCATACCATGGACTACAATATTGATCAAACAACTGTATAAGTTACTACAATGGCCTGTGTACACTAAGCACACATAAATGTATGTGCATGACGTATTTTATTAGTTAGATTTTGCGACCATCTCTTATAAAAGCAACTATTGTTTTGCTAGACATGAAGAGGGAATATTCCTTGCTGCTTATTAGCACGCAGAGGATCTAAAGAAATCTAAGGTTTTACTTATGGACTCAATAGATCCATAAAGTATATAGTGATTCTGGCTTATGTTAGGGCTAGGAATGGACCCATAGAGGACACAACAGTGATTCTGGACTGGCACAGGTGCTAGGAATGGACCCATAGATTACACAACAGTGATTCTGGACTGGCACAGGGCTAGGAATGGACCCATAGAGGACACAACAGTGATTCTGGACTGGCACAGGTGCTAGGAATGGACCCATAGATTACACAACAGTGATTCTGGACTGGCACAGGGCTAGGAATGGACCCATAGAGGACACATAGCAGTGATTCTGGACTGGCACAGGGCTAGGAATGGACCCATAGAGGACACAACAGTGATTCTGGACTGTCACAGGGCTAGGAATGGACCCATAGAGTACACATAGTAGTGATTCTGGACTGGCACAGGGCTAGGAATGGACCCATAGAGGACACATAGCAGTGATTCTGGACTGGCACAGGGCTAGGAATGGACCCATAGAGGACACATATCAGTGATTCTGCCCTGGCACAGGGCTAGGAACGGACCCATGGAGGTTACATAGCAGTGATTCTGGCTTGGGCTGGAGATAGGAATTGCCTGACTCAAGATGGATCACGAGTGGAAGTGGGACCAGAGGTGGAGGTGTGAAATTGCCAGTCTGGGTCCATGAAGATGTATTATCTCTCGTGTGTGTGTGTGTGTGTGTGTGTGTGTTACTTATTTGAAATTAATTATTTATAGTAACAAGGCTATGACTGGTGTCCCGTCTTTAATTAATAATTTATTTATAACGTAATAGTTTTAATTGCTCTTTTAAATTATTCTCCTGGTTACCTGCTATATGGCAACTGCAGAGAGTTACATAGTAGTAAATATACAATCAAACCCATGAAGAGCATGGCGAGTCGTAAACACAAGTTGAGAAGACAGTGTCAATATACGGTGACCACAACGCTTCAGTGTAAAATCTTCAAACATAGGATCATGACTTTTGACCAAGAGAACGAGTTGATAGACATGTTGGAGAGAGAGTACAAGGCTTATTTGGAGAATGAACTGGAGGACGAGACTGAAGAAGAGTTGAAGGACAAGTTGGAAGAGCGTTCAATGACTAACTGGAGGATGAATTACAGGAAGTGTTGAAGGAAGAGGTGGAGGAATTGTTGGAGGACGAACTGACGGACCTAACTTACCCTTAACTTAACTGACTAAGACATGTGCAATAACTGGGTATCTTTAATGCCGAAACTTTTCGCCTGCTCTGCAGGCTTCTTCAGTCGAATACAAAGGTGACAAATATTGCAGAGAGCAGAAGCGGTGGAAAGGTAACTATAAAGTGATCATACACCCTTGAAAAAGCTATACTGTGGTATATCCCTCTGCCTCAAAGCTACTTCGTCAAAACACTCGTATTTTTTCACATTTACTTTAATGTTGAAAGATATTTTTTTTTACATAGATTCAAGAGTATGTATGATCGGGCCCTGGAAATCTGAAATCTGTAAAGCCAGTCAGTAAGGATTAAAAAGCAAGGCTAGGAGTTCTATTTTATTCCCTGTAAATATAACAAAGTGAGTAGGTAGGTACGTATGTGTGTACACGTAAACACACAGACGTGACCCAGGTACTGATGGTATGTAACGAACGAGAAGAACACAAACAGGAGAAGACCAGGAAACACTACAAATGGATCTGGACAAGCTGCCTCCAGGATTGGTTTGACAAGTGGCTTTTGGTCTTTAACCTCAACATATATAATGTTATGAACATAGAGAAAGGGCAAAGAAGACCACAAACATTGTAAAGGCTCGAGGGACAAAGGCTACAAACCTCCCTAAAAGAGAAGGATCTCAAAGGAATTGACAAGGTGGACAGGGAGAATCTGTTTGGGAGGCGGGTCATGGGTAAAAGAGGTCACAACCGAGTCACAGGATGTTAGGAAATAATTATTTAGCTTTAGAGTGACCAGAAAGGGAAACGACCTATACAGCGAAGTGGTAGAGGCAAACTCCATACCTAGGTTTAAGAATAGGAATGACAGGGTTCACGCAGCCAGCGCAGTGAAACCAATAGCAGCTAGCAGAGAAGTGGATCCAGGAGCTGAGAATCGACCCCTGCATCCATAATTAGGCCAATACTGTTCAGTGAGTACACATAAGCATACACACACACATACACACAAACACATAGGACCGTTATATTTGGTCCGTGATGCCATCTCTTCCATGTTGACACTTACATTCACAAAAGATGCCTCCTTCAAATTTTGCATGACCTTCAACAGTCTACTACGAACAACATTTTCATTTCATTTTATTTCAGGGAGACCACTTGAACTATGTCGGGAACATATAAATGTCGTTTCCATAAATTTGTTCGCTCATAACCTATTCCATAGTCCTTGCATGTAGAACATACTTCCTTTTATAAATATCTTAATGGTTTCTCCCTTCCTCTTATGTATTGATCTCAGATAAATGAGATTTTTATAAGGTTTTTCTACCCAGTATTTTATTGTCTGGCTTGTTAGTGATCATTATTATGGTTCCTGCAAAAGGTCATCAAATTTAATTGACTTCACTCAGAGTCCTCTGCAATGCGCAGTACTCTTGTGTACTGGGAAAAAGTCTTCCCTGTTAGTTTCTTTGGCACTTCAAGAAAGGCAGTTGCGATTACTTCTTCCAGTCCATTGTCAGCACCATCACAACTCCTGCGAAATGTATTTATCCAAGGTAAAGGTTGAAATCCTCACCGAAAAGTTCTAGGTAAACCCACACGGTACAATGGTAGATCTACTGTTGTTGCCGGGCCAGCTATTTCTTGTCAATTTCCTGTCTCCCAGCACAGCTGTTTTTATTACAGTAGAGTGAGACGGAGTCATATCAGAGGTGTGTATGCTGTTTTTATGCTACATTCTCTTTGCCTGCATAAGTGCAACCTCTATATTTTGGAGCTGTGATAGTAAGATAATGGAATGGAAGGTGGCACAGAATCCTCGATATTTCCTTTCTTGAAGGTTTCAAATGTAGAACATCCACACATTAGTCTGTGTGGGTGTTTGCGACATTAATAAGGCCAAGGTGTAGTTGATTTCTGCCTCATGGATGAAATATTTCAAAAGAAATGATCTGCAATGCTTGCACTACCCTCGTATCTGAAGAACGATAATCGCTCAGTTTTGTTTCTTGCGGTGAAGGTGATGACCAGACAGGTTCAAGATACAAGTACCAGCTGAGCAAACAGTAAGAGACGGGAAGTACATAAGGAGAACTATGCAGGAAAATGTATTGAAGGAAACGTTACTCTTACTGACCAGAAATTATTTCACCCCAATAAAAAAACAGACTGGGATGAGCTGGAACCCCACATATGAGTCCGAAATGTGTCTTGCAACACTTAAAGCGCCAACAGCACACAAGAAAACCCGTAAGACTCAGAGAAGAAGATGAGTAAGTCAGACTCGTCTATCTATTTTAAGTACGCGATTTTTCAGGTGTGAAGTCCATATTATTACCGTATATTTCATTATAGTATGGTATATGGAAGAAATCACAATAAAAGGAGTGACTGCATATATGTAAAAACACCACAACGAAAATAGGAAATAAAACCTGAGCGTTTTCACACTATTCATCTGAAGATGTGTGTAAGCACATGAAAGCGCCCAGGTTTTTTTCCTGTTTTCACTGTGGTATTTTAAATATAATATAATATACATTAAAAAAAAAACAATTTTTTAGTATTCGCATGTATTGTAAAACAACCCGGTATACATAATTGCTCCTCGCTCTTTAAATTACAGGATTTCCTGGAGATAAATAATGATTTATAAGGTGTGCAAGGGCACACCAGCGGCTGGTAACTACCAACGGGGTCATGTGAGTGTTACCTGAGCCAGTAAATATTTCTTCCAAACCCCCAAAATACCACCATCATCCTAAGAATCGGGTAAGTCTTTGTACTCACCTTCCAAATCATATTTACCGATGCAGGGGTCGAGTCTTAGCTCTTGGCCTCGCCTATCAACTGGTCGCTGTTGGGTTCCCTCCTGGTTTCGAAAGCCCTATCATACACCTAAAGCTGTGCACGAATCTTTAACATTTCGACTTCCAGGGCGGTCCCCTTCCTTCCGAAGGGTAACGAAATATTTCCTAACATCCCTTTGACTCATTTACATATATTTTGAACCTCTAGTTGTGCCCTCGTATACATTTCCCCCATCCCTTTCGAACAGTCTGTCACTGCCCACCCTTTCAATCACTTTTTAGCATTTTGTACGTCATTATCATGTCACCCTTGAATCTTCTCTCTAATATCATCAAGTTTATTTCCTTTAGCCTCTCATCATAGCTCCTGGACTAGTCTTGTTGGATACCTCTAAACTTTTTTCATTTTCATACTATTCTTTATCAGGTGTGTGTGTGTGTGTTCCATCTGCATCTTGATAAGGTAAAAACCGCAGAAACGTCCACCTCTCTCACCTGCCTTAATGAGACGTCGCCCAGGATGACAAGACTGAGTGTTGGCTTGATTTGTGATGCTCTGTGTCCCGTGCTTGTGTTGTGCTGCGCTGTGTTGTGCTGTTTTGTGTTGTGCTGTGTTGTGATATATTTGTTGTGTAGTGCTGTGTTGCATTCTGTTGTGCTCTGGTTGGTGTACATTGTTGTTTTGCATTGTACTGTGTTGTGTTGCACAGAGGCTTCCCTAATTGCTGTCAGTAACACTATCCACCTAAATCCGCAAGTTACACTAAATCCAAATTGTTAATCAACAGGATATTACCCATTCTGGAGACCATTGTATCTTGAAGTTAACAGCTCCTTCTTCTTAAATCCAACCCTTCTCACTGCTATTGTACCACTACTGCTGCTGCTGCTGCTACTACTGCTGCTGCTGTTACTACTGCTGCTGCTGCTGTTACTACTACTGGTAAGATAAGATAAGATAAGATTTCTTCGGATTTTTAACCCCGGAGGGTTATCCACCCAGGATAACCCAAGAAAGTCAGTGAGTCATCGAGGACTGTCTGTCTTATTTCCATTGGGGTCCTTAATCTTGTCCCCCAGGATGCGACCCACACCAGTACCTATTTGCTGTTAGGTGAACATGACAACAGGTGTAAGAAAACACGTCGAAATGTTTCCACCCGCCGGGAATCGAACCCGGGCCCTCCGTGTGTGAAGCGAGAGCTCAAGCCACCAGACCACTGGGCCACCTCTACTGCTGCTAGCTGCTGCTGCTCAGCTGCTGCTGCTGCTGCTGCTAGCTACTACACTCGCTGCCTGCTGCGCTGCTGCTGCTGCACTACTAGCTACTACTACTACTGCTGCTCGCTGCACTGCTGCTACTACTCTCTGCTCCTGCTACTCTACTACTCTTCTACTCTACTGCTACTACTACTACTACTACTACTGCTACTGCTGCTGCTGCTGCTGCTACTACTACTACTACTACTACTACTGGTACTACTCTTACTACTACTACTGCTAATATTACAAAAACTACAACAATAACCAGAACAAAAATCAGAACAACAATAACCACAATCACAACAACAATAACAACAGCATCTACAACAACAACAGCAGCAGCAACAACCAGAAACACAACAGCAACAACAACAACAGCATCAACCCCTATCACTACCTATAGCCTTCAAAAAATTGTCAATGAAAAAGAGTCATCTGTTGTGTGATGCACATTTCTGGCGACAACATTCCATCTGTTTCTCTTTGTACACCAAAATAATGAGAGGAAAAAATCCAAATGCGACCCCGATAGACATGATTTTTTCTTTTAACCATGAATATATTTTTGTAATTTTTTTTCTCCTCTGAATGAAAACCAATGACGAAAATATTTCACGTGAAATTGGCGATGAAAAGTTTATTTATCTGGAACAGCTGACGAATTAGGCACATTTTTTTTTTCAGGATTATCGCAAAAATGGAAAGTGTTGGCAGTTTATGTTATATGTGGAGATTTTTATTATAGGAGGCTGAAGGATGTCAGCTGTGCTCTAGGGTGGAGGGAGGGGAGGGGCAGTGGAGGGAAGGTAGGGACGGTGGTGGGAAGAAAGGGGCATTGGAGGGAAGATAGTGACGGAGGTGGAAATGTAGAGGCGGTGGAGGTAAGGTAGGGGCGGTGGAGGGAAGGTAGGGGCGGTGGTGGTAATGTAGGGGCAGTGGAGGTAATGTAGAGGCAGTGGAGGGAAGGTAGGGGCGGTGGTGGGAGTGACAGGGGTAGTGGAGGGATGGAGTTAAGGAGGGGGAGGAAGGAGGACTGAAGGAAAGTAATGATATTAAAAACATTAATATAATTGGATGATTTACTACACTATTATTTCGGATGAGATTTGAATTCACTTAATAAACGAAACTTTCTTTATATTTTATCAAATAAATTGTTCCACATTTCCGGCCCTTTAATAAACGATCAAGCAAACCAACAAGAATATCTAAGAAGAAACAAAGCAACAGGAATATCTAAGAAGAAACAAAGTAACAGGAATATCTAAGAAGAAACAAAGCAATAGGAATATCTAAGAAGAAACAAAGTAACAGGAATATCTAAGAAGAAACAAAGTAACAGGAATATCTAAGAAGAAACAAAGTAACAGGAATATCTAAGAAGAAACAAAGTAACAGGAATATCTAAGAAGAAACAAAGCAAGAGGAATATCTAAGAAGAAACAAAGTAACAGGAATATCTAAGAAGAAACAAAGCAAGAGGAATATCTAAGAAGAAACAAAGTAACAGGAATATCTAAGAAGAAACAAAGTAACAGGAATATCTAAGAAGAAACAAAGTAACAGGAATATCTAAGAAGAAACAAAGTAACAGGAATATCTAAGAAGAAACAAAGTAACAGGAATATCTAAGAAGAAACAAAGTAACATGAATATCTAAGAAGAAACAAAGTAACAGGAATATCTAAGAAACAAAGTAACAGGAATATCTAAGAAGAAACAAAGCAAGAGGAATATCTAAGAAGAAACATTGATTCTAAAGTAACATATATTAGGATTGCTCGGGAAAATACTTGAGTCAGCATCAGTATTTAATTCTATTGAAAGTATGAAGAGCAATTATATTAAAAAGATTTAGGAATATAAAGAAAGGCAAAGAATTTTGCTTATAATGTACCTTTTTTGTTCAGTCTTCAGTAATTTGATCATATAATATTTTTTTCCACGTGTCCCATCTACGAAACATTCTGGCCTTGTCCACCATGTCAATTCCTCTCAGTATTTTGTGTGTCGTTATCATATTTTCCCTATCTATCGTGTCCTACAGTGCCATCTAGTTGGATTCTCTTAACCTTTCCTCATAGGACATAACCCCTTAGCTCCGGGACTAGTCTTGTTGCAAACTTTTGCACTTTTTTTAATTTCTTGACTTCATACATTCTCCTGCAATTCACTCCATTGATTTACCACTAAGTGACCAAAAACATTCCTCCGCGACAGTTACATCAAAGAAGGTTTGTTAGGAAGTGGGACGATCTGGATGAGGAAGTGGTAGAAACACAGCTTTTATACAGTAATGAAAGGACTTGTATAAATGGTTGAGTAATACACTGCGACCATTGTTGAGTCTTCGTGAAGCTGGTGACTAGAATCCCAGACTCGACCACTGCAGCTGCAAAAAGGTGAGTATAAACAAGTCACTATGCACACACACACACACACACACACACACATTAATAATATAAAACTTGCGTGGTAAAATAATGAGTGAAAAACAAATACGAAGGTAGAACAAGCGGCCACAGTTAAAAATTACAAAAAAGTGGTGAGCAAACACTATAAAATATATGTATGTGTGTGTGTGTGTGTGTGTGTACTCACCTAGTTGTGGTTGCAGGGGTCGATTCATAGCTCCTGGCCCCGCCTCTTCACTGGCCGCTACTGGGTCTCTGCTCTCCCTGCTCCATGAGCTTTATCATAACTTGTCTTAAAACTATGTATGGTTCCTGCCTCCACTATATCTTTCTCTAGACTATTCCACTTCCTGACTACTCTGTGGCTGAAGAAATGCTTCCTAACATCCCTTTGACTCATCTGAGTCTTCAGCTTCCAGTTGTGTCCCCTTGTTTCTGTGTTCCCTCTCTGGAACATCCTGTCACTGTCTACCTTGCCAATTCCCCGCATTATTTTGTATGTCGTTATCATGTCTCCTCTGACCCTTCTTTCCTCCAGTGTTGTTAGTCCTATTTCCCTCAACCTTTCTTCATAAGACAGACCCCTGAGTTGTGGAACTAACCTTGTCGCAAACCTTTGCACTTTCTCTAGTTTCTTTACGTGCTTGACCAGGTGTGGGTTCCAGACTGGTGCTGCATATTCTAGTATGGGGCTGACGTACAGTGTGTGTGTGTGTGAGCGCGTCTTACAACTATTGATATTTTATCAGTCTAAAAGCAAAACTAAGCCCTGATCTCTGAAGATCACTCCCATAGCTTTTAGCATTTAAGTAAACTGCTCATCAAAAACACTAGTTTCTTATCATGTACTCAGTGTAGACAGTGTTGAGGACACCTCTTTATTCTAACACTGTTTCTCTCAGTGTTGAATGTCAGGAAATATGTCCGCATACTGTCTCCCTTTAAAATACTTGGGGCCTCCATTTTCCAGATAAACCCCTGGAAACACTCGACCCACGAAACATTGTTTTACAGTAATGCTAAACACTACCCATAAGTTGATAAATAAAATACATGTGCAACACCTGGGATTCTTTATTGATGAGACGTTGGTTTATCCAGTATAGAAACCCAGGTGTTGCTCATGTGTCTTATTCATTAAATTTTTGCCTCCTATTCATCATTAACATCAAATAACCCAACGAGTTTTCTTTTAGCACACTGTGTTACAAACACAGGTAAATAATGGCCTGTGAGACCTGGTCGTAATGGGAATGTGGAGCAAACAAACCACAATATAATATAATGTATAGCCTTCACCAGATGATATATACATGTACACTATGTACAATATGGATAGATGGAATAGTAAATGTACACCACGGTGACAGATGGCAAAGCAGAAGCCAGAGAGAGTGTACCGTGCTCAACCAGCAGGTAGGCAAGTCTGCCAGTGCTTACCACAAGTGAATCACGTTGCTTCGGCTTTGGCGGGCTTGCCTGTGATTGGTCAATGAACCAAGGTACTGATTTAACGACGGGTACCCTACTGATTGTTAAACCCTTAGCACCCGGTTCACTGGTTGGCAGGCAGCCTATATGGGAGTGTGACATATGCCGAATAAAATGTAATATACTATTTACATGCCACACTATGCATGATTCTTACGGGGTTAGCGCCTCTCCATTAATATGCTAAGAAGGCAATACAGGAGCTGTATACTCCAATTTTGTTTAGTGATGAGAGTAGTAATAATAATAAGGCAATTATTAATTTCTTGAAACCTTTCCGTATTCGATCTCTTTATCCCCGAAGAGTGCAACAGGATGTTTGAACAGAGCCATTCTGACACTGTGACACCACTGTCTCTTCCCACACACATGGTACATCTGTTCTCAGCTCAAATACTGAGTGTCTGGGGACACGTGCGAACGTTGGGTATATTTCCTTACACCTGCTGCCCCTTGTCCCTCTAGTAGTAAGTAGGTACCTGGAGTTTAGTCGAATATCGCATCACAGAGGGTGGAAGTATGCCTTAATTGCATCACAGAGGGTGGAAGTATGCCTTAATTGGGTCTAGGCATTGAAATAAACTGAGATAGGATAACAGATCTTGGCCTGTACAATTGATCAATAAAAAAAAAGAGACATTTAGTCCGAAAACTCAAATAAGTGATAACGAACGATTATCAATAACAGAACAGTCATTCACTATAACTTTTCGTGACCATATGGATACAAAAATATTTAGCCGGGATATGGGCTCTCAAGACTAGCTAGGCTTGCTAACACCTTCACACTATTTATGTTACCGCTGTTTTGGGTAATTGTTTCTGTAATTTGCTCATCTTTAGACCGAAAACATTTGTGTTATTTGTATACTGTCGAACGTGGGTTTTTCTATATATATATATATATATATATATATATATATATATATATATATATATATATATATATATATATATATATATATGCTTGAATATACGAAAACTTGACTTTTGGAGCAGAAAGCTAAAGAGAGAAATTTAAAAAAAATGGCTTAATATATAATGTGTTATATATATATAATGGTGGAGGGAGACAGTGCTCGGGTGAGGGCGACTCTTGTACGTCTCTCTTTATGACAACAATGTGAACAAAATATGTACAATAAATGTGCTCAGTATTTTTCGATAAAGTGGAAGTTTTGGTGGGGGTGGTTGTTGTAATTTTGGTGGGGGTAGTTGGTAAGGTAGTTGGTGGGGTGGTTGGTGGGGTGGTTATTGTAGTTTTGGTGGGGTAGTTGGTGGGGTTGTTGTGGTTTTGGTGGGGTAGTTGGTGGGGTAGTGGGTGGGAGCAGTTGGTGGGGTAGTTGGTGGGGTAGTTGGTGGGGTAGTTGTTAGGGTGGTTGGTGGGGTGGTTGTTGTGGTTTTGGTGGGGGTAGTTGGTGGGGTGGTTGTGGTTTTGGTGGGGGTAGTTGGTGGGGTAGTTGGTGGGGTGGGTGGTGGGGTACTGTTGTTGTTAGCGGTGATGATGGTGGGTGAAATTTGAACTTAATAAAAAATATTATTATAATTATTATACAAATATAACAATAATAATAATAATAATAATTATTATTATTATTTTAGATATTTAGGTATCAAAATTTTCCCGAAATCCAATAAACAACTGGATAACAAAATAACACCAAGGCAACAAAACCGAGATAAGAAAATCAACATAAATGACAACTTATATGTATCCTCTCCCATCCCCTGACTCCCTCATCCCATATAATCTTTTCTCCTATGTCCTCCCCTCCCATATCGACCTCCATCCCAAGTCGATCCCCCTCCCATGTACTCCCCTCCACTACCTAAACTTCCCTCCACACTAGCTCTGTGTGGAGGCCACCAACACTGTGTGGAGGCCACTAGCACTGTGTGGAGGCCACTAGCACTGTGTGGAGGCCACTAGCACTGTGTGGAGGCCACTAGCACTGTGTGGAGGCCACTAGCACTGTGTGGAGGCCACTAGCACTGTGTGGAGGCCACTAGCACTGTATGGAGACCACCAGCACTGTGTGGAGGCCACTAGCACTGTGTGGAGGCCACCAGCACTGTGTGGAGGCCACACCCCTGTGTGGAGGCCACACCCCTGTGTGGAGGCCACACCCCTGTGTGGAGGCAAGAACATAAGAAAGAAGGAACACTGCAGCAGGCCTACTGATCCATGCGAAGCAGGTCCATGTCACTCCCCGGCTTAGACCAATGACCACCTAGTCAGGTCACTTCCACTTAAGGAAGGAGCACGGCATAAGACCTAGTAGCACAAGCTAGTCAGGTGAACTCACACCCACTCATGTATTTATCTAACGTTGCATCTGTAGTAAACAACATGCCTGTGAATAAACTACGATTATTATTATTATTATTGGTTGGTTTCTTAATTGGGTTTAAAACCTATCGACTACGCGAGAGTCATTAATGCTGTGTGTTTTTATAATTTTTTTGTGCTAACGTTTATTATTATTATTATTATTATTATTATTATTATTATTATTATTATTATTATTATTATTGTTATTACTAGTACTAATGGGAACTGAGCTGGGCAACGTAAATATCAAAATATAAATTAGACACATATGCACATTTGGGAATATCTTTTGAGGAAACGCTTCGCCACCACTTGCTTATTATCAGTCAATCACAAAGAGAAAGGTGTAAGGAAGTTGAAGTTTTGAGGATATCGTTTGTTTAAGATCCCAAGATGTTGCATTGTCAGAGGAAGGTATAGGATGAATGGTTCAGAGAACTGACAAGTTATAGAATTAGAGTTGCAACATTTGGGCTATCTTTATTAGGGAAACGTTTCCCACACAGTGGTTCATCATCCAATACAAAGTAAAAGGTGTAAGGAGAGTTGAAGTTTTGAGGTAATCGTTTGTATTAAGATCCCAAGATGTTGCTGTGTCAGACAGGGTATAGATGAATGGTTCAGAGAACCGACAAGTTATAAATTAGACACATATGCAACATCTTGGGATCTTAATACAAACGATTACCTCAAAACTTCAACTCTCCTTACACCTTTCTACTTTGTATTGGACTGATGAAGCCACTGTGTGGCGAAACGTTTCCTCAATAAAGATACCCAAATGTTGCATATGTGTCTAATTTATAACTTGTCGGTTCTCTGAACCATTCATCTATACCCTGTCTGACACAGCAACATCTTGGGATCTTAATACAAACGATTACCTCAAAACTTCAACTCTCCTTACACCTTTCTACTTTGTATTGGACTGATGAAGCCACTGTGTGGCGAAACGTTTCCTCAATAAAGATACCCAAATGTTGCATATGTGTCTAATTTATAACTTGTCGGTTCTCTGAACCATTCATCTATGTAAATATCAAAAGACTGCAATATTCATCTCATTTACAAAAACGAGACGAGGTGATGTCACAATTTTGGCCTGAAAATGAGACCTCTCTTTGGCTGCCAGCTACACCGCTCTCACAAAAAGGATTCCAGTCCATCCCATTGCTTATTTATCACCTCGTTTGCTTGTAATATCTGACAGCCTGTCAAAGCGAGAGAGGAAATTTCGGTGCAAATTTGACAGAATTCATCCTAAAAGTAAGGCATTATGCAGTGTGAATTGGGTGAAAATGTTGCAAATTGTCAGGGAGGAAAAAGGCCCTAACTGGGTAATTTAAGGCAAAGGGGAAAGAAATTGCAAATTTCCAGGGGGTGAGTGGAATTATATGGATGCAGCATCTGGGGCTGGTGGAATTGTGTCATTAGTGGGGAGTTAGATGAGTTTACCCTCCCACCAACCCAGGGATGGGTTCACTTCTTACCAACCCAGCAAGACACCAAAATCGGTGGAGAGTTACCGTAGGTTCACTCAACATCCAACCTATACCTACATTTTAGGTATAGGTAGACAGGTTGTTAAACATTCTTACGATATTTTTTTTCAGAGTTTGCTGCTATGAATTTTCCCAGAATTTTTCTTCATTCTTATTTCCAGATATGTGCAGTGGAGTTTTCTTGCCTATATTAATTTCACAAGAAACGCTTTCACAGAGTCACACACTTTACACAGAGCTGATTCATTAAGAATAAGGATGCAGACGCACCGTAAGCGAATTCGCCCACTTCGTTAGTCAAACACCAATTCATTGAAGATCTTGGCTATATTCCTGACGACCATTCTGCAGGTGAAACTGTTGAACCTCTTGAGCGCCAAGGACGCTTTCGTCCTAGACTGTTTCAATGACGATGAGGCAGACAAGATCATCACTACCCTGGAGATGAACTTCCTTAAGGACAGTGACTTTAGAGCAGTTCCTTCTCCAGCTCTGAGGGACAAAAAGAGTCAGTGATTGTTAAGAGGCTAGATAGCGACATCACAAGTCAATCAACGACGAACTGAAGAAACTCAGTGACGACCAAAATGATTGGGTTAGTGTTGATATGCTCACTGAAATTCCCACCGCCTCCTAACTGCTCAAGATCAACTTTACTGAGGTCTACTCTTCCTCTCAAGCACTCAGTGGCGCTCTCCGAATCTCCTGTTACCATGCCATCTCCAGGAATATCGAACCAGAGTGTAACCTGTGATGGAACTGCTACTCTTATGCACACCTCACTCAGGACTGTCTACTGAAGGAAAAGAAATATTAGTCTAACTGTGATAACACAAGACACAAGGGCCACACTTCAACCACTCAGCCAATATGTCTTAATTGAAAGAGTGACCATCATACTCTTGCAGCCAAGTGCCTCTCAAGCAAGAAATCGTAAACAGCAAGAAGCTTGTGAACAAAAGACACCGGTACATGAATAAAATTATTTTTTTTTCCACACACTGTAATTTATGCAGTAGCACCCCATTTTCTATGCCATGTGAATATCACCCCATTTTCTATGCCATGTGAGTATCACCCCATTTTCCATGGCACGGAAATCTTTCCACATTTTCTATGCCATGCAGTATACTTCCATTTTCTATTCCATGGAGACATCACCCCATTTTTTAACGCCACTGCAACATCCCCCGTTTTCTATACCATTTATCTCCATTTTCTATGGCTTAGGTCCTAAGCAAGGAAAGCAAAACGTGTGAGAATATATTCACAATATTAACATTTAAAAAAAAGAGCTTCGTCACACAGCACCTGTGCTTCATTTGCATGCTCTTGCAAGCCCGTCATGCAGCTCTGATATTATTAAGTAATTCTGGGACCCAGGGAAAAGTGTATAAGTTTGCTTAGGATTAAAAGGTTTATCCAGTAGAGGGAATTATCTTCTTGTTGCTGTTGTTAGGGAAGGTATGATGGTGATGGTATTGTATATCACTATAGTTGTGATGTTCATGGTGTTGGAGTGATGAGAAACATGGTGGTGGTGGAGTGGTGGTGGTGTGGAGTGGTGGTGGTGGAGTGGTGGTGGTGGAGTGGTGGTGGTGGTGGAGTGGTGGTGGTAGAGTGGTGGTGGTGGTGGAGTGGTGGTGGTGGTGGGGTGGTGGTGGTGTGGAGTGGTGGCGGTGGAGTGGTGGTGGTGGCGGTGGTGGTAGTGGTGTGGAGTGGTGGGGTGGAATGTGGTGTTTTTAGTGGTGGTGGGGTGGTGTGAGTGGTGGAGTGGAGTGGTGGTGAGGCATATATATATATATATATATATATATATATATATATATATATATATATATATATATATATATATATATATATATATATATATATATATATATATATATAATATAATATTTATGACTGAGGAGTAGATAAAAGACAGGATGAACCACGCTATAGTTCATGAAATATTAATTTATTCATGGAAAAAATATATTACTATGAGGGGGCAGAGGATGTATAACGCTGGGCGGGCGAGAGAATGATTTTTAGGGTGATGGGCTGGCACCAACCAGCGCTGGCACCAACCAGCGCTGGCACCAACCAGCATTGGCACCAACCAGCATTGGCACCAACCAGCATTGGCACCAACCAGCATTGGCACCAACTAGCGCTGGCACCAACCAGCATTGGCACCAACTAGCGCTGGCACCAACCAGCGCTGGCACCAACCAGCGCTGCGCATGTACACACACATATACCTGCTTGTTTATACACCTTTATGCAAACACATGAATAAAATACGTAAATGCTTACACAAGCATAAATTTTCTTTGTTTTTGTATTAGACGTTTCGGTCGGCGCATTTCCTTACGTTAGTTTCTTAACGTTGTCGAACGATTTTTATTGTGCGACGATGAGATGCCTTTTAAATTACCAAGGAGTAGAGGCAAGGTCAAGGTCAGAGGCAGGGACAAGGTCAGAAGAAAGGTCAAGGTCAGAGGCAGGGACAGGGGTTAGAGGCAAGGTCAAGGTCAGAGGCAGGGACAGGGGTTAGAGGCAAGGTCAAAGTAGAGGGAGATATAATAGTCAAGATTATGTCAAGTCGTCTTCAAAATATATTATTATTATTATTATATTCATGACTAAATGTCAAACCCGAAGGGGCCATACAGCGCCTGAGGGAAAGGAAAAGAGCGGCTTCAATTCCTTGGATCAAGAATCCTTCACCAGCAACATGACACTTCCGTTGACAAAAGTTCTGAGAGGCAAGAATATTCGGAAACATCATAGTAGTTAAGACAATGTTTCAGAATATTTAAGTTTAATTAAGGGTCGGTCGCCACCTTTCTCATTTCTATTCGCTCGCGATCAGATAATGGTGTCCAAAAAGAACCGAAACGTCTTCCTATATACATTTTCATGTGATTTAAGACACCGTTTTAAAGTACCTGCCCTCACGTCTCATCTATGACTTCTGAACACAACAGAGAAGCGAACAAGGAGACTTACGTCTTGTTTGGACCCAGCCTGGATACATCTATAATTTTGGCAGAAGATTCAGCACCGGAGGGATGTGGATTATCTTGCTTTTATGTACAAGGCCAATATTGTCGAGGTACCAAACTTGGCTCCACTTCACGGACACCGAGACGACATCTTCTACAAAACAAGACGGGCAGCAAACAGCAACTTCATTCATTCCTGGAATGACTCGTGTCTAGAACATGTTCGTATAGCATAACAACATCGATAAAATAAAAGTCAGTTGCCCGAATGAAATTGCTAACCCACAGATGACTCCAACTTCAACCTGTTCCCTATTTGTATATTTCATAATGAGCTGATGTAGGTAACAGTTCTTAACTTGTAAATAAAGGTAGGAAATCTTAACATAAACCCTTCAGCAAATAAAAAAAAACTGACAGGGGTCGGGCGATGACTGACTATAGTGTCCGTGAGTCAGGCTGCAAGTTGCAGGCTGAGGTCTGAGCGTGGGAGAAAGAGCAAACAGGCAGGTCAAGCTTATGAGTTTTCCTTCTTTTTATAGATAAAAGAGAGACTAGAGAGCATACTGGACAGAAGTGATCAAGTTCCTGGTGGACGAAACGTCTTCCCTGTGAAATGCCTTTAAGTACACATTGGGTATGATATACATACGCAATCTATAATTGTACAATACGTATGATATACATATTGTATAAGGAAATAGCAAGAATGTCAACCATTACTATACAGGTAACGTATAAGTGTACTTGTGAACGACTGTAATGAAATTCAAAGAACAACTAGGCGGAAACGGAATCCACAGGTACGAGTCTGGCGAACCAGTGTTGAACCACTGCGCCACGTCGATCCATTAACCAGTTCAATCTCTCATCCATTTTTCTATTTATTCTTTCACAGTTGCTCATTAAAACTTGAAGTGGATTCATAACCCAGATGACTCTGAAAATTAAAAAAAAAAAAAAAATGTATCGAGAAGCTGTGGTCTACCTGCAGGTCGTTCTGGGGGGTCAACGACCCCGGGACCCGGTCCTCGACGAGGCCTCCCGGTGGATCAGAGCCTGATCAACCAGACTGTTACTGATGGCTGCACAAAATCCAAAGTACGAACCACTGCCCGGCTGATCGGACACTGACTTTAGGTATCTCTTCGGTTCCCTCTTGAAGACAGCCAGGGGTCAATTGGTGATTTACTTTACGTATGATGGGAGGCTGGTAAACAGTCTCGGGCCCCGGACATTCGTGACAGTAAACAGTAGCATGATTGTTGGTCGTGACTAACGTGACTAGCTTTGCAGCCTGTTATTCTGAAGACCTCAGTTAGATTTCCTGTCAAATGGTCAACACTTGACAGAAACATCAAGATTAGTCGACATTCAAAGAATAAATATATGTGGAGCAAATAAGCAGACATAATAATAAAATTATTATTAATAATAAAAAAGATAAACTACTAGTATTACTAATATTATTATTATTATTATTATTATTATTATTATTGTTATTAATAGTCGTAGTAGCATTACTACCACTATCATACTACTACTACTAATATTATTATTATTATTAGTAGTAGTATTGGTATTAGTAATAGTATTACTACCACTATCATCATTACTATTATTATTGTAATTATTATTACTATTATTATTATTATTGTTCTTCTAATTATTATTATTACGTATCATTATTATTGTTATAATTATAATGATCATTATTAATCACAATAATAATAATAATAGACTAGGGTTGTGTTTAGCAGGTTGTCGAAGTGGCTGACTCATCCCTGGTCAGAGGAGGACATACAAGGAATCAGAAGCTGGTCAGAGGAGGACATACAAGGAATCAGAAGCTGGTCAGAGGAGGACATACAAGGAATCAGAAGCCGGTCAGAGGAGGACATACAAGGAATCAGAAGCGCCTCACGGATCTCTTCTCTCTCTTGTAAGAAACCATTTCACGGTTGATAAATTCCGCCTTTATCTCGAGAACTTGGCTCCTTGCATGTTGAATATTTGTTCGAGGCGAAGCTGCAAGCGTTTCTCGAGAGTACACAGATACGCTCGCTCGCGCGCGCTCGTGTTTGTGTTTGTGTGTGTGTGTGTTTCTTTCTCCTCACTTGTGTATACAGAGGTCGATTCGGTGCTCCTGGCCACGCCAAAAGCTATGATCACTTCCATGTACGTACACACACACACACACAGGCCTAGTGTCTAATCGACATGTGCCTAGGACAAAATGGTAACTAACACAACAAAAAGTAAAGAAATTATATATGTCGTGCCGAATAGGCATGACATTATATATATATATATATATATATATATATATATATATATATATATATATATATATATATATATATATATATATATATATATATATATATATATATATATATATATATATATATATATATATATATATATATATATATGACGTTTATAGCATTTGTGGAAAAACATCTCAAGAAGTAGTCGTAAACTGTACTTTGTTTTATGAATACGCAAGATTATTATTATTATTTAGATAAAGTCTAGGGTAACCACCCGCCAGGTTTGACTTATTTATCAAGTACACTTGAGGTGGATGATGTAGCAAATTTTTAAGAGGTTAATAAAAGATTCAAGTTGCAGATTAAGTATTTACTGGGGCAACGTTCCTCTGTGTAAAGCTCTTCTAAGTCATTACTTGACTTAGCAAAACTCAACACAGAGCGAAACGTTGTCCTAATTGTAGCTTGGTGCGTGAATTGTGTCTCTTCCTTTTCAAGAAGGAAAATTGAAGACGTAGAAGGAGCGATCCAGAGGAAAATAATCCAGTGATTAACTATAGAGTTTAGGCTTCACCAGACATCAATAATGCAAGAATTGTGCACTTTAAAGTGTACACTGATGGTACACGTGTATAGTGTACACTGATGGTACACATGTGTATAGTGTACACTGATGGTACACATGTGTATAGTGTACACTGATGGTACACATGTGTATAGTGTACACTGGTGGTAGATATGTGTATAGTGTACACTGATGGTACACATGTGTATAGTGTACACTGGTGGTAGATATGTGTATAGTGTACACTGATAGAAGACATGTGTATAGTAAACACTGACGGCAGACATGTAACGTGTACACTGTTGCCATCTATACTACCTCTTACCTTTATTACATACATCATTCTCCTCTTCCAACTCCACTTTTCATGACTTCTCCCAATTTCTAATTCACTTGCACTATCCACCTCTTCCTTGACCTCCTTACCTCCCTCCATTCATCCCTCGCCCCCTCCCTTCCCCCCTCTTCCATCCATCACCACCACAAGCGTTACAAATGAGACGACGCCCAATTTAGGGTCTTTGACAAGCCTCTCAGCGGCCATTAACAACTTGGAATTGAATTCTGCAGTGAGTGTGTCCTCCGAGGCTCAGGAAGTGGCATTAAATCCTAAGATTAGGCAGATCTAAAGGTGTTTGCAAGCGTGTGGTAGGTACCTGTGGAGTGAACTGATTGTCACCGATGGCTTTAGGGCGAGAGAGAGAGAGATAGAGAGAGAGAATGTGGATCCCTCATGGGATATCAAAATTTGCTGCTCTAAAAATAAGACTGCTATGACCTGACCACACTCAGGTGACTACCAACTCGTCGTTACAACTCACACAACCGGAAAAAAAACAAAATAATAAAGGAGCACTGCTGTAAATCTACCAGATTCTTATATAAATGGTTTAGAAGGTTAGTTTCCTCTGATATATATATATATATATATATATATATATATATATATATATATATATATATATATATATATATATATATTCCCACTGTCATTTACGTTTGGTAGGGAGTGACTCTAATATGAGTAAGACAGACTCACGAGCTTGCTTCCTCAGCCTCTCACACACATACCTGCAAAAGAAAAAGTAAGTCTAAATATATATCGAAAAATGCAAAATTCATAAACTTTAAGAGTTAATAAAACACAGTAAAATATAACTGCATGAAGCTGTAGTTTAAAAGGACCTCGACAGTTCAAGGCGGAAGTTTGACGAAATGCAGTTTTATTGAAAAATGGGGCGATATTTTATCAGTTAGGCATAAAACGTCATTTTAAGTACAAATGTATTCACTATTACATGGCATCTCGCAAGAGGATTGCCACACAAGGATAAACATTTATGGTGAGAAACTCTGATGTTCTTTATCGAGTCGTTTCCTCAGGCAATGTTAACTGGAAGATATTTCGTGTTCTTCCTTGATTATAATAAAGTCTCAAGTGAGACGGAAATGGGTTAAAGTCAAATGTGAGGTGAGTCAATGTGAAGCAAGGACATGACAGAGGTCAGGCCAGTGTGAGGTAAGGACATGACAGAGGTCAGGCCAGTGTGAGGTAAGGACATGACAGAGGTTAGACCAGTGTAAGGTAAGGACATGACAGAGGTAAGGCCAGTGTGAGGTAAGAACATGACAGGTCAGGCCAATGTGAGGTAAGGACATGACAGAGGTCAGGCCAGTGTGAGGTAAGGACATAAGAACATAAGAAAGAAGAAACACTGCAGCAGGCCTACTGGCCCATGTAAGGCAAGTCCAATTCTCCCACCGGCTTAAGCCAATGCCTTAATCTAGTCAGGTCACATTCACTTAAGGAAGGAGCGCGGCATCTGACCTAGTAGCACAAGCTAGTCAGGTCGAACTCACACCCACCCACACCCACTCATGTATTTATCCAACCTATTTTTAAAACTACACGTCTTAGCTTCTATGACTGTACTGGGGAGTTTGTTCCACTCATCCACAGTGTGAGGTAAGGACATGACAGAGGTCAGGCCAGTGTGAGGTAAGAACACGACACTCGTCAGGAGAGTCTGAGATATGGATGTGAGATATGCCAAGTCAAACATGTTATGAATATTTCGACCATCTGATTATGCACTTGGTGAAATAAGCATCTATGAAAATAAAAGTGTGAAACACCTACGAGCTAACAAGTAGTGAGAAAGGCCCATGAAACAACTTAAATTTGATTATACCAGCTTGATCAAATTTTCCATAAGAGATAGCTTTAATTTCTAACGTAAGAGAAAATATATGTTTATGTTAGCAAGAGCACATGTTTTTACGTGTGTTGGAACAAGAGCGGCCAATTTTATCAATGCATTGGATATGAAAAATATCAATACGTGATAAACATCTGAAGTATCGGTGGCAGGAGAAAAATTGTATGCACCGAACTGCTTTTAAGTGAATTAGTCTGAAGAAAAATGTTCTATTAGTGTCTATATGAGGGAATGCGCTATTGCGTCTATGAATAGCAGAAGCTGATACAAGATGCAGCTCGTGTACCTTCAGTGGGGAAATGGATGTTTATGGAAAGTACTTTTAGAATTAGAGTAGGGTAAACTAATAAATTAGAGTAGGGTAAATTAATGAATTAGAGTAGGGTAAATTAATGAATTAGAGTAGGGTAAATTAATGAATTAGAGTAGGGTAAATTAATGAATTAGAGTAGGGTAAACTAATGAATTAGAGTAGGGTAAATTAATGAATAAGAGTAGGGTAAACTAATGAGTTAGAGTAGGGTAAATTAATGAATTAGAGTAGGGTAAATTAATGAATTAGAGTAGGGTAAACTAATGAATTAGAGTAGGGTAAATTAATAAATTAGAGTAGGGTAAATTAATGAATTAGAGTAGGGTAAATTAATGAATTAGAGTAGGGTAAACTAATGAATTAGAATAAGGTAAATTAATAAATTAGAGTAGGGTAAATTAATGAATTAGAGTAGGGTAAATTAATGAATTAGAGTAGGGTAAATTAATGAATTAGAGTAGGGTAAACTAATGAATTAGAGTAGGGTAAATTAATAAATTAGAGTAGGGCAAATTAATGAATTAGAGTAGGGTAAATTAATGAATTAGAGTAGGGTAAACTAATGAATTAGAGTAGGGTAAATTAATAATTTAGAGTAGGGTAAATTAATGAATTAGAGTAGGGTAAACTAATGAATTAGAGTAGGGTAAATTAATGAATAAGAGTAGGGTAAACTAATGAATTAGAGTAGGGTAAATTAATGAATTAGAGTAGGGTAAACTAATGAATTAGAGTAGGGTAAATTTATGAATTTAGGAGAATACCAAGACAAAAGAATCACTTGTAAAGAGAAAATTTAGAATTAATAATATTTTAGAGTTCTGTATTATTATTATTACTATTACTAAGTGTGAAATGTTATACTTTAATGAGTAGATCACAGTCTTGGGCTGTCAGTTAGCAGTTTGAGAACAATAATACGAAAAGAACTTCAACTGAACTTTGACTTAATACTGAAGGATACTGACACCAGTCAGTCCATCAATCATCATTCTATCATGCAGGAGGAGCCACATGTCTATGGTGCAGCCAACAAAATAAGCAGACTCTTGGATGTCACTACCGCCCGCCTCCGGCTGGGTTACAAGTATCTTTGGAAGGTTAAATCACCACCACCAGATGTAGACCAAACAAAATGTAAACTTTACCAGATGGACTATTGTCACACCCTGCGTCACTATGTACTGGAATGTGATAAAATTAATGAATTCAGAGACAACTCACTCAGAAATGTTCAAGAAATGTCTAGAGTATTTTATCCAGAGTGGTATATTACGAACCATTCTGGAAAAAAATACCCTGACTTTGCTCACGGTAAATAAGGCATTACCTTTCAAATTTAAATAAATTAATATCTTAAAAAGCAGCTAAAAATGGAAGAAATTAAATTTATGAGATGTGAAATCGTGGATATTTACATAGCAACACCAGTGAAACTTACTTACACGAATTGTACGAAGAACAAATTGCAAATATTTCGTGTAGAATATATCAAACACAAGGGGAAAAACAGAAAGCACACTGCAACGTCTAATACAGTATTTGTTGTTGATAGATGTTCAGTTAGAAAAGTAATGGCATTAGGTCAGCTGGGATTATATTCCTTCCTGGAACTGCTACGTCGATGAGGCTCACTTTGATAAGAACAAAGAAGTGAGAATTTTAGTTATCCAGGAGGTAAATGATCTTCACTTTCTAAGGAGAGAAAAAACTATTGATGAAATAGTTAATCTCTAGGTTGTAAATGGTATAGTGAAACCGACATGCTTTGGAAATGGCCTTTTGAAGTCACTCGTGGCAGGAACATTTCCACCGATAAATGTCCTGAATTGTTCAAAATAGTTCTTTCTCCAAGTTTATCTCTATCTCCTTTTTGATCATAGCAATCATTGGGTCAGTTCTAAGACCTTGTTTCTCCATCATAGATAATACTCATTATAACCACTGCACATGTATCTTATATATAAAATTACTGGGAACGGCAATGTTTTCCACTCAAGTTTTAAGTCTTCTGTATTGTAATCATGATCTATATATCAGGTTCACTCCGTGGTTACCAAACAGTGGACCGAGCCTCCATGACTTGCGCTAATTGACTCACACGGGTTAAACACTTATTTTTTTATATTTTTTTCTCTTCCCTGCACTTTTAATTTGCCTCTACGAAATTTCAGGGAAACTCTGTAGGTTAGAGAAATGACACACACACACACACACACACACACCATATACGTCAGGCCCATACT